>CM032449.1:25312558-25449026 GCA_019049505.1 Pachyrhynchus sulphureomaculatus
CCTTGAAGGTGAGTACAATTTCATTGGATTTCTGGAATTTCATATTTACTTAATGTTAAGTGAGTAATTAACTGTTCGATTATAGAGTTTTTAAAAAAAATATTGCCCAAAAATCTTGAAAGAAGTAATAAGTTAAAAACTCTATTGAATTCGAACGTGAAACGAGTTCGAGGTTATTTATTAGACATTTTTTGCCAAAATATCGAAAAATTAAGTGCTAGATGTCGCAAGTTTGGTATCTATGTTAGTTTTTGTGCGAAGGTGTGGGTGGGTGGCATGGTCGCGTTTTTCTTAAAATTCGGGAAAGTGTTGTAAACTTAAAAAAAATTATAAAAAAATTCGGGATGTTGCAAAATTCATCCAATTTGGGAAATTATTACAAAATGTCAAAAATGTTAATAAATTCGGGTAAATGTTGCAAAATAGGAAAAATACTTTAAAAATTCTGTAATTCGTGGTAAAATGATAAAATTAGTTAAACAATTCGGAAAATGTTGCAACATGTATCAAATTGTTTACAACTTTAGGAAATTGTTGCTAAAATTGAAAAATACTTGAAAATTTCAATAAAATGTTACTAAATTGGAAAAATAATTTCCAAATTCTGGAAATTGTTGCACAACGTTTTTCCAAAAATAGTCCACCATTTTGGAGTCGTCATCTTGTTTTTTGAAATTTGAACTTCATATTCGTAATCAGAGCCCCCAAAAACCCACGTATACAGAGTTTCATAAAAATAACTCACGTTTTTCCAAAAATAGTCAGCCATTTTGGAGCCGCCATTTTGTTTTTTGAAATTTGAACTTCACATTCGGAATCAACGACCCCAAAAACCCATGTATACGGGGTTTCATAAAAATAAGTCAAGCTTTTCCAAAAATAGTCCGCCATTTTGGGGCCGCCATTTTGTTTTTTGAAATTTGAACTTCATATTCGTAATCAACGACCCGTATAAAGAGTTTGATAAAAATACCTCATGTTATTCCAAAAATAGTCCCCCATTTTGAAGCCGCCATTTTGTTTTTTGAAAATTTGACTTCATATGCGTGATTAGCGGTCCCGAAAACCCCGCTATACCCAGTTTTGTCGAAATCGAATAATACCTCCATATTTTGGCCAGGATTTCGGGACGTTTTTCTTCTGTGGCGTCGCATATGCCCAAAAGGAAGTGTCGCCCGTGAAGATCACGTTGTCCCAGTCACGATCGATGTTTTCGTGGGACCAAGCCGCGTAATTTTCGCCTGACAAAGGTTTCTTCAACGTGCTTCAAAATTTGACATCATAAGCACGAAGATGTCGAATAATCTCATGTCACGCATTCAAACCCGATTTTCCTAATGTTGCAGCACCTGGACGCAACGTCAATTTCGGGTCCCGTGAAAACAAAGACACGATTCATTTTTCGACTTTCGAAGTGACTTTGCCCCACGTTTTGGCAAGTCGTCGATATTTTTCGTGTCGTTAAAACAATTTATCCACTTCTTCATAAACGATACCGACTTCTTAATATATTTAGCGGCCGTGGAATATGTCATTTTAGGCCCCTTTGGATGGGAACAAAGAAAGACTGCCTCGAACCGACGTGCAAACAAGTGACTCATTTTGGATTTTACATGATTTCGACGAAAGTTCTGAATTGACTAACACCTTTTACTAAAATGCGTCGTAGATAAAGGCTCCCTCTACCGATTTTTTGTTGGATCGCTAGAATCGCATCTACCAAAAATGAATTATCGCGGACGTTCTTACTTGACGGACTGTATATAGCCTCTAAAACGGGATTGAGCAAATGTTTTAAATAAAATCACACTAAAATTATATAAAACTGATTAGTCCGATCGAGAAAGTTATGTTATCTGACATAGCATCTCGGAAGCACGATATCATTTCCAGTGTGTTTTGCAAGCTCACAGTATTATTTTACGATTTCTTCTAACAAAGCAACATATTGAGGGTCCCATTAGATTCTATATCTGTTAAAACTATTCTAATTTGGAAAACATCCTGTATACAAGATAATTTCCAAGTTGCTGCCTTTATAATTACAGTAGAACCTCGATTAACCGAGTCGCGATTATCCGAGCTCCGGATTAACCGAGCCAATCTAAGAACCTGATTATCCGAGGTACGCGCGTCTATGCTGCGTATTAACCGAGCTTCTAAAATATGTATGAACATATTTCCATTTAAAATCATCGGGGCCTTCGGGGAATCCCCTGGCCCGTGTGAGGGGTTCCCCTATTTATGTTTTTGGACTCTTTCAGCATGTAAATTTGCGGGAATGCAGTGCGTTATAGCGTTTACTACGGAGAAGTACGAGTATACTCACATAATTTATTTGGTTGGAGTTCTGGTAGTAAAGTATAATTAATACGAACTGCTTTGTTTGAATTTTTGTTTGTCGTATTATAATGGAGCAAAACAAGCATAAAAGAATCGTCGTTTCTATTGAAGAAAAATTAAAAGCCATCAGAAGAATTGAAGCAGGAGAGACAATTAAAGTTGTTGCACGAAATTATGGAGTAGATGAGGTAACAGTTGGAGATTGGAAAAGAAACCGCACAAAAATAGAAGAGTGGTGTATAAATCAAGCCTCCTCGTCCTCAGGAAGAAAATCAATAAAAACCGGCGACTATGAAAAGGTTAACGAAGCTTTATTCATGTGGTTTAACCAACAGAGATCAAAAGGTGTGCCTCTGTCAGGTCCAATTCTACAACAGAAAGCAATAATGATTAGTAGGCAATTCCCAGAGATAGATCAGTTTACCGCCAGTTCTGGATGGCTTGACCGCTGGAAAAAACGGTACGATGTACGACAACTGACTGTAAGAGGTGAAAAACTTTCTGCTGATGTGTCATCAATTGAGAAGTTTAAGCAGAACTTTAAAAAGCCAATCGAAGATTGTGGATACACATGTGATCAAATTTACAACTGTGACGAAACTGGTCTGAATTATAAAATGCTTCCATCAAAAACATTGGCATCTCGACAGGAAAAATCGGCTCCTGGGCACAAACGAAGTAAGGAAAGATTAACTATAATGGTATGTTCCAATGCATCTGGCAAGCACAAAATCCCACTGATGGTGATTGGCAAGTCTGCACGTCCAAGAGCTTTAAAAGACATCTTACCCAAAGCCCTACCAGTCTATTACAAAAATCAGAAGAGCGCATGGATGGATGCGACCTTATTTACTAACTGGTTCGAAGAAAAGTTCGTGCCATCTGCAACTAAATTTTTGAACAGAAACCGTCTTCCTATTAAAGCAATTTTGGTAATGGATAATGCCCCCTCTCACTCTGGAGGACTTCATATGGGCGAAATTGTTGTAAAATTTTTTCCTCCAAATGTAACCAGCATAATGCAACCAATGGATCAACGCATCCTCGAAAACATTTAAAAAAATTATAGGCGTTTATATCTTGAACATCTGTTAGAATACACAGAAAAGGTGGATATTATCAATGGGATGAGAAAGGTTACACTGAAAAATGTTATTTATTGGGTAAGTCAAGCTTGGGATTCTGTGCGTACTACCACTACTCAAAAATCTTGGTCAAAAGTTATTGATTTTGAGGACTATAATGACAGTGAAGATGATACGTCATTAAATGAATTAGCTTTGAAATTGAGAAGCCATGGAGAAATATCCTGTTCAAATTTTGACAGCGAGATAGAAGAAAAAGAATTAATGCAAAAATTAAAAGGTTGCGAAAATGTGACAAGAGAAGATGTTGTTGAATGGATTACAGCAGATGATTTAGAAGAAGAAATGAGTATTGAAGAAATAACGAATGCCTTTCAGGAAACCGAAAAATCAGATGACGATGACGAAGCGGCGGTGGATGAACAGTCTCCCACTAAGATCTCTCATCAAGAAGGTTTTGCTTCTTTGCTAAAAGCTTTGAGGTATATCGAACAACAACCAGAGGCAACCCCAGCGGATTTGCTTCTTCTTAATTAGATGGAGAAACATTGCAGCGAGAAAAAGAAGATGCAATATGAAACAGAAGCGCATAGATACGTATTTCACTGTTTTATAATATATGTACCTATTTATATGTTAAAAACGTTAATACATCGGTTTAAAGTATTGGTGTTTATTTTTTAAATGAATAAAAAACAACTCCGGATTATCCGAGTTTTCAGTTATCCGAGGAGGGTGCCCCCCCACGTTACCTCGGATAACCGAGGTTCTACTGTATTTACAATACATATTATTTTTACTTAAAACTTCTAATTACAAAGTAAAGGATATTTTATCTGGCATGATGACCATTTACAGTAGAAACTGCAATACCTATCTTTTTCAATTTATTTTTTAATATTGATACATATACGCCTGTTGATTTCTCATTTTAGTTTTTAAATCTTCTGTATCATCCCCTTAACAACCGCCCCTAATAAAATTGGTAATATTTTTTCTTTAAAGTATTAAAAAATTGACCGTTATACATCATAAAATACCCACGCAAATGGGTACCGTATCACAAACGCTAGTACACTACAAACTACTTGTATCACCAGTAAAACTGTGGTAAGTTTAGCCTCGTGCATTGGGCCAAAATAGAGCAGTACTAAATTTATAAGCGTAAAATTATTCGTCGCCACAATTCCATGTTTTTCATTCCATTGTACAAGCCTAAAAGTTCTAAACACCTTTAAAACTATTTTCCCTAAAATACTTAAATTGGAATATTTAAAAACCGTGGTACTACATTCCATCCTGTCAATTTTGGAGTTGAATTTCGGAAGTCGATGTCTCGGGCATGGAACTAGTTTGAACAGTTGAGGTGCTGAATATAAGAAATTGAAGACTTGTGGGATGAAGAAGAGAAGTGTCGTTTTGCTGAAATGGCCTAAAATTCCGACTACAGCAAATGTCATTCCTGAGAAGTAGCAGAATGTATCGCCAACGAAGACTGATGAAGGATACCTGAAAATATAAAAAATATATAATATAATCATAAAGGCAACCTTCCGGTTACAAGTCAGTCTATTAAGTCATCAACACCTTATAATAAAATAATCACTGTTTCCCCCTAAATCAATGATCGATCCATTATATTGGATTTTCAATATAATGAAAGCCGGTGAACAATCGAGTATTTTAAGGGGTCATACCAGTATAATAATTTCAAAAAATCGATTTTTTTTACATATTTCGATGCTTCTATATGTATAGAAGAAGGTAAGACAGCTGTCGCCAGACACAGCTACTCGGGGGGAGGGGAGGCATAAACTAGTTTTTGGAAGCGTTACGCGAGCCGGAGCAGGTATTAAAATTCCAATGCCGTGACGTTATCACGTAATTGAAAGTTACACATTTAATACTTCAGTGAACTCAAAATAGTCACAAAGGTAGGTACGTGGCAAGAGATCATTATTTATGTTAAACGTTAGTCACTCTTTAAACGCGTTTATCTCAAAACTGCATTTTTTATATTTGCTGCCGATATAACTCGAAAACAATTTATTGTAGCGACTTATTTTTTTTTTGCATGTTAAGGACATGTTTTGTCGTACCATAAACCATGGATTTTTTGATTGGACCAAAAATGGCAATTTGGCATACAAAAAACCGGCACTTTTTTGGCGAAAATTTTATACTTTTCTCTAAACGCCACCGTCCTGATTTTGTCAAATTTCCACTTTATTTAGTTTCACTGAAACTGTATGACGCGTTTCGCTATACTATAGCTTCGTCTGATACAAAATAATATTTGAATATTAGTGTTGTTACATTTATACAAATGCCCTAAGGTAGATAGGTAATAAAATTAATACTATATGCTAATGAATATTGTATAAATTGAGTAAAGGTGAGTTACCATGGGCCAGACAGGTATCTTTTTGTTCGTTTAAGATGATGTCTGAATTTTTAATTCTATTTATTTCTAAATTTTCTAATAGGTTTAATTTTACGCCTTTGTTTTGTATGTGTAGAATTTTAAATTTATCGTCAAAAAGATGATTTGATTCTGTTAAATGATTACAGTACGCTGAGTTTCGAATGAACGACCTGTCTGACCAATGTAACTTTTATGACAAGAACCACAAACAGCTGACACATTCCAGCTTTTTTTGATCTATTTTGTTTTCCCTTTGCGTTTTTAATGAATTTTCTTAACGAGTTCTTTGTTCTAAAAGCTATGTTGATATTATATTTGTTTAAGTGGTTTTTAATTTTCTCTGACGTGTTACCAAAATAGGTTAAAACATTACATTTTTTCCCTGTGTTTTCTTTCTTGGGGTATACTAAAGAAATAGCTTTATTTTTTAATTTTTTGTTTAGAATTGAGTCTATGGAGTCAGGAGAATATCCGTTGTTAACAGCAATTTGTTTTATTAGATTTAATTCTTTATTAAAATCATCTACAGATAAGGGGACACTTACAAGTCTATGTAACATACTGTGGTAAGCTGCCAATTTGTGTTGTAAGGGGTGAGCTGATTTTTATGTTTATTGTAGTATCTGTATGTGAGGGTTTGTGAAAAATAGAGAATTTCTGTTTGTTGTAATGTCTGGTTATCGTTAAGTCAAGAAAATTAATTTTATTGCCGACTTCTAGTTCCATAGTGAATTTGATGTTTTTATGTATTGAGTTAAAAACATTGTCAAGTTGACGCTCTGTACCATTAAAACAAGCAAAGATGTCGTCTACATATCGGTACCAATACCAAAATGATTTGCTAAATTCTTGTCGATGTAGCTGTTTTTCTAGGTTATCCATGAATATTTCTGCTAAAAGCGGGCTAAGTGGACTACCCATTATGAGACCCTCAGAACTATTATAAAACGAATTATTAAAGTAAAAATAATTTTGATTGAGGCTCGTGTTTAATAAACATAAAATCAGCTCACCCCTTACAACACAAATTGGCAGCTTATAACAGTATGTTGCATAGACTTGTAAGTGTCCCCTTATCTGTAGATGATTTTAATAAAGAATTAAATCTAATAAAACAAATTGCTGTTAACAACGGATATTCTCCTGACTTCATAGACTCAATTCTAAACAAAAAATTAAAAAATATAGCTATTTCTTTAGTGTACCCCAAGAAAGAAAACACAGGGAAAAAAATATAATGTTTTAACCTATTTTGGTAACACGTCAGAGAAAATTAAAAACCACGTAAAAAAATATAATATCAACATAGCTTTTAGAACAAACAACTCGTTAAGAAAATTCATTATAAACGCAAAGGGAAAACAAAATAGATCAAAAAAATCTGGAGTGTATCAGCTGAATTGTGGTTCTTGTCATAAAAGTTACATAGGTCAGACAGGTCGCTCATTCGAAACTCGGATTTTAGAACATAAAAGAAGCTATTTAAAAAACAAAACTGACTCAGCGTACAGTAATCATTTAACAGAATCAAATCATCTTTTTGACGATAAATTTAAAATTCTACACATACAAAACAAAGGCGTAAAATTAAATCTATTAGAAAATTTAGAAATAGAATTAAAAATTCAGACATCATCTTAAACGAACAAAAAGATACCTGTCTGGCCCATGGTAACTCACCTTTACTCAATTTATACTATATATATATAATCAATATTCAGAATGGATTTCCCAGCAATATTCATTAGCATATAGTATTAATTTTATTACCTGTGTACCTTAGGGTATTTGTGTAAATGTAACAACACTAATATTCAAATATCATTTTGTATCAGACGAAGCTATAGTATAGCGAAACGCGTCATACAGTTTCAGTGAAACTAAATAAAGTGGAAATTAGACAAAATCAGTCTTTCATTACATTCGTTATGAAGTTCCATCAAGTAACAGCCACAACAATTCAAAGCCACCATTCTTATAAGTTTTAATTTTTTTTAAAATCCGTGGATAATGGTACGGAAAATTATATCTATTTTAACGATCATTTTGTTTTGCCGATGTCAGGCAACGTAGAAGCGCCAATCACGGCAACAGCAGAGCTACTTTGTTTTCACCTGTCCGGTTACTGGTGCATAAGTCCCGTAAATTTCAATATTTTGGTCGGGAAAAATTTGTGTGTATTTGTAAACAAATAATAAATATGTACCCAACATCTTAAAACATTTGATGCAGTAGTTTTCTTTAAAAAAATTCTAGAAAAATATCCTTATTTTTAAGTAGTTACACAGGTATAGTCCCTTCAATTTTAAAAATCTGACAACACTTATAATCAACCAAATCGTAACTCGGTCCCAATCGCCCTTCCTCAAGGCCACTGTTAATCTTGGATCGCGTTTAGATGTAAACAAGCGAGCCTTGAGGAACATAAACTAAAGAATTATTTATCAGGAAACCAAAATAGTGGCTAGCTCGAGCAGTAGAGACATACCTGAGTGAAAAGCAACAACAGAGACAAAGCGGACACGATATAATGTATAGTATAGTATTTTTCACGATCTAAGAAAGTGACTTAGTTACCTATACCCATTAAAAATTCAACAATATTCGAAAGTGAACAATTTATGGCTGGCACTATACCTGATCGTATAATTGCCGGGTTTAAAATTTTATTGTGATAAGAAAGTTGAATTTTAATATTTTATGTACTGAATAATACACAATATAGTAATTACACAAATATATTAAAACAGTGTACAGTGTCCTCGACTACATTTGCTACAATTTTAGTTATTAATTAATATCTAGTTCAATTTCGTTATCGCTACTATCTCGCAAATCAATAATAAGTTTTTTTACAGGTTCTAAACTATTTATAGTTATGTACATACATCTATGAGTTTTCAATTTTTTTGACGTGTTGAATACAGTTTCTCCAGCTTTCAACGGTTACATTTTTGACTTCTGTCTTTATCAACTTAATCACACTACTGTTTAAAGTGGGTGTAATATTGTGAGCACGTATATTAGACTTTATTTTATGCCACATCAACTTGGTCGCATTAAAGATACAATAATATGGTGGAAGCCGAATTATTTCGTGTCCTGCTTCCTTTGCAATTTTATCACAAACATATTCCTTTGAAAAATTGTAACTTTTTAAAACTTCTAACAATTGTTTAACTGTATAACCTTCATGGAAATATATGTTACGTTCGCACAAAAAGCCTTGTATTTCCCTTTTTCTACTGGTGGAAATTTATTTATTTGGCGACTGGTGGTACCTTATTCATTTGGCGACTATGATAGGATGCATTTTATCCATCACAATACAGCTATTCGGTGGTATATTCGGCATTAATTTGTTTTGAAGCCAATCTTCAAAAACTTCAGCGGTTGTATCACAATGATAATCCAAGCTGGAATCTGAAATATTCTTGGCTGCTAGAAATAGACATTCTGGTATCCAGCCTTCTTCTGACCCCGCATGTAAAATAGTTATTCTTTTACATGTATTTGATGGAGCTTTGGTGTGGTTTTTTTTGGATTTATCAATCCATCCTTTACTGGGTGTGTCGTGGGTGTCATACCAAGTCTCATCTAGGTAGATTATCGTTCGATTTTCCGATCTAGTTGTATTTATTTTTTCAAGATATTCTATTCTGAGTTGTTGTAAGCGCCGCGATTCCATTATAACTTGCCTTTTGTCTATTTTTTTTTGAACAAAAACTCCAAACGACGTAGAGTACGCCATAAAGCTGTTGTGGAACATTTTATGTCACAACTATCCTCGGACACCCTCCGTGAAAGTGACAATAACGTAGGAACTTTTTGGTCTGCATGCATTTCATAAATTTTGCGGCGAATTAAGTCTTCTTGACAGAAATCAATACATTTCGACACATTATTTACAATTTTCCCAACTGTACTTTCAGGGATGGTTGTTAAAACTTATGTCTCCATCAATGAAAAGTACTTTTCGTGACCTCGCTCCACTAACTTTAAATAAACACTTTTAACTATCACTTTTGCCTCAATGGGCAAATATTTGCGGCTTCTGATGGAAAGGGCTTCGGACATTTTAAGACACCATTGAACTTTATAATATACACTATTTCAGTATCATACTGCAGATAAAATGAAGAATATTCTTTATATTTATAAACCCGAAGTAGCGAATAAAATGTTAGATTGAAAGGGAGGTATATATATATATATATATATATATATATATATATATATATATATATATATATATATATATATATATATATATATATCTTTTACGGCCCTGTTACGGCCAGGTACATGCGAAGATCCTAACGGTTGTTTAATGTTTTTATTGCATCAGTTTGCCAAATTACTTTCTTAGATCTTGAAAAATACTATACGTAGAATTTCACAGAACATGTGACAATTAAATAGGGGCCTTTGAAGTTCTTAGGCTTTATAGGAAGTTTTAGTTCCTATTGAGTAGTCGCCATATTAAGTGAATAGTCTATATTTTTTTAAGGGCATAGCAACGCTACAGGAACGGTGCATGTGCGGAACAGTTCTGGGCAAATCATTCTTCTTTTGCCTTTTAATGTCAGTAAGATACGTTATTGATTTTGCATGCGGTATGCAGGGAATACACTTGGGTGACGACTCTCTGTAAGAGGAGCCTGCGGCCAGGTTTTTGGGTGTTGCCATTGATACTCATTTACCGATTTAAAAATCACATAATGAAGTTGAGTAAAAGACTTTCCTCGGGTTGCTTTGCTATTAGGTTTACGAGAAATGAACTTGGCCCTGATATTGCTCGAACAGTTTATTTTGTATTATTTGAGTCCCATCTCAGGTAAAGTATTCCTTTTTGAGGTTTTACCAGCCAATATCTTCTGAATATTTAGTTTTTTCTGCAGAAGAAGGCTGACCGCTTCATCACTGGCGCCCATCAGAGGGAATCCTGTAGACCTATCTTTCTTTCGCTGGGAATTCTGACCCTCACTTCATTTTGGAAACCGCTTCGTCTATAATATATATAAAATGCAATGTCTTTCTGTCCGTTAGTGCGCTTATCACTGGAGAACCACTTATCCGATTTACATACTTTTTTTTTAAAACATACATATGTTCTCTGGCCAAGTTATAGGCTATATTTTATTATAATAGGTAGCATAAGGAATGAGCAGTGACGTAAAATAGTGAATGAAGTCGTTAGCGCGTTCCCTTGCAATACACAGCCTAAACCATTAAATATGGAACAATATTATGTAGCAGAAAATATCTATAATCTATAATATATATAAAATGCAATGTCTCTCTGTCTGTCTGTCTGTCCATTAGTGCGTTTATCACGCGAGAACCACTTATCCGATTTACCTGTCTTTTTTTTAAATTCATCCATATATTCTTTGGCCAGGTTATATAATAATAATAATAATAATAATAATCTATATCATATATAAAATGCAACGTCTCTCTGTCTATCTGTCCGTTAGTGCGCTTATCCCTCGAGAACCACTTATCTGATTTACGTGATTTTTTAACTTCATACATATGTTCTCTGACCAGGTTATAGATATATAATATATATAATGCAACGTTTTTCTGTCTGTCCCTTGGCCTGTCTGTCTGTCCGTCCGTTGAGCACTGGAGAACCACTTATCCGATTTACATACTTTTTTTTTTAAACATGCTAAACCATTAAATATGGAACAATATCATGGAACAAAGAATTTCTATAATATATATAAAATGCAACGTTTCCCTGTCTGTCTGTCCGTTAGTGCGCTTATCACTGGAGAACCAGTTATCCGATTTACGTGCTTTTTTTTAAAACATACATATGTTCTCTGGCCAGGTTATAGGATATATTTTATTACGTTAGGTGACATAAGGAATAAGCAGTGACGATAGTGAATCAAGTCGGAGAAAACTTTGCCGCTAGCGCGTTCTCTTGCAATACACTGCCTAAAGCATTAAATATGGAACAATATCATGTAGCAAAGAATATAATATATATAAAATACAACGTCTCTCTGTCTGTTTGTCTGTCCGTTAGTGCGCTAATCACTCGAGAACCACTTATCCGATTTACGTGTTTTTATAAATTTATACATATGTTCTATATAATTCGATATAAGCTTAGATAATGGAAGATAAGCAGAGATAAGTCTAGATAATGGGAGTTATGGTGAGATAATGGGATATGACAAGAAATAATGGAAATATTGCGAGATAAGTCGAGATAAGCCTCAATAATGGGAGATAAAGTAAGAAAATGGGAGATAAGGAGAAATAATGGGAGATGAGCAGAGATAAGCCTAGATAATAGAAATTATGTAGAGATAATGGGAGATAAGGGGAAATAATGGGAGATATTTTATTACGTTGGGTAACATAAGGAATAAGCAGTGACAATAGTAGTGAATCAAGTCCACGCGAGCGGAGCCGCAGGCCCGGCTAGTTGATATATAAGAATCGCTCCCTAATATGTACGGTTTTGGGAGGAATTAAGCAGGTTATATCCATCGAACACTTTAAATAAAATAGTTAGACTCGAGTCGCCAACCGTTCTTCGATGTTTCCAGGAATCAAAGTTACTGATCAGTTCTGGACCTTCAATCAGGCGAACAGTTCTCTTCTGATTAGAATCCAACAAATGCAGTGTATGTTTGGGAGCAATATTCCATCGTTGGTCCACTTTGAGCTGTGTACAGAATTAAGAGTTATGGAGTGTAAAGCTTCCTAGTTCAAAATAATATTCCCAACTTTTGAGAAGCTCTCTTTGCTCTGCTTGCAACTTATTCATGCAAAGACATATTTGTTCCCAAATTAATGCCCAGCAAATTGAACGACGATGCTAGAGGACTGGAGTGTGCCGACATAACTACGTCGAGTTCAGCAACGTTAACTTTTTTAGAAAAAACTGCTGCCTGGGATTTTGCAGCGTGAAATTCTACTTGGTTACTATTACCCCAAGATAGAATTTCTTCTTGGTCTTTGTTAAGTTGAACGACTTCCTGCTGTTTACTGATATTTACTTGAGTAGCCGACTTTCGAGCGTTCAAAGTGAATGAGGAAATAAGCATACCTGCATCTACAAAGCTGTAGATGCGATTCCTGGTCCTTTCCAGCAGATCGTTAATGTAAATAAGAGAGTGAGACAGTATCGAGTTTTAAGGAACACCGGCGTTGATAGAATTAGATTAAATAGAAAACTGTATTAGAAAGAAATCCGTCGAGTGCCACTGGTAAAGAACGCTCTCTGAGGAAACACGAGAACCATAAACAGAACTTTTCAGACATACCATAAGTGCGTAGCTTAGTCGATAATCCATCAGAGATGGATAATTAATGGAATTTAAAGCGTAATTTAATTATAATTGTCAATTACTTTCAGACGTTTATTTAAAAATGAGTTACCAGTTGCCGGTAACTTAAAAAAAGTGGTTCAATTACCCATTAGTCAAACAAAGTAATTCATTCCTGTGTCCTAACTGACCGACTGTTTTAACTGCGACTGTATTTTTAAATGTTTTCATGTAAAATTTTTTAAGGATTAGTAAAAGAAAAACAACACAGTTTGTAGGGTGTACAGCTAATATATTACAGTTCCATAATTTACAACTTTTTCATACAATATTTATTAATATCACAGATCTTAGATAAAAATTATGTAAAACTATACTACAAAACCATTTTTTTTTTTTCAATTGTAAACCCTAAAAAGTATAAAAGTGACCGTTATACTACCTATTATAAATTAAATACGTTGTTGAAACTACTTATTTGCACCCTGAATTAAAAAAAGAAATCATTTACTTAGCTTCGACAAGAAAGACGCAAGCTAGGCTGCTTATATGACCCTTTTATATTTAGGCGTGACCCTCTGAAAGTGACGTTTGATGATAACAATACTACTAACCCTTTTTTCTCAATATATTGGTATTTTTACGACTCTGTCCTACGTGAGCAACCACCGTGAGCAAAACCACTCACACGACTAGAGCCACAAAGTTAAAACAACAAATTAAAATGTTTTCTTCGTACTTTTATTGCTCTGATCAACTATGCGACATACAATACAGCGTAGAGAGACGTTGACAGTCAAGCTTTTTTACACACTTGCCATAACTCCATATATTATGAAATTATTTCTGAGGGTGCTATTGGAATCTTACCTATTCAATAGGAAATCTCGTGGTTTTTTTCAGGAATTAAAATTGAGGTGCATTTTTAAATCTGTCATAAGCGTTTGTGTAAATTAATATTACAAATTTTCTTACAAATGAACACCGAAATTTTTGCTTTTCGTGAAGAATCAAAAAAGAGACTTTTATGCTGTGTTTACAATTGTGAAAGTTGCCTACAAAAGGATTTAAAAGTATTTTTTCATGCATTTCCAAAAGCGAATGAAGGTTATGTAAATATTATTAATGCGTTTGGGCAAGTGGAAAAAGTTGACGAACTGAAAGTGTGGAAAAAAGTTCCACGAATTAAACGAAAAATCCCAATTAATACTAAAGTTTGTCCTAAACATTTAAAAAAGAAAATTACCTTCTTTTAGGTAAGTAAAATTATTTATTGTTGAACAGTCATTTGTTTTTCTTTTGCGTACGTGTGTCAAACAAAAATTCCTTATTAGATAACATTTTTCAGATATATTACTAATTTTCGTACAAAAAATAAAATGTAAATAGTAGACATTTATAAGTTAGAATCTTACCGGTAACAATACAAAGGAGTTGCGAGGATATGTTTGAATTTTTCACCTTCACCAGGTTTACAAGAGTATTTCATGTATAAAATTTCCCTTGTTCTACTGTTGAAAGTGCCATTTATCTTAAACACTACTGTTCGCAATTGGGTCGTGGATATACATGTTGCGTAAATTTTCGTGATGTTGGACGCGACAGTTTTGTCTTCGATTATTCAACATCCAAGGAAAAGATTTGGTTTTAAAAGTTTTTCACCGAGTGTGAAATTCCTTTGGGCAGGATGTGTACCGGCTCATTTGTAAACTATTGCCAATTATTAATATTTTTGAAAAATACTGCACCCATATTTCAGCCATCTTAATTATAATCATAATAGGCTCCGCCCACAGGTAAGATCCCAATACAGTTTTTAATATTATAGTATACTTAAATGTTTATAAAACAAGAAATTCAATCTAGAGTACAAAAAAAAAATCAGTCTTACATACAACTTTCCTGATAAGTTTAATAATTCAAAGTAGATTATATTATATATATATTATATTATATATATATATATATATATATATATATATATATATATATATATATATATATATATATATATATATATAAAAAGGATGTCATAAATAGTTTAATATATTAAAATGGGCGATTTCTTGAGCCAAGAAACGGAACATTTACTATTTTTTTTTCTCAGCTTGGATATACTTAGATGTCATAGTCCCAATTCCCAGCTCCTTCAGACACCACATGGACAACAGGTATTTCATCATATAGTACACAAAAATATTTTGAATAAAATTAACTAAATTAAAGATAATGTATTTATTGTGTAGTTCTAATATTTCAAGTTCTCCCACTTTTGCTGCTTAGCAGTATCTGACAGACAAAAACTTATTTTTTTTTTGTGAAATAGTCTTGGAAAACGCTTTTGAAGATCTTATATAATAAGGTATGATAAAATTCATACGACCAAAAACTCTGCTCAGCTAGTCTCCAGCTCAACGGATGTCAGCAAAAGTAAAATTTTCGTAAAATGGATAGAGTTGTTGCTAGAATTAAATGCCCGGCCAGTGTCCACGTAATAAGTGTTGTGTCCGTGAGGGTGCCACTGCATTTGTTCGAAAAGGGGGGAAACTGTGACCAAAAAGATATATTTAAAAGTTCTGAACAATATAGTGAAGCTGTCGATAGACGATATTGTAAGGGGAAGGCTATATATTTTCCAGCACCCCCTTACACAAGCCGTTGGATCTAAAACTGGCTCTCAGACAACTTTAACATATTTTAGTCCAAGGAATTCTCGCCTCCTAATAGTCCACTACATATGGAGCGTAGTTGAAAGCATCACAAACAAGTTTCGGCATCGAATGTGACATCATTAATAACCGCTATTGAGGCAACATTCGCCAGTATGAACAGTGCAGAATTACAAAGGGCGTGTTAGCGCTTCAGACCGAGAATGAAGACCATTATTGCAGCTAGTGGAGGATACACTGTATAATTGTTATTAACATATGGTAGATGCTTTAACTACACGATGTTTTTTCAAACTTCATTTTTCATTAAAAAACATGCCCTTAAAAAGTTGTTTGATTTGCCCTGATTTTGGTGACGCATCCTGTAAAATCAGGTAAAAATAATGCCGCTACTCACAATACGCTCAATATAATCACCACTTAATTATAAAAATATGATACATCCATTGACTGTTAGTACTATTTTAGGCTATATTGTTAATAAGGTTTCAAAGTGTATATTTTTTATATTCAAAACCTTTTCAGTCTTCCTAACCTTGTAAATTTTTGTAGCCATTGTTTCTTTCAACAACCAAAATTGGGTTTTTAATGCAAAAAGGAGTTAAAAAGTTGCATTTTGCCATAGACCCAAATGTACTTTTAGATAGACACGGAGATTATTTTTGAGTTCTAAAATTAATAACCGGTCAAGTGCAAGTTGGACTTGCGAAATTAGTGTTCCGTACGTCGATTGCTTTTAAAATAAAAAAAAAAAATTACGGAAGTATAAAATGTACGGTGACTTCACAAAACACATCCCAAATGAGTTTTCAACAAAATATTTTTCCGATCTTTACTGAAAACTATTGACCTTGAAAATTCTGTATTTTTTTATGTACCAGATAAATTATTAAAGGTAATGCACTTGTGATAATTTTAGTTCAATCTACACCCTGTAGAGAATATTCCAATTCAAAATTTGTTATCAGTACTTTTCGAGATAAGGGAGGCAGCGATTTTTCGCATTTTTTTTTTAAAATAATACAAAGAGAAGTGTGCGCAACTATTACATTTACATATTTTTGAACTCGTCTTTTAACAAGCTTTCACTTAACTCGATGACTTTTTTGATTTCCGATTTTACTCCCCAAAACTAACCCCTTAAGTCGAAATTTAACTTTCAAAACTACACGGCTCTGATGAGGCCATCAATTCCTATATTAGTTCCAAATTTCAACTTTCTATGTCAAATAGTTTCGGAGAAAATCGGGTGTGACAGACAGACAGACGGACACCGAAATGATCTATAAGTGTTCCGTACGGAACACTAAAAATGAAACATCTCCTAATTTATCTTGATTATATTTTTTACAATCTCAAATATGTTAACTTGTTAATTTTCCTATGATACAACTATGCCGGAAAATTTGACATTGTGTAGATTCTAAATACGATATTAAAACCGATAAAAAACTTTAGTCTGAAACCAGCAGTTTGGATTAATTTCTTCTGTACGAGACCATTCCTATAAGACCCAATACTAATTCGCCTCGGTCTCGTACAATAAAATTGAGATATGAGATAACACACTTTACCGTTTAACTAAAGAAAAAAATAAATGGAAAAAACTACATATAATATTCGTTTTGAGAATAAAAATTCACCAGCAAAAAATCAAACTTAAAATCATTTTCCAAAACATACGGAGGGGCAAAATCGACATCCGAATACCTATGGCCCCTTTCTAATTCCGTTTTACCATCTATATAAACACCTATTTCAATAAGATTTTCTATAAATTTGTGAGTAATTTTTGTCGTTCCGATTTTTTTCCAATTTATAAGATGTCTTGATCGGTTACTCGTCAAATATTCAAGTATGTCTTCGGGCGCCGCACAGTACTCACAAAACCATCCACCTGTATGATTTAGGTCTCCTAATGTGATTCCTTTGTGAGATAAGTTGGTCAGAGTATTATTATTTGTTAAAGCATCTAAATTGTTATTTAAAACGTCTTTGAGATAAGAAATAGTACAAGCGGCTCCTGAAATTACAGTTTTCTTGGGATATATCCAGAAAAAGCCAAATACACTCCATTTTAGGCGAAAATATATTGGCTCAGGAACATTTTCATAGAATTTTAAGAATATCAAAGAAGCCCTATCAGGTATTTCATTGGAGGGACTTAAAATAATATAATCATTGCCTCTAAGATTCTTTACATGAGATTCAACAATTTTCCAAATATTTTTGTCTGTATTATTTGCAATATAGAAAATTTTATGTTGCCATTCTTTGAATATTTTATTTTTGAGTTGTTTCTCAAAATAGTTATCATCATTTTCATACAACACAAACAAATCTACAATATCGCCTAAAGCGGTAATTCTCATGTCGGCCAAACTTTCACTGCACTTCTCATATTTGAAAATGTATATGAGTCGTCTCTGGAACGGACCAGGCCCTTTCAGGCTTATAGGCTTTTTCTTTGCTAATAAAGCTCGAAACAAAACTTCTGGATAACCACAATCAGGGCCGTGCCAGCCTAAAAAAAATATAAAATCAAGATTTCAAAAATTCTATTCAATATGTAGGAAAATTTTTTTGGTCTGATACATAGATGTCGCCCTTTTCAAAAAATCCAGATTTTTAGGAAGTACCAACTTTTAAACAATACGTGTCAAAATTTCATGACATTTCGACGATTGGTTTACAAGTTACAGTGGTTTTAGTGACGCTACTTTTGATATTTTCAAAACAATGAAAAAATCTAATTTCGTGTGTTGATTAAACACTGCTTTTTGATGGGAAAAAATACCGTTCAAGCAAAGCAATGGCTTGGTAAGTGTTACGGGGACTCTGCCCCTGGAAAATTACTCATCATTTACTGGTATGCTAAATTTAAACGCGGTCGTACAGATATAAATGATGCAGAACGCTCTGGACGCCCAAATGAGGTGATTACACCAAAAAACATCAAACAAATCCATAAAATTGTTTTGGAAGACCGTAAAGTAAAATTGCGTGAGATAGCTGACACCCTAAAGATATAAAAAAAAACGTGTTGTTATATGTTGCATTAACATTTGAGTATGAGAAAGTTCTATTCGAAATGACTGTTCGAAATAAGTACCGTTTGCTCACAGTGGACCAAAAGCAACAATGTGTTGCTGTTTGGACTTGCTTAAGCGCAACAAAAAGGATTTTATTATGCGATATGTGACAATGGATGAAACATGGATCCACCACTACATACTGGAATCAAATCGGCAGTCAGCTGAGTGGACAGTAGCCGGTGAAAGCCGCTCGAAGCGACCGAAGACACAACAGTCGGCTGGGAAGGTTTTGGCCTCTCTATTTTGGGACGCGCATGGAGTAATGTTCATCGACAATGATGTGTATGGAATAATACTGATCGACTATCTTGAGAAGGTGCAAACAGTCACCAGAGGCTATTACATTGGTTTTTTGGGCCATTTGAATGGTAAAATCAATAAAAAAAAGGCCGTATTTAGCGAAGAAAAGTATTGTTTCACTAAGATAATGCACCAACTTATAAGTTTATAAATTTGATGGTGAAATTGGACCAACTGAGGTATGAATTACTTCGTCATCCGCCATATTCACCAGATCTATCTCCATATTTAAAAAGGTGGCTCCAGTGAAAGAGATTTCGCTGAATACAATTATTAGAAGATTGCTGGAAGAAGTGTATTGCTCTTGAAAGAACCTATGTTGAAGAATAAAATCGATTTTTAGCAAAAACATTGTTTTTTCTTCAAAAGTCTATAGAGAATTTTCACCCCATATAGTATGTGAAAAATTTGAGGAAAATATGTTTTGTCTTTTGATTTATATAGTCCTGGGATCATAATAAACCTGTGAAAAAACACGCTCCCTCATAAAATGGCGCTTGGCAGCACTCGAATGGGCATATTTTTTGGGAACATCAAACTACAGTCATATGATTTTGATCGTTGTAGGGACCCATTTTCATAACAAGATTTATTAATGATAGTTATTCAGAAGCATTTTCCCAAATACAACTCAGAAATTAAAATAAATATAAACACTAGT
Source organism: Pachyrhynchus sulphureomaculatus (assembly GCA_019049505.1). NCBI lineage: Eukaryota > Metazoa > Arthropoda > Insecta > Coleoptera > Curculionidae > Pachyrhynchus > Pachyrhynchus sulphureomaculatus. The sequence goes on from CM032449.1 coordinate 25,332,432, forward strand.
ATATAGTCCAATAAAGTATAAGAACGTAAACTAAAAAAATACAAGTTAAGAAATCATTAAGAGGCTGATGAGAAAAGAAATTTCCCAAGAACATTTGGCTGTTTTAGAGACCAATGAGAGCTCTATTAAAATCTTTCCAAAAAGCAGGAGTCAATGCATGAGCTCTCCACCTTTAAAGAAGGCAAAACTCAGGCATCTTTGGGAAAAATGATAATGAGCATTTTTGGGACTGCAATTGAATTTTGGTTATTGACTATATAGAAAAAGATGCACAATTAATGCAGAGGTTCATGGAAGGATGATCCAGAAGCAGACCTTTGAAGAATCAAAACTCTGCTATTGCACGATGACCACAGAGTTCACAAGATCTACACAGTTCAAGCCATTATCAAAACTTGTGGATTCACTGAATTATAACAACCCCCTATAGTCTTCATTCAGTGCCCTGTTCCTTTTTTCTTTTCAAACATCTGAAGGCAGACTTCAGAGAGTTGAAAATCACGACAGTAGCATCTTTGCAGGCAAAAATAAATTTTTCTTTGGATTGAATGGAACTAGTCAAAAAGTCTGGCATAAGTGTATCGTTGCAGACAGTGGTTGAGTAAGTAAGATGGCGCCGCCAGATGATGTGCGGACCGATAAAGTGAGATATTTATGTTGTAAAAATAAAATTAATAGTGCGATCACGTGTGGTGTGCGGAAAAGTGTTCCATCTATCTTGTCTAACAAGAGATTGGACCGAAGAAGTGAACATTCTAGATAAAACTCGTTTAAAGTGTCGGGAGCATGCCGATGTTGACGTTTTTGTATGTCCCGAAAAAGACTTTGAAATTAGCTATTTGAAGACCTTGGTAGATGAATTGCGAGACAAGAATAAGGTATTAGAAGAAAATAATAGTCTTTTAAGGGAAAAAATTGGTTTTTTGGAAAAAAAATCTAATCTCCAATCTATCAAATATGGCGCGAAAAATATAAATGAAAATCAACTCAATGAGAAGATAGTTTCAAGCCGAAAGAAGCCTGAAGCTGATAATAAAAAGCTAGAAGTTAGTTCAAGGGTTGTTACATCTAAACAATGTTGCAACAGAGAAGAATGCTCTTAAAATAATCCAGGTGCTAGTGCAAATGACGAGCAACAAACATCAGAGTAAAAACTGATTACTGGACAATGGGGAAGATGATGAAGATCTAACCTACTACACCGTCCTAATGATAATAAATGAGAACAAAGGCAAATATTGCAATCGGGGAAAGAACGGGATGAGAATAATAAATGGAAATTGGTTAAAAAAACAAACAGGAGAAAAAGAGACCCAAGGATAAAGCCCAGTCAGGACAACCTTCAAAATGCACTACCAAACAGTAACAACCGAGCCAAAAATCCAGCTTATGGACGACCGAAGCAATTGATGGGCAACAATCAAAACGATAATAGCCTGCTTAAGGCTGCAAAAAGAATGGCTTTCTTGTTTGTTTCAGGACTCGCAGCTGAAACAACCACATAGAGGGTCTTGGAATATCTCCAGAGTTGCAACCTTGATACTAGCCGCAAATGTGAGAAAATAAGAACTAAGTGAGAAAAATATTGTGGTTCTTTCAAGCTGGCGGTCCCTATGGATCAACGAGCTAAATATCTGTGTGCTAATCTCTGGCCTCAGGCAGTTACAGCGAACCATTTTTTGAATCTACAAAGCCGAGGGAGGGTGAATATGCATTCCCAGACCTTATCTGGAAGCTATCATGGCTGAAAGACAGGTCGATGTTATTTGTCTAACGAAGCACTGGCTGACAGAAGATGAAATAAGGAGCACTCATATAAGCTTGCAGCCTCCGCAGCAACATGTATTTTTGTTAAGAGGTATTTAGATGTTAGTACTGTAAATTATCGGACAAATTTTAATGTTGAAAAGTGTTTTGAGTACTGTTATGTTTTTCTAAAGATATTGCTTTGATCAGTATGGTGACTACATTTTTTTATTGTATTGTTTATTGACGTGTGTAAGACATTTTTTTGTTATTTAACATGAATAAATATCTATCTATCTATCTATCACAAAAATCGAAGTAGAAACACCTTTTTTTTTAAACTCTACGAGTTTTTCTTTATAACTAATAACTAAAAAAAATTTATCTAAACTAATATAATGGCATATGTTAGTAAATACATTTTATTGCAATCGTAGACATTAAAATCTCCTGTAATTATAGTCAGCAAAAAAAAAAAAACTATTAATTCTTAAAGAGCCCTTCATAATGGAGGTTGCTCTAATATTTTTTGTTTCATTATAACCTTCAAGCTAAATAAACCAAGTTTGGTATTTTATCAAACAGCTCCTTCTATGCTTCATTACCATATTCTAAATAATTAACTAAAAGTTTACTTACCTGGTAAACAATTACACTTCCAATTAATTCCTTTCACGACAATCATAGTCTTAATATCAGTTCCTTCCGTAAAACACATACTTGAATTAAAGTCCAAAAAATATCCTCTTGAATTTATTCTTTTCAAATTGACTACATCGTTAAGTGTATAATATGTTCTTCTATTAGGTTTATCGGGGATATTAATTTTTGGTAAAAAAGCTATTTTATTGAGCTGTTCTTTGGTTTCAGGTTTATATAGGAAAAAATATGAGATTATCAAAAGTAACTGCATCAATATGAGTATTAACAAAACTAGTCTTTTACAATTAGGTCTGTAAGCATACATTTTTTCTACTTGTTCTGGAAATATTCTGTTTCACACTAATGTTTACTCAATGCACCTTGGATTTCTCTCTTGTAAAAATGATAAGATGTATTAAGCCGATGGCTTTCTATTTTTGACGAAGAATTTAGATATGTTAAGCTTAGGAATGTCATAATTTCAGATTTCTGGACCAACGCCTAGTTTATTTTCGGCTTTTCACAATAAAAAATCCATAACAAACCTCATAGCCTCTTTTTTTATACATAAAGGCGTGGTAAATATAACAGCTGATTGTGACAATAAGCAGCTGATATTCTCTTCTTTTAGCGACTTCGGCTGTAACAAGGCGAGAGTAATTACTACAGGAAATTCTGGTGGCACATAACCCAATTTACAATTCCGTATCCCGCAAGCCATCTACATTAAGAAATGCTTTCCTCAAACGTACATAATCTTTAGATTGGAGCCTACAGGGGTCTACGTCGACTATTTTTCTGTTGTTTATCAATGAGCTTACTTTGCCAAGAATTTAATTTGAAGCAATTTCTTTTAAAGATAAGGACAAAGGGATACTGCAAATTAAGGAACCTTGTTAAGAAATAAATGGTTGATATTTGACTGAAGTTTAAATGAAATTTGACTTTCATTTTTACAATTCCTACTGCTAATGATTTAGGTGTAGCCAAGTCAAAAAAAAAAACTAAAGTTTGCTTCTGTGGAGTACGTATTTGAAGTTATCGGCTCGTGCTGTGCGTTACTGTAGAATAGATCATTTGATGATGTTGCTCAGATCGAATGCAACGTTAGCGATATTTGTTCATTAATGGAGGATATCGAAATATTTTTTGTTACTGGTATCACAGTTATTATTATTGAAAAAATAAAAGTTTGTCCGACTTACCAATTATGCTTTAGTAATGCCAGTGATGATCCAATATACGGCAGCATAAAATATAAGCTGAACTGATGGGCCTTCCACAATTTTCCTGATAATTCCACCCCATTAAAAATTGCTATAGAAATAGCAATTATTACACTTTGTCCGACTTCCAATCCATTTACGCCAGCTAAATAAGTTAAAAAAAAAACTATAGCACAAAAATCAAACTCGTGCAATAAAACGTCGCCACAACCTGCGGCGGCTTAAAATGTGGCTCCTCGAGTTTCTCAGATATGAAGCGCATATTTTTCTCTATTATTGTTCAACTAATTCGATTTTGAATTGAGCGGCATCTCTGAGAAATTCGACAAAGCACAATTTAAAACGCCGGCGGTAGCTACCCGGCTTCGTTTAGCGGTGATGTTTTATTTCACGTGTTCATCTTTCTACAGTTTTTATTATATTCCCTGTGGTTAGTAAAAAATTACTTATTCACATTAGTTTCAATTTTGATCAAATCTATTAAAATAGAGAGGTAGAGAGTAACTAACAAAGTGTCAGAAAAGAAACTAGAAATAAAAATAAAGCAGAAATCTGCTTTATGATTTTTTGCTTATTTTTGCCTTGTTGCTGTTGTTTTAGTATAATGTTTAAGTTTAAAAACCACATGATCAGCGGATGATACTGTAAACCTACTGTGTTTGCAGTCTTGTTCTGCACTTCTTATTTGCTACTAAACTCCATGAGCAACAGTCTTGATGGCATTGTAGCGGATATGTTTTTGTTGGTGACGGTCCTCGATTTTTCCAGTCTGACTTTAGACGACAAGATACTCGACATTCCTTAACTCATCAACCTTCCAGTCCAAGTGGTACCCTAATCTCAACATGCCGTTAGTAGTATCCGCCGATGTCAGCTCTCAGGCGCTCCAAGTCGGACACAGTAGGGGGTGTAAAAAGTTGTATTACTAACTTTACTTGTATGTTCATACAATTTCTAAGTTTTTATGTATAGAGAATATTTAGTTCACATATACATTAAATTATGGTTCTAAATATCTTCAAATAGCTTCTTGTTTCACAAAACCCTGTCTATGTTATTTATTTGGATTGGATGTGCAACACTTTGCAATATCATCAATATTTTCTTGCAATTAATCTGTCTCAAAGTGGTCTCTCGATACAATAAAAGCTTTGATATAATGACATTTAATGACAAAGTTAACACAACAAAAAAGTACAAGTATCAAATTTTTAGGGCATTAACAGACTAGGAATTTGTCCCCTAAAAATTTGAGTTTGACTTGGTTATAAAAGAACTCTACACATTAACAAGAATTAATTAAGTTGAGGTAACTTTGTCATTTAAAAAACATCAAAGATTTGGTATTAAGTTGATTAGAGAACATAATCTTTGCCAATGTTATATTCTGCCTGCTTATTATTCGGTAAATAAATACCACACAATTGCAGATCCTCTTTTTAATTATTTTTGTGAGACAAGACGCTACTACCTATCTATCTAATAAGCCTTCTTCCATCTAGTGTCGGACATAGGGCTCCCCTTCCTTTTTTCCATCCCTCTCGATTTTGCGTCTTTCTGATCCATTCTAAACCAGCCGTTCTTTTCAGGTCATCTTTCCATCTTTTTTCGTGCTTTCCTCTGGACCATGGCCTCCATTCTTGTATTCTTTTATTTCATCTCTCACTTTGTTGTCTCATTGTGTAACCTGCCCATCTTCATTTGAAACCTGCTACCTGTTCTTTTACATCTATCACTTTGGTCTTTTGCCTTATACTTTCGTTCCCGCCCTCTCGGGGACTTTCACCTTGTCACCGGTAAGAGGGCTTAGAACCCTCCAAGTTTCAAGAAGCGATGCAGGCGGTAATATAGCTACCGGTAGGGCTACCTTTACCACTAAGATCTTGATAGAGGTGAAGCTAAGAAAGTCCGCAACTGCAGCATCTGCCTCGGATTGGGAGGCTGAACACAAAACTCACCAACCCATCTGGCAAGCATGGTGAGTAAAAGCCAACCTCCCCTCATGCGACAAGATGCTACTACTATAAATAAATAATAAAATAACTCACCTAAAATATTAATAGCATTTGTACAAAACACAGCCAACATTCCCATATATAAATAGTAAATCAGACCGATATCGACGCTCATTCCAAACCAGTCTCGTAGAGGCTTAGGAACTATGATTGTAGTTGTATTAAAACTAACATAGTAGACCATCAGGAGGGGGAGTGAGGCTATTGTAGGTAATAGTAGTTTCTGCCTCCAAGGAACGTCTAATACATCATCTGCAAAACCCAGCAGTAACATGCAACAAATTGAAAGTAGGGCCGCTATAAATTTGACAAACTAAAAAAATAAATTATCATAAGTTAAAGAATTGCATTCAATACTCACTGCAAAAACATTTTTAGCATGTTTTCAGGTTATACAGAGTGTGTCATCACATTATGGACAAATCTCAATTAAAATGTTCCACCATATTATGCTTCCGCCGTTGATTTCCGAGTAGCTAATCTCTAATGTCATTTATTGGCTATTAAGTGCCTTACAGCTATCACTATTATACAATGATTGATTAAAGGGTGTGGTTAAATATTGGATCTTAAGATATGTACATGTCAGGGACCTAACTAACTTAACCTAGGTAAGGATTTTATACAAATGTGTTGATAGATCTGAGTAGCAAATGGACTGAAGTAAATAATGTTAGTTGCCATGTCCAAAACCAGTACAGAGTATAATTGAAAATAGGTGATCATTGAAGACTTTTGCGTCGGCGGGTCAGCACTGGAAATAAGTCGATTTTTCGGATTCTCGAAATCAACTATTTATGACGTTGTAGCCAAGTAAAAGGCTCAAGAACAGTCGGACGAAGATTCCAGTATGCCAGTGTCCAAGTATTAAGTGTTGTGTCCAGTGAGGGTGATGTCACCACATTTCTTCCAAAAAGGAAAAACTGTGACCATATTTAAAAGTTGTGAACATTATAGTGAAGCCGTGGATAGAACATATTGCGAGGGGAAGGCCATATGTTTTCCAGCAAGACGGTGCACCAGCTCACACGAGCCATTTGGTCCAGAGAACTGGCTCTCAGATAACTTTGACAGGTTTTGATCCAAGGAATTCTGGCCTCCTAATAATACAAATTTGAATCCTTTGAACTACTATGTATGGAGCAACAGGTTATTTCATTAATGACCGCTATTGAGGCAGCATTCGCCAATATAACAGAGCAGAATTACTAAGGATGTGCCACTACTTCAGACCGAGAATGGAAACCGTTATTCATGCTAATGGGGGTTACAATGAATGACTGTTATTAACATAGATGCCCTAAGTGCCATGTGAAATAATTTCTTGTGAAACTTAAAATAGTTGTATATGCCAAAAATTAGTCCTTGACAGAATACATATATTTTAAAACTAACAGAAATATTAAATCAAAATTCACTATCACAACTTAGATTTTTCAACTAAAAATTAAATAAAAAGAATGATTATTTTTTATGATATATAAAAAGTGACCAAGAAATCCATTGAAAATGGAAAAAAAAAATTATACTGATTTACTCATTCATCTGGAGCAAGTTTTATTTTGAAAATTGCTAAATTAGACATTTTGATACTAAAAATAACTTGATCCACGCGTTTTATGGCGAGAAATTAATTACAAACAAATGGAGCAAAATAACGGTTCCAGAGATATGTACAACTGAACCTTTACATTTCCCCATATATATTATTTCTGTTCAAATTGAGAAGAATGAAAAAATAACACTTGGAAGATGTACAGCATACTGGTTTGTTATGTCCTGGTACTGACTGTTTTACCAATCAAAAACTAACACTACCTGGATGAAAATAAATACATACAATAAACGGACTTATGGGGAATAATCGAGATTTTCATTATCCATCATAGGGTTTTATTTTCCAAAAACAGTAGGCATCAGGCATGGCTTTATCTTTTTATATAATTTTCATTTTTATAAAAACAATTGATTCACAGGTATACAAAAAAAATTCTCTAACTTCTAAGTGAAACACGTGTTGTTTTAAGTATTTTTTTATGCTGAATCCAAAAAAAATCATAAAAAAAGACATCTACTGTGAGGTTTTTTTCCAGAAAACACACTTAAAGTTGTCAGAAAACTATTACATTGAAAAAAATACATTTTAATAAATAATGTAAAACTGTATGATCAATAAAATTATGGAAGAAACTATTATTTCGGACATCTTTAAATGTTCTGAATCTACATTTATCATAAACACTTAAAAATATTAGGTTTTAATGTTCATGTTTAACAAAAAACATGCATACACCACCTTTAATTAAGCGCGGTAGCAAAATGCTATTTAAAATAAATATGTACAACCCCCCAGATTAAAAAATTGTTTTTAATTTTTATTAATATTAAAGAAAACTATTATTTCATTACATTTATGTACTTAAAAAAAACCGGTCAAGTGCAAGTTGAACTTGCACAATTAGTGTTCCATACGTTGATTGTTTTTAAAATAAAAAATTTTGTTAGGGTGGTATAAAATGACTTCACAAAACACACCCCAAATGAGTTTTCAACAAAGTTTTTTTCCAATCTTTACTGAAAACTGATGACCTTGAAATTTTGTTTTTTTTTCCATACCAGATAAATTATTAAAGGTAATGATAATTTTCGTTCAATCTATACCCTGTGGAGAATATTCCAGGATTTTTTCAAAATTTTTTGATCAGTACTTTTCGAGATAAGGTAGGGGACAGCGATTTTTCACAATTTTTTAAAAGTAATACGAAGAAAAGTGTGTGCAAGTATTACATTATATATATATATATATATATATATATATATATATATATATATATATATATATATATTTACTCGTGTTTTCACAAGCTTTCATTTGACACCACACTCAATGACCTAGTAAAAAAAAAATTTTTTCACTTCCGATTTCACCCCCCAAAACTAACCCCTTAAGTCAAAATTTAACTTTCAAAACTACATGGCTCTGATGAGGTCATCAATTCCTATATTACTACCAAATTTCAATTTTCTATGACAAATAGTTTCGGAGAAAATCGGGTGTGACAGACGGACAGACACCGAAGTGATCTTATAAGTGTTCCGTACGGAACACTAAAAAGCATTTTACCAACCACATAGCACTCTTGTAAGTATGAAAAGCGAGTTTTTTATTGAAACTGAACAGAAAACTTTATTTTTTGATGTCAAGTCAGCATCACGTGACTTTTACACTATGCAACCCATATACTGCTTTTAATTAAGCTTTTGTATCAAGTAAAAAGGTAGTTTCAGACTGCAAATTTTTTAAAACTCAACAATCATTCAAAAGACCATCATCCACAGAAAATATCAGAATAAGATTTTACACAAAGCAACCAGACATGTAGTTTCTTAAACACTAATTTATCATGTCTTAATAATATTTCTAACACATAAAAAATTACCTAAGGTTGGCAGAAAATGTTAATAAGACATAAAAGAATATGCTCTATATAATACTGCTGTATTGTAGGTGGGTACCCGATTTTGCCAGGTCCTATGTAGCAGAATCCTAGAAAGTACTACCAGTTACATCTCTAATATACACATATATTTACATATATATATTAACATATGTATACATTAGACACAGATTAATCGAAAAAGTTGGTTAATCACTTTCGAACTACAAAACCAAATGAAATAATTTTTTCACTGTGAGCTTAGTTGAAAAATTCCCCATTGAACACAAAAAATATCACTAAGTCAGTCCAGTATTTTTGTAGATATTTAAAGACATATATATATATATATAATATATATATATATATATATATATATATATATATATATATATATATATATATATATACATACATACATACATACATACATACTTTAGTGTACTCCTATATCAGAGTGTATATAGACTAACATACATAAATATTATGATATTCGAACATTATATAAATAAGTATTGAATCGAATTCATTCTTTTTAAGTCAATTAAAAATAGATGGTTCAGTAACAAATCAAGTTATTTCAGTTTCAAAACCTTTATAAAAGTAATTTCAAAACCACAGGGAACTGTTATTTGCATGATGTTACCACCTCCATAATGACAGACAAGTTTGTGTCAATTTTAAAAAATTTTAAATAGATTTTGGGGAACAAAATTGAAATGTTGCATCACTTTTGTCAAATGATATAATGCTAGACATACTTTGAATAATAAAAATGGATTATATGAACAAAATGGTGAATTTTGGTAATAACTACTGTAAATATTTACTAAAATTTGAAACAGTATAATATAATGTTGCATTAGATATTACATATAATCGACTTACTTCTTCATACGGAAATGTTCCTTTTTCCAGAAGCATATTTCCAAATGGAACAGGGATAAATAAAAACATCGTAATTAAAAAAGTACATCCAGTGACTACTCCCAACGATTCTGGGCTGTAAACATTGAAAACTATCAATAAAAAATCTAAAAACTAATAAAAGTTAACCTTACACTTTATCACTTGTAGTCTTGCTCATATCAATTCCAAATAAATTTGCCTTTATAAACTTCTCTTTAAGTTTTGGAATTAATCTAACAGTAAGTATATAACACATAATGGTTAAAAATAAGTTAATTATTAGTGGAAAATACATCTTTTCTTGTTTATTTCTTATCTCTTCACTATTAACATTCACGTCTACCGCCATTTTTGTTTAAATGTACTTCTTCTTTTTTCTGGTTCTAGGATTTTTTATCCGTGATATTTTATTCCATGTTTGCTTTTGCTGTGCGTTGAGGTTAATGGGACTGCTGCTAATTTACCAACTCAAGATCCGTCTTAGGCTTAGGTAGAATACCAGCGACCCATTGGTAATGTGTTACACATTCTCTCGTTTGGATTTTCTCTCATCGGGTCCAGAGAGATATCTGGTGTTGTCCAGCCTATGCTTTACTAGAACCCCAGAATATTCATGTATTTAAATTGTTTTTGTTATTTTTTTTATCATTATAGGCATTGATAAAGGATCTCTAGGGAAACTGCTCCTGGTTTTGGATATAACCGTTTTCTGTCAGCCCGCTAGTCTACTTAACTGCTCAAACTCAGTAACCTCAACAGACGTTTTAGGAATTACTCCTCCCAGCGCTTAGCAACCCTCTGCGATTAGAACCCCTACCAAGCAGGTGTGGCTCATCGTTCCACACCCCGAAGCTCTAAAACACCCAGACGTCATCTTCAGAGGTCCCACAATTGGCAATTTTTCTTAAAAGGAATTGGCAAGACCCGAAAAACGAATATTTGAACTGGAGGAACAAGAATTACTGTTCCTCTTTTTAAGGAGGCGGTCTTATATTTTCAAGCTTCAACCACTTAATTTTTGGCTGTGTGCTGTAAAGTAAGAGGACATTGTAATCTACAAACAGAACAGAATGCTACATTTACTACAATACTGACGTCAATTTAAAATGTAGTATATTCTACTTACTTATACTTATCAAACATATTCTTATTTGCTTTTGGTACGGCAAAAATGATTGCTTCATCGTATAAAATTACTAAGAAGGAAGAAAATATCTGTAACGATAATGAAATGAATATTAAACAAACTAGAGCCTAATTTAATGAGATCGAAAGTCTATTAATGTAAAAAACTCTTAAGAATCACATTAACCAGTGAACTACGTCATTCGTTAACCGCCCACTCAACCAATTACATAATTTAAACTATTTATTATGTAGGATTCGTTACATTTTGAATTATGTATCTACATAATGTAGAAAATCTATTTTAGGTATTTATTGTAAAATTGCTGCTACATTTCTAACCCTGAGCTTAGAGTGACATCTATGGGAATGAAACTCTATTCAGTACACATTCAACAGTCGGGTATGGGAGGTCAGGGTCTATTTCTGAATTTGAAATCTCACTTTTCTCCACAGATGTCACCCTTCGTTTAGAACTCTTTATTCTACTGCGTCTCTACCCGCTCAACTTTATTTTTATGTATGTACCAAATGTCTACATTAAACATTAAATAATATTCTGCACACGACAGAATTCCGGCTTTCGAGTGTCGTAGGCTCGATTTCAAATGGCATATAGTTATACTATTAGTGCTATTAAAATATAGAGGATATACCTAATAATAGATATCCATGTAGAGAATATTTTTAAGAATATTAGTAAAATGTTTTCTCACTTTAGTGACACAAAAATTGTCGAAAATTCTTATTTGCTTTTGGTACGGCGATCTAAAGTTCACAATGCCGTCCACACTTCTATCAAGAACATTAAAAATAACCGGTCAAGTGCAAGGTGAACTTGCGCAATTAGTGTTCCGTACGTTGATTGCTTTTAAAATAAAAAATGTTGTAACGGAAGTATAAAATGATCAACGACTTTACAAAACACACCCAAAATGAGTTTTTTAACAAGGTTTTTTTCTGATCTTTACTGAAACCTGATGACCTTGAAATTTTTGTTTTTTTAGTGTTCCGTACGGAACACTTATAAGATCACTTCGGTGTCTGTCTGTCTGTCCGTCTGTCTGTCTGTCTCACGACCGATTTTCTCCGAAACTTTTGGTCATAGAAAGTTGAAATTTGGTAATAATATAGAAATTGATGGCCTCATCAAAGCCGTGTAGTTCTAAAAGTCAAATTTTGACTTAAGGGGTTAGTTTTGGGGGCTGAAATCAACAAAAATTTCAAGGTCATCAATTTTCAGTAAGGATTGGAAACAAACTTTGTTGAAAACTCATTTGGGGTCTGTTTTGTGAAGTCACTGATCATTTTATACCACCATAACAACATTTTTAGTGTTCCGTACGGCTTATAAGATCACTTCGGTGTCTATCTGTCTGTCTGGCTGTCTGTCTGCCTGTCTGTCTGTCACACCCGATTTTCTCCGAAACTATTTTACATAGAAAGTTGAAATTTGGTAATGATATAGGAATTGATGGCCTCATCAGAGCCATGTAGTTTTGAGAGTTAAATTTTGACTTAAGGAGTTAGTTTTGCGGGATGAAATCGGAAATGAAAAAAAAACTTTTTTACTAGGTCATCGAGTGTGGTGTCAAATGAAAGCTTGTGCAAACACGAGTAAAAAATATATATATAATGTAATACTTGCGCGCACTTTTCTTTGTATTATTTTAAAAAAATCGCGAAAAATCGCTGTCTCCCGCCTTATCTCGAAAAGTACTTATTAAAAAATTTTGAAAAAATTCTGGAGTATTCTCCACGGGGTGTAGATTGAACGAAAATTATCACGAGTGCCTTACTTTTAATAATTTACCTGGTATATAAAAAACACAAAAATTTCAAGGTCATCAGATTTTAGTAAAGATTGGAAACAAACTTTGTTGGAAACTCATTTGGAGTGTGTTTTGTGAAATCACTGATCATTTTATACATCTGTAAAAAAATTTTTTATTTCAAAAGCAATCAACGTACGGAACACTAATTGCGCCAGTTCAACTTGCACTTGACCGGTTATTTTTTATTTTAAAAGCAATCAACGTACGGAATACTAATTGTGCAAGTTCAACTTGGACTTGACCGATTTTTTTTAATCATGCTATAATATAGGAATTGATGGCCTTATCAGAGTCATGAAGTTTTGAAAGTTAAATTTTGACTTAAGGGGTTAGTTTTGGGGGGTGAAATCGGAAGTGAAAAAACAATTTTTTTAGTAGGTCATCGAGTGTGGTGTCAAATGAAAGCATGTGAAAACATGAGTAAAAAAAATATATATATATATATATATATATATATATATATATATATATATATATATATATATATATATATATATAATGTAATACTTGCGCACACTTTTCTTTGTATTATTTTTAAAAAATCGCAAAAAATCGCTGTCCCCCCACCTTATCTCGAAAAGTACTGATCAAAAAATTTTGAAAAAATTCTGGAATATTCCCCAGGAGGTGTAGATTGAACGAAAATTATGCATTACCTTTAATAATTTATCTGGTATATAAAAAAAAACAAAAATTTCAAGGTCATCACTTTTCAATAAAGATTGGAAACAAACTTTGTTGAAAATTCATTTGGGGTGTGTTTTGTGAAGTCACAGATCATTTTATATCACATTTTTATTTTAAAAGCAATCAACGTACGGAACACTAATTGTGCAAGTTCAACTTGCACTTGACCGGTTTTTTTATATACTAGATAAATTATTGAAGGTAATGCACTCGTGATAATTTTCGTTGAATGTACATCCTGTGGAGAATATTCCAGAATATTTTTTGATTAGTACTTTTCAAGATAGCTTTCTATGTTAAATAGTTTCGGAGAAAATCAGCTGTGACAGACAGACGGACAGATGGACGGACGGACGGAAAATTATTTTATTCTTCGAAAAACAGGTTTTGGTTTTTTTAAAAAATTTTTCCACAATTACAACAAATATCACAGTGGTTATCAGTAAATTTGATAGAAACCTATATAATGACTTTAATATTTATGCCGTGAAAACTGCGTGCAAAAAAATAAACACTCTTATAAGTATTTAATCATCTTATTGTACCGTCAAGATGTTAACCGAGGACGATAGCATATTTTAACGGACACAATGGGTTGGTTAGAGGCAGTGGCGTATTTTAGGATTTGGCGCCTTGGGCCTTTAAGGTTTGCCGCCCTATAAAATAACAAAACAAAAAAAGCAAAAATCTTTTAATAATGAAAAAAGATCATACAAAAGAATAAACACCATTTATTAAATATTTACATTTTCTTGCATTGCACAAATTGGTTGATAAATTCGTCAGTAATACTGTCATAATTAACGGATTGTGTTAAGTCAGCTTCTATATTAACTGTTCAAACCTTCTTCGCTTCTCCGGAAACGTAGATAATTTTTTATTCTTTTGAGTACGGAAAACGAACGTTCTGCACTGCAATTTGTCACTGCGGTGCACAAGAACTTACGTAATTCTATTTCTGTATATGAAAATGCTTTTGCTTAATAAATAGGTTAAGTTGGCTTAAACTCATTTTGTTTTTATGTGACGTCAAGAATTGTTTTAAGAGAACACATTCTTTTAAATCATCCGCAAGATCAATCGGGTATAATTTTCGGAGTTTTATGGCGTTAACTCTAACTTCCGCTTCAGACATTGTATCCAATTCGCATAAGAATGCAAAATTGGCGGTTATTGCGTCATACCAAGATTTGCGCCTCCTCAACTCGTCCAACAATTGGTCGCATATTGGAAAGAAGATATTAACCCTGAAATGGTAACGTCCTTGTAACAACACTTCTACCTCGCGACACTCATCGTCTTGTTTCATCCTCTTAATAATGCTCTTATGATCGCTTCTGTATTCTTCTGAGGATATTTTTTTAACAGCCTGTTCAAAAGCATCAAAAGATTCCCGTTTATTTTCTACGCAAGTGATGAGTGCTCGTAGAGCCTGGAAACTACCTCTACGTCTGCGTCGACATCTTGTAGATTTTGGAAACTATATTAAATTGTTTTAATATAGATCCCCAAAATTCAGATAATATAGCCGTTTCTAGGGAATTTAGTTCACTTCTCACAGCGTGTAGACACTGATACACGCATCAGTGTACACACTGATACACGCATCAGTAGTTGTTTTCAAATTGTAATGGTAAACTGCAACTTTCTTCTATCAAGAAAATATTTTTTTAAGTCAAATATATATATATATATATATATATATATATATATATATATATATATATATATATATATATATATGTATATGTATATACATATATCTATAATCTATAATATATATAAAATACAATGTCTCTCTGTCTGTCTATCTGTCTGTCTATCCGTTCGTGCGCTTATCACTGGAGAACCACTTATCCGATTTACGTACTTTTTTTTTAAAACATACATATGTTCTCTGGCCAGGTTATAGGCTATATTTTATTACGATAGGTAGCATAAGAAATGAGCAGTAACGATAATAGGTGAATGAAGTTGGAAAAAAGTTTGCCGCTAGCCCGTTCCCTTGCAATACACAGCCTAAACCATTAAATATGGAACAATATTATGTAGCAGAGAATATCTGCAATCTATAACCTATAATATAAATAAAATGCAATGTCTGTGCATTAGTGCGTTTATCACGCGAGGCCCACTTATCCAATTTACGTGTCTTTTTTTCAATTCATACATATATTCTTTGGCCAGGTTATATAATAATAATAATCTATATCTATAATATATATACAATGCAACGTCTCTCTGCCTGTCTGTCTGTCCGTTAGTGAGCTTATCCGAGTTATGTGATTTTTTAAATTCATACATATGTTCTCTGACAGGTTATAAATATATATTGTATTACATCTATAATATATATATAAAATGCAACGTATCTCTGTCTGTCTGTCCGTCCGTTAGTGCGCTTATCACTGAAGAACCACTTATCCGATTCGCGTACTTTTTTTTTAAACTTATATATGTTCTTTGGCCAAGTTATAGACTTTATTTTATTACGATAGCTAGCATAAGGAACGAGCAGTGACGATAATAATGAATGAAGTCGGAAAAAAGTTTGTTGCAATACACAGCCTAAACCATTAAATATGGAACAATATTATGTAGCAAATAATATCTACTCGGTCTGTGTGTCTGTCCATTAGTGCGTTTATGACGCGAGAACCACTTATCCGATTTACGTGTTTTTTTTTTAATTCATACATTTGTTCTCTGGCCAGGTTATCTTTAATCTTCTATCTATAATATATATAAAATACAACGTCTCTCTGCCTGTCTGTCTGTTTGTTCGTTAGTGCGCTTATCACTGGAGAACACTTATCGGATTTACGTGTTTTTTTTTTAAAACATACATATGTTCTCTGGCCAGGTTATCTATCTATAATATATATAAAACGCAATGTTACTCTGTCTGTCTGTCTGTCTGCCCGTTAGTGCGTTACGTGCTTTTTTTTTAAAAAACATACATATGTTCTCTGGCCAGGTTATAGGATATATTTTATTGCATTAGGTAACATAAAGAATAAGCAGTGACCATAATAGTGAATCAAGTCGGAAAAAAGGTTACCATTAGCGCGTTCTCTTGCAATACACTGCCTAAACCATTAAATATGGAACAATATCATGTTGCAAAGAATATAATATATATATAAAATGCAACGTCTCTCTGTCTGTCCGTTAGTGCGCTTATCACTTGAGAACTACTTATCCGATTTACTTGTTTTTATAAATTTATACACATGTTCTATATAATTCGATATAAGCCTAGATAATGAAAGATAAGGTGAAATAATGGGAGATAAGTATAAATAATGGGAGATAATGGGAGATAAGCCTAGATAATGGGTGTTATGGTGAGATAACGGGAGATAAGGAGAAATAATGAGAGATAAGAAGAAATATTGCGAGATAAGTCGAGATAAGGCTAGATAATGGGAGATAAGGTAAGATAATGGGAAGGGGGGAGGAAATAATGGGAGATAAGGAGAAATAATGGGAGATGAGCAGAGATAAGCCTAGATAATGGAAATTATGTAGAGATAATGGGAGATAAGGAGAAATAATGGGGGATAAGGGCAAATAATGGCAGATATTTTATTACGTTAGGTAACATAAGGAATAAGCAGTGATGATAGTAGTGAATCAAGTCCACGCGAGCGGAACCGTGGGCACTGCTAGTATATATATATATATATATATATATATATATATATATATATATATATATATATATACATATATATATATATATATATATATATATATATATATATATATATATATATATATATATATATATATATATATATATATATATATATATATACATATATATATATATATATATATATATATATATATATATATATATATATATGTATATATATGTATATATATACATATATATATATATATATATATATATATATATATATATATATATATATATATATATATATATATATATATGTAGTTAATGCAAAAAAATTCTTGAATCTTTTATCACGAGAATATTGGTTTTATAAAAGTTATTTTTTCTCTCAGTGTAGGTAACGATTATAAAAGGCGCCCAAAGCTGAGCGCGAGGGACGAAGGGTCGGCTTGCGCCGCCTCTCGCAGCCTGCCGCCCCAGGCGGGTAATACGCCACTGGTTAGAGGTCTCTCTATAAACAAAGCCCTTTTTTTGAAAAGCTCCTTTATTCAGGGTTTCTTGTGAAATGTCTACTCTTCTAGTCATCGACTTTTTAAATGGCGCAGACAGGAAGTTCCACTGTGTGGAAGAGTTCTATCTTTAAAAACTGATATTTTAAACAAGAAGCGCATTATGGTAAGATCTTAATCAAATAGCTAAGCTGAGCGGAGAAAGGGCTTCAAAAATGTTCCCAACTGAGAACTGATGTTTTCATCTACTGTTAAAATTGGAATTAATGAAATAATACAAACTTGACATTTCGCGATTCTAAGAAGCATAAAAAGGATATTTAACATCTATTCGAAATTATCAAAATGTATCCCATTGAAATCGAACCCTTTTCTCGTTCTTAAGTGGACGCAGCAAGAGGCGGAAACTAGAAATTGTGTTTTTTCGCAAAAAAAGCAAAAATCTTGATGGGGAATTTTTTCACGAATACAATACTTTCCTCAAGAGGTAAAATAAAAATGCTTAACAAAGCACATGAAGCACATGAGATCAATAGTTTTCCACCTTCTTTACATTAGGATCGCAAACTGAAATTAATGAGGACGCCACAAATCTTTATTTGAAATAATAATTCAGATAAATGAGGTTAAAAATACAGATTTTTTTCTTCGAAAACAAACTTTTTCATTAAATTTTATGCGATGGTAATTATATTTTGGAAAGACATATTTTTAGATGGATATTTTTTCAAGGTTAAAATTTAGAACGAAAATAAACATATTTTTCAAGAATTCAGCCATATTACCGAGAACTGTTAAAATAAACAAGTTGGTGACCACACGTAGCCACATCTAAAATTAATATTTGGAAGCTAATAATACAAATGTAGGAACAAGACTAAAGTTTGTCGATCGATGGAATACTACGCCAGTGTGTGTAAGTTTCATGTATACAAGTACACATGCATAATTTGCCTATAGGTAGCATACTGGATGGACTGAAATTCTGTGGTCAAAATCACCACTGACTGAACGTGTTTGAGTAACAAATGTGATTTTTGCGCCCTATAAACTTCAAGCTCTACTAACCGACATTTGTAAGTTCTCAGTCAAGAAAACACAAACAGTTCGGTTCAAAAGAGCGTAAAATTGTTAGCTGAACTCGTTGCTTTACACTCTACTGTTAATTTCCACACCAACCTCTATTCCAAATGTGCAATCAAAGAAACCCGATATTGTTTTCAGACAGCATGTCATCAAACGTATTGTAATGAAGCTAGACACCAAAAAAGCTTCTGGCGGTAAATGGAGTACCTGCCATAGTACTCAAAGTATGCACCAGCTACTAAAACCAGTTTCCTGTAGGCTTTTCAATCTATCGTAAGAAAAGGAATATTTTCTTCCTGCTGACAATGCGCTACAGTTTAAGTGATACCCAAAAAAGGTAAAAATACTTTGCCAAACAACTACCCCACCGCTTTCAGTATATGAAAAGTTATAGAAATCAATCAGTATCTTTAAGGTATTTCTTACGAGTAATTGTTAAAAGTAGTTTTGCTTGAAGTTTCGAGAAATAATAGATTTTTAGCATTATGCATTCACTGTTTCAATTGAAAGATGGTTTACTACGTTGTATTGCCATAATGAATTGTAAAAGTTTCACATATTTGACACGTAAAAGATAGCAAACCATACTTTTTCTTCGATCAAAAGCATGTGTGTTTTATAATTTTTGTTGTAGTTTGTGCATTAAAAAGTCACAAAATATATATATATATATATATATATATATATATATATATATATATATATATATATATATATATATATATATATATATATATATATATATATATATATATATATATATATATATATATATATATATATATATATATATATATATATATATATATATATATATATATATATATGTATATATATATATATATATATATATATATATATATATATATATATATATATATATACAGTCCCTGGCCAAATTATTAGACGCACTGTATTTTTTTTAGTAATTTTATGTTTCTTAAGAGTTTTTATGCAATAATGGTATATTTAAACTACAATATTATTGATTTTTATTTAAAAGAATTGTTGTAGACTACATATTTGTATTTATTTTTAACATATGGCAACACTGTGTTGACAAAGTGATACATGAACGTAAACAAGTACAAACTGTATCAGTCGCGATCGGAATCGAGTCAGGTACGGACGTGTTTCTGTGGCTTTATGGACTGTGATTGTTTGTTTAACAGTTTTATACTACTCAGTTATTAGTTTATTTTGTATGCAGTGTTTTAAAAAAGTAATTGGACTATTTTCATTATGGGTAGAAAAGGCGATCTTTCACCACGTAAAAAAGCTGATGTGAAGGCCCTTGTGATTGCGAAAACATTTACAAACCGAGAAATATCACGAAGATTGGAGGTTTCTGAAGCTAGTGTACGACGCATAAAAAAGAAAATTGAGTCAGGGAAGGAATTAAGCCCGAAAAAAGAAAGAAAAGATGCGGTAGAAAACCAATTTTCACTCCACGGTCAGAGAGATGTTTGAAGAAAATTTGTGTAGAAAACAGATTTGCTACCACAAAGGTAATAAAATCACAACTCCAGGATGCTAGCGTAAATGCTTCTGAGCGCACTGTTCGAAGAAAATTGAAAGAATTAGATTTTAAGGCCTGTCGCCCCGCCAGGAAGCCCAAGTTAACAGCTGCAATGAAAGCAAAGCGCCTGAAGTGGGCCAAACAATGGCAAGACAAAGATGTGGACTTCTAGAGATCGGTAAGATACAGCAATTTAATCAATAATTGATACATTATTATCATTTTCAGTTAAATAAAGCAAATAAACATGGAAGTTTATATATTTTTCCTATTTTTGACAGGTCTGCTTCAGTGACGAAAGCACATTCGAAATTTTGCAGAATAAAGCTCAGTATGTGCGTCGTCGTCATGGAGAAAAGTTTCATCCTGATTGTGTCGTCCCGACGGTTAAACATCCCACCAAAGTGATGATTTGGTCAGTCATCAGCGGCAAGGGCACTGGACGTCTGTACGTCGTCAAAGGAATAATGAGGCAAGATCAGTACAAAGAAGTATTACAAAATCGGTTGATTCCGCAGCTCAGAGAATGGTTTCCAAATGGGGAACCATTCACTTTCATGCAAGATGGAGCTCCCTGCCACACTGCTCGGTCTGTTAAAGCTTTTTTGGCAGAAAAAAATATCCCTCTGTTGGATTGGCCGGGTAATAGCCCTGATATGAACCCCATTGAAAATGTGTGGGAGCTGATGAAAAGAGAAGTGGCTAAAGATGTGATTACCAACAAAACCCAGCTCCTAGAAAAGATTATTCATGTGTGGAATCATCATCCTCAAATGCAGGAGACAGTACAATCTTGCATTGATAGCATGCCGCGCAGAATTAAATCTTTGATAGCGGCTAAAGGTGGCTCAACTAAATATTGACTTTTACTAACATTAATTTCACTTTTCTTTAAAACTTAATAAACTTATGCTTTTCTAAATTAATGCTGTTTTATTTATGTCAAATAAATAGGTAATTGATTGGATAATATAAAAATAAAAAACAAATCAATTTAAAATAATAAAACGGTACAATATCACTCGGTAATTAATATTTTACATGAAATCTTGCAGTGCGTCTAGTAATTTGGCCAGGGACTGTAAGTGCTCAGTCAAGAAAGCACAAATAGTTCGGTTCAAAAGAGCATCAAATTGTTAGCTGAACTCGCTGCTTTACACTCTAGTGTCAATTTCCACACCATCCACTATTCCAAATGTGCAATCAAAGAAACCCGATATTATTTTTAGACAGCGTGTCATCAAACGTATTGTAAGCTAGACACCAAAAAACCTTCTGGCGGTAATGGAGTACCTGCCATAGTACTTAAAATATGCACCAGCAGATTAACACCAGCTTCCTGCAGGCTATTCTATCTAATTCTAAGAAAAGGGATATTTCCTTCCTGCTGACAATGCGCTACAGTTTAAGTTATACCCAAACAAGGAAAAACTATTTTGACAAACAACTACCGCACTGCTTTTAGTAATATGAAAAGTTATAGAAATCAATCAGTATCCTTTAAGGTATTTGTTACGGGTAATTGTTAAAAGTAGTTTTGCTTGAAGTTTCGAGAAATAATAGATTTTAGCATTATGCATTCACTGTTTTAATTTAAAGATGGTTTACTGCGTTGTATAATAATGAATTGTAAAACTTTCAGATTTTTGACACGCAAATAATAGAAATCCATACTTTTTCTTCGATCAAAGGCATGTGTGTTTTAAAAAATTTTTATTGTAGTTTGTGCATTAAAAAGTCACAAATATATATATATATATATATATATATATATATATATATATATATATATATATATATATATATATATATATATATATATACGAGGCTGGTTTGAAAAGTCCGTGCAAAGTCCGAGAGATGGCACCACCGGCGCGTATCGAGGTCATGTTTAGTTAGTAGCATCTCTTGAATGAACGCACACCAAGTTTCAGCCATATTGGTCTATTTCTTTGTGTTTGGCATTCGTGTGAATCAAGGAAGTCGAGTGATTTTCAAGAAATGGACGAAAAAGAATTTCGTGTGGTGATTAAACATTACTTTATGAAAGGCAAAACGCCTCAGGAGACTAAAGAGAAGCTTGATAAACATTATGGTGACTCTGCACCTTCGATTAGAACAGTTTATAAGTGGTTTCAAAATTTTCGGACTGGCCATATGGGCACAAGTGACGCTAAACGTTCTGGACGGCCTGTGGAGGTTACGACTCCAGAAATCATTGATCAAATGCATGATATGGTGATGGATGACAGAAGAGTTAAGGTGCGTGAGATTGCTAGTGCTGTGGGCATCTCGACTGAACGGGTACATAATATTTTGCATAAACATTTGGACATGAGAAAGCTATCCGCAAGATGGGTGCCGCGATTGCTCACGCTTGACCAAAAACGGAATCGTGTGAAGTGTTGCAAGGATGGTTTGCAGCTGTTCCAGAAGAATCCGGAGGACTTTAAGCGTCGTTTCGTCACTGTGGATGAAACATGGATACATTACTATACTCCTGAGACCAAACAACAATCTAAACAATGGGTTACCAAGGGGGAATCTGCACCAAAAAAGGCGAAGACCGTTCCTTCGGCCGGAAAGGTTATGGCGACTGTCTTTTGGGATTCGCAAGGGATAATCCTCATCGACTATCTGGAAAAGGGTAAAAACTATTACAGGTGAATATTATTCATCGTTATTGGACCGAGCTGCAAGAAAAACGCCCGCGATTGGCCCACAAGAAAGTCCTTTTCCATCACGACAACGCACCAGCACCCACCTCAGCAGTTGTGGTCGCAAAATTAATGGAAATAGGATTCCAACTCGTTTCACATCTCCCCTATTCTCCAGACTTGGCTCCCTCGGACTACTATTTGTTCCCCAATTTGAAGAAATGGCTGGCGGGACAAAGATTTTATTCAAACGAGGAGGTGATTGCAGACACTAATGGATATTCTGCAGACTTGGACAAATCCTATTATTCGGAAGGGATCAACAAATTAGAACATCGTTGGACGAAGTGTATAAGCCTAAAAGGAGACTATGTCGAAAAATAAAAAAGGTTTACCCCAAACACATAAGTAGTTTTTATTTTTGCACGGACTTTTCAAACCAGCCTCGTATATATATATATATATATATATATATATATATATATATATATATATATATATATATATATATATATATATATATATATATATATATATATATATATATATATATATATATATATATATATATATACATAAAAAAAATACTTTTCTTTCGCTTGTTAAAATATGAAGACAGTTTACCTCCTAGTTGTTGCAAAAATATTAGATAAATATTACTTTTTCATGTATTTTATGAAGTGAATTTTCGTTGTGGCAACGTAGCTTGAAGACAACTTCCTCATATTAATACTTAATAATTGATATATTTTTAATAAATAATCCAAAGTATCGTTTTAATTAATTATACCTAATTTTTATTGTACAGGGTAAGTCAACGATAAAGTAAAGTTCATTTTCTCATTTGTTTCAGGAATAACGAAAAAATATTAAATACAATAGTTTTAGGGAATGTTAAGGTGCACAGTTTAAAATTATTTTTGAGTATACAGGGTACTTTAAAAAAGTGTGGCCGATATAACATGTTTTTTTAAATGGAACATCCTATTTTCTAATTTATTTTTAAATTCTGAGTAAAATTTTATAACTTTTTTGTTAATAATGTTATATACCTAAACCTAGTAGTTTTTCTAATATTTCATTTTTTTTTTTAAATATTAGAGTTCAGTTTTGTAAAAAAATTGCCGGTAGCACCATTGCTTCTGAAGCTGGAATACTCATAATTGCTACGAGCGTTCTATAGAGATGAAAAAAAAGATATTTATAAAGAAATTTGAGTTAGATGCTACAGGGTGTTCAAAATAAATTTATACATTTCGACTATTTTAAATTGAAAAATCTCAAATTTTTTAAAGGCACACCCTGTATATTATTATATTTTCTGATAAATTTCACATATGTCACATACCTATTTTTTAATAGTTTTCGATTTATTTTGGATTTTTTCAATTTTTACCCTTGTTTTTAATACACTTACGCTATAACATCATAGTTACCAAGACAAAACAAAAATGTAGGCATTGTCAAATTTTGACATGGCTATTAAGCAAGTAAAAATAGTTTAATTTGTTGTAGTAAGTGACGTATAAAGGTAATAGTTATGGATTTTCCTAAAAATGAATTAATTGATATGGTTTATATACTGGGCGAGGCGGGAAAAAATTGTCTTTTGGCAGTAAGGCTTTACGGAGCGAAGTACCCTAACAGACGTATACCATCTAGAAAATCTTTTCAGTGCTTAATGGAACGGTTTGATGGTAGAGGTAGGGTTGAGTATACGAAACGGAAAGTAGTAAACCAGAATGCTACCAATGAGGAGATTTTACTTCATGTTGAAGATAATCCCCAGGTCAGCAGCCGACAACTAGCTGACCTATCTGACACATCCCAATCTACGGCTAATCGCACCACGAGAAAATACAAATATCATCCCAAATTAATGTTTTCTGATGAAGCTACTATTCAGCCATAACATTATTATTCAACAGTTAATCCATTTTGAGTCCGGGAAGTTCAAAACCAAAACCATTGGTCGCTTAATGTATGGTGTGGAATATTAAATTTTCGAATTATTGGTCCATATTTTTTCGGCGAACCGCTTAACGGGCCTAGACATGAAATTTTTTTTGTAAAACGGATTACCCAAGCTTCTTGCAGAAGTTGATAACTTTGAAAGGGAACAAATTTTTAAACGATTATTACCCACAAAAATGGATCGGTAGGGATGGATTCATTCAGTGGCCCCCTCGATCATGTGACTTAACACCTTTAGACTTCTTTTTGTGGGGTTACATTAAGTATCGTGTTTATATGAATCCCCCTACAACATCAGTAGATACGGGCATATTTTTGAACATTTATTACATCATAATAATTAATCATTAGATAAGTTAAACTATAATAAAACTATTATTAACTGTTTGTTTATGTTTTCACAATAGCGTAAGTGTATTAAAAACAAGGGTAAAAATTGAAAAATTCAAAATACATCGAAAACTATTAGAAATAGGTATATGACATACTTAATAAAAGTTGGAGGGTTTTGTAAAATCTATCAGAAAAAATAATAATATACAGGGTGTGCCATTTGAGATTTTTCAATTTAAGATAGTCGAAATGCATACATTTATTTTGAACACCCTGTAGCAGCTAGCTCAAATTGCTTTACATATGTCTTTTTTTTCATCTCTATAGAACGCTCGTACCAATTATGAGTATTCTGCCTTGAGAAACAATGGCGCTACTGGCACTTTTTTACAAAACTGAAAACTAGTACTTTTTTTTTTAAAAAAATTGAAATATTAGAAAAACTACTAGGTCTAAGTATATAACATTATTAATAAAAAAGTGTTAAAATTTTACGCAGAATTTAAAAATAAATTAGAAAATAGGATGTTCCATTTAAAAAAACCTATGTTCTATCGGCCACACTTTTTTTTAAGTACCCTGTATACTCAAACATAATTTTAAACTGTGCAGCTTAACATTCCCTAAAACTATTGTATTTAATATTTATCGTCCTTCCCGAAACAAATGAGATAATGAACTTTACCCTGACAACCAAGTTATTTCCATCTTTTTCTAACATATTGCTTTCTCTGTCTTTTCGGAAGAAGTATCTTAAAATATTTGGAAGGATTCAAAATTGTTAACAACCATCAATATTACTTTCGTAAGGATAGATCAACAGGAGATCTTCTAACTTATGTTACCCAACAAGTTGCACTTGATATATCCAAGGCATTTGATCGTGTTTGGCATGATGGATTCTGGGCTAAGGTAGACTCTTATGGTATGTTTGCAAGGTTTTGTTTATGTCTCTTGAATTTCCTTAGAAAACGTTCTTTACGTGTGACAGTTGATGGGTTTTTTCTAATATCTTCATTATCAACGCCGCGCTAGTGTGAGCCAAGACTTCATACTGTTTCCTACTCTATTTCTCCTTTACATAAATGATATACAGCCCCTGGCCAAATTATTAGACGCACTGTATTTTTTTTAGTAATTTTATGTTTCTTAAGAGTTTTTATGCAATAATGGTATATTTAAACTACAATATTATTGATTTTTATTTAAAAGAATTGTTGTAGACTACATATTTGTATTTATTTTTAACATATGGCAACACTGTGTTGACAAAGTGATACATGAACGTAAACAAGTACAAACCTGTATCAGTCGCGATCGGAATCGAGTCAGGTACGGACGTGTTTCTGTGGCTTTATGGACTGTGATTGTTTGTTTAACAGTTTTATACTACTCAGTTATTAGTTTATTTTGTATGCAGTGTTTTAAAAAAGTAATTGGACTATTTTCATTATGGGTAGAAAAGGCGATCTTTCACCACGTAAAAAAGCTGAAGTGAAGGCCCTTGTGATTGCGAAAACATTTACAAACCGAGAAATATCACGAAGATTGGAGGTCTCTGAAGCTAGTGTACGACGCATAAAAAAGAAAATTGAGTCAGGGAAGGAATTAAGCCCGAAAAGAAAGAAAAGATGCGGTAGAAAACCAATTTTCACTCCACGGTCAGAGAGATATTTGAAGAAAATTTGTGTAGAAAACAGATTTGCTACCACAAAGGTAATAAAATCACAACTCCAGGATGCTAGCGTAAATGCTTCTGAGCGCACTGTTCGAAGAAAATTGAAAGAATTAGATTTTAAGGCCTGTCGCCCCGCCAGGAAGCCCAAGTTAACAGCTGCAATGAAAGCAAAGCGCCTGAAGTGGGCCAAACAATGGCAAGACAAAGATGTGGACTTCTGGAGATCGGTAAGATACAGCAATTTAATCAATAATTAATACATTATTATCATTTTCAGTTAAATAAAGCAAATAAACATGGAAGTTTATATATTTTTCCTATTTTTGACAGGTCTGCTTCAGTGACGAAAGCACATTCGAAATTTTGCAGAATAAAGCTCAGTATATGCGTCGTCGTCATGGAGAAAAGTTTCATCCTGATTGTGTCGTCCCGACGGTTAAACATCCCACCAAAGTGATGATTTGGTCAATCATCAGCGGCAAGGGCACTGGACGTCTGTACGTCGTCAAAGGAATAATGAGGCAAGATCAGTACAAAGAAGTATTACAAAATCGGTTGATTCCGCAGCTCAGAGAATGGTTTCCAAATGGGGAACCATTCACTTTCATGCAAGATGGAGCTCCCTGCCACACTGCTCGGTCTGTTAAAGCTTTTTTGGCAGAAAAAAATATCCCTCTGTTGGATTGGCCCCATTGAAAATGTGTGGGAGCTGATGAAAAGAGAAGTGGCTAAAGATGTGATTACCAACAAAACCCAGCTCCTAGAAAAGATTATTCATGTGTGGAATCATCATCCTCAAATGCAGGAGACAGTACAATCTTGCATTGATAGCATGCCGCGCAGAATTAAAGCTTTGATAGCGGCTAAAGGTGGCTCAACTAAATATTGACTTTTACTAACATTAATTTCACTTTTCTTTAAAACTTAATAAACTTATGCTTTTCTAAATTAATGGTGTTTTATTTATGTCAAATAAATAGGTAATTGATTGGATAATATAAAAATAAAAAACAAATCAATTTAAAATAATAAAACGGTACAATATCATTCGGTAATTAATATTTTACATGAAATCTTGCAGTGCGTCTAATAATTTGGCCAGGGAGTGTAGTTGGAAGGACCAGAAACGAAATCTACGATGGATGTAGCCTGTGTAATTCATCCCAAAGTGGTGTATGCTAGGAATACACGTCGCGATAATACATCACATCTGAACCTTATCTTTTATATTGAGAATCTAATTGCTTTGGAATGATTTGCCGAGAATTGTTTTCTGTTTTCCAAGTGCAGTTTACAGCAAGACCAACATGAATTGCTTTTTCCGCACACGCGTCGTTCCTGTGACACTTCCTTAGGATTTCCCTACACCGTGTGCTTTACCTATAAAAAATTATCACACCTTATTCCTTGTTCGAAAGAGATGAAAGAGTGTGTTTTATAATGTGTCCCACCCTGTAAAAGAAAAAATGTCAGTTTATTAAATATAAGTTTACTATGTATTTAAAAAAAATATTTAAATTTTTATACTGTTCTGTTATGATAAACATGTTATCATTAAGTCCAGTTATTTTTTATGTGCAAAAATATAATGTATTAATTAAACTATTTTTCCTGTTCTTCAAATGAATGTTCTTGTTTTATATGTAACGATGATTTGTTTATTTTTGCCAGGCGTTTAAAAACTGCCAAATAAATATTGTGGATATTTACATTGTGTCAAAATTTTGACAAGTTATGTGTCTATTTATCACAAATTGCAATATTTAAAATAACACAACAAATAATACAAAAACATTAAAACCTGTTATTTTATACCACAATATCCTTAATTTAATAACCTACAAACCAGCCAGGAAAAATAAGCTGAAAATACGATTTTTACGATAAAATTAGTAAAATTATTTTCAAAAATGTAAAATATTTTGAAAAATTTTTTGTAAAAAAAATGTGAAGGTGTAAGCTTAAAACAAATAAAACACAATTTTGAGGTCTATAATTATTTTTACGTTTAAATGATAAGTTTTATTATCACAAAAAAGTTCTTTCTCACATTTGGTCAATGATGTTCCATGTTTAGCTGACGGATCCAAGCCAAGTCAGCACAAACGCTATTACCATTGTGTATTAATGTTACATGTTTTCAAAATCACTGACTTCTGAATGTTTCTGTGTATGTTTGTGTTGAGTCCTAATGGTAATCAGTGTGGTGTGAATGTTATTGATATAAGGCCTGTGGCTGATATGATGAGGGGGACAATGATCACTTTTTCTTGTTTCCATAGCCTTTTTATTTCTGTTGCGATATCTGTGTATTTGGAGATTTTTTTCTGTGTATTTCGTTTGGATGTTTGTGTTGTTGGGGACAGCTATATCAATTAGATAGGTGACTTTTCCTTTTTCGCACTGAAAAGTAATATCGGGTCTATTGGCGGAGACTGTTTTATCTGTATGGATACTGATGTCCCCTTAGAGCTTGTAATCTTTATTTTCAAGTATGGATGTTGTTGTGTATTTGTAGTAGGGATCTTTGTTTTCTACTAGTTTGTATATTGTTGCTAGTGCTTGATGAACTACTTTTGCAACTAATATTTTACATCCGCTTGTTGTGTGTTCGATCGTTTCTTTCTGCTGGCTGGTGGCATTTCCTGCACCTTATATTATAGTTGGGTCTTTGATGATATGCTTTTGGTAGTTTCTGGTTAATACGACTTTATCCTGGATAAGTAAGAAGCTTTCTGTTTCAAGGAACAGCTGTCCATCTTATAACCGGGTGTATTACTGTTTTTGTTTAGGTGGTCTTGTTCTATGTGAAATCTGTGTTTTCCATGGAGTGTTTTTTCTGACCACGTTTTCATCTTTTCCTGTTGTAATTAAGTGTGACTGTGTGTGCCTGCTGGGTGCTCTGCTCGAAATAAGTCGAGAGGTGTACAGTTTTTGTCTGCTTTCACTGTTGCTGTGTGGAGGCTGGTTTGCTCGCTGTGAAAGAATTTCCTAAGTGCTAGTATTTGTTTTGTGTGTAGTGATCTGGTGTCTATGATTCCTCTTCCTCCTGCCTTTCTCTCGATGGTAAGTCTTTCTTTGCATGCGTTGGGGTGTAATTTCCTGTATTTGGTGAATTGAGAACGTATAAGGATGTGAATATTTTGTATGTCTGTTTGTGACCATTTGATGATACCAAATGAATATGTGAGTGTAGGTAGAGCGAACGTATTGATGGCTTTAGTGAGATATTTGGAGTTGAGTTTGTAAAAGTTTCGTGTTTTTGAATTCGGTTCTGAGCTCTGTTTTGATGTGAGTGTGGTTGAGTTTGGTGCTTTGTTGGAAGCCTAGATATTTGTATGTTTCTTTGTCGAGCATGTCGAGCGAGTTTTATTATTATTATCATTATTATTTTCTTTCGCAACCCTTTTACAAGGACACTGTCTTATCTCAGGCATCCTTAGATATAATAGGAAAAAAGTCTGAGAGCTTTTTTCTTTGAGAGTTTTCTATTCGTATAGTCTTGGCTTCTGCATGACCTGGCACAAATAATCGATAGTTACACACGCTAGATGACTTGCATCAGACTCTTTGTTAACATATCATATCATTATTATACCGCAGTTTCTCGCTCGAGAAGTCTATCGAGGATGTTAATTAAACGAAGTTTTGCGGAATATGTAAAGAGTATAGAAACTTGAGCCGAAAATAACAAAAAATTTTGGAATTTTGTTAGTAGTAAAAAATGTTCGGCGGCTGTACCTCATACTCTCCACCTTCAGGGTAGAACAGTTAAGATGGGATTGGAGAGTTGTGATCTTTTCGCTGACTTTTTTCGGAGTCTCTTTGTGCCTAATAATAATAATAATGTGAGAAGTCCACACTTTAAAGGGGATAATTTTCATATTCACGTTGACTATAATACAATTTTTAAGTTAATTGTCATTTTGGATCCTAAAAAGAGTTCTGGACCTGATGGTTTACTTCCATGTTTTACAAAAAAAAAAACTGTAGATTGAATTTCGAGTTTTATCTTCAACTTATCTCTGGGATCGGGAATATTTCCAGAGAAGTGGGAAATTTCAAGTATAACTTCAATCTTTAAGAGTGGACAGAAAGATAATATAAGTAATTATAGATCTATAAGTAAAATCTGTATTTTTACTAAAATTTTTGAGAAAGTTGTATATAATGATATATCACCTACTGTCAGAAATGTAATAATTGAACACCAGCATGGATTATCTAGAGAAAAAATTAGTTTGCTACTCTAAAGTGATATGTACGGGTATGGATTCCAGAGAGCAAGTAAACTTCATTTACACAGACTTCAGTAGGGCCTTTGATAAGATCGGTCACAAAATACTGATCAAGGGGCTTTCTGCGGTTGGTTTTTGTGACGGTCTGCAGAAATGGGTGTGGTTCTACATTTGTGATAGAAAGTAGAGTGTTTCTATCAACGGACATTGTTCGAAATCATTTCTAGCAACCTTAGGTGTTCCTCATGGCAGTCACTTGGGGCATCTTTTCTTTATAATATATATATTAACAATATTCAGAACTCTAATTTTCTGTTGTATGCAGATGATCTAAAAGTTTATAACATAATAAATAATACTGAAGATTATTTTAAAATTCAAGATCTTGACAGACTTTCTGAGTATTGTGTGGGCAACAGTTTATTTTTAAATATAGGAGTGTTCTAGTATAACATTCACGCGGAACGTTAACGTCATTGAATATTCATACAACATTAATAAAATCATTTTGACTAAAACTAATTAAATAAAGGATCTGGAAGAAATACTAGATTCTAAATGGTCCTTTAATGGACATTTTGATAAAATTATTTATGAATCTAACAGGATATTGGGATTTTTTTCTAGGGCTTGCAAGGAGTTTAAGAACCTAAAAACTCTTGTTGGCCTATATTTTGCATTTGTACCCAGTAAACTCTCATTCGCGTCCAGTATTTGGAACCCACAGTATCCTAAAACTAAGAGAATACTTAAGGCAGTTCAGAAAAAGATTTTTAAGTTAGTGTCCTTTAAGGTCACACGAACTTACAACTTATCATTTTCAAACAGAAGACGAATCTTAGATCTCTTTTTTTCTTTAAATTGCCAAATGCTTTGTTGGACGTGCCTGAACTCTTATGTCAAATAAATGTTAATATACCTACAAGAGGTTGAAGCGCACTTATAATTAATATAAACTTTTATGTCACGAGTCCAAAAATTAAAATCAGAACTCACAAACTAAGAAATCCTTAACAAGGATTTCCTATATCTGAAAAACACGTCCTCGACTTTGTGTCCGTGTTTGAGCTTGTTTTTATTTTCCACCATTAGATTAAGGTTCTTAATGCCAAATACATCACAGACAGAATAATTCTCCTAAAATTAAAAATATACGGTTACAACTTAAATATTATTGGAGTATATGCACCAGTAGATTCAGAGAACAATCAAACAAAGGATCAGTTTTATGAAGACCTTACCAAAACTATGAGTAGTATCAATCCCTCTTATGACGTGATAATCGCAGGGGACCTAAATGCGAGAGTTAAAGGCCAAACAAATAACGTAACAGTAGGAAACTACGCAGAAGACGTAAAAAATGATAATGGATAGAGGGTCCTAGAATTGCGAAATTAATTTGATCTGAAATTAACAGATATTTTCTTCCCCCACAAGAATATTCATCGCTTTACTTGGGAGAGACCATCATTAAATCAGAAATCTATAATAGATTATATTATAACTAAAGTTCAATCCACATTCAAGATATACGACACCAGAATTAAGAGAGGAGCCAACTGTGACACAGATCACCATCTATTAACTACTAAAATAGTGTACTCTTTTTCATTAAAAAACAATAAAAATGTACAAACTTATCCCACAGACGAAGACAAGATAGAAATAAAAATGCAAAGATACAAAACTTATCTATTTCAACACGAAAGTATTAAAGAGCTTTATCAAAGAAGATTATACAATGAATTACTTACACTAGAACCAACCGAAGATATAGAGCAAGAATATGAACGCATTAAAAATGTGATCCACAAGGTGGCACAAGAAACTTTAGGAGAGTATAAGTGGGAAGAAAAAAAACATGCAGATATTACATAACAGGAGAATTAAAAGAACTAATAGAGGAAAAAAATAGATTACACCAAAAATATTTAACATACAAGTCAGAAACTACCCGGGCAGAATACAAAGAAAAAAATAGAGAGGTACGTAAGAAAATAAAAAAAGAAAAAAATGAATACTGGGAACGAAAATGTGCACAGTTTAACACGTAGATTGGAGGAGCACAATCGACAGAAGTGTGGCAAACCATCAAAAATATGAAAACGAACAAAAAAGAGAGGGCCGTAAATTTAATACTCCTGGAAGAATGGAAAAATTATTACGAAATATTACTAACTGAAAACAGACAAGAATTCCTTAGTATAGAGGACAATGAATCAGAAGACACATAGGGAAAGGACTGGGACGAAATAACCATGGAGGAAGTACAAGCAAATCTAAAAACGATGAAAAATGGAAGAGCGGCCGGACCAGGTGATATCTCTGCAGAAATGAATAAAAATGGAAGTATAACCATGTGGAGAACCATAACTAGCTTAATTAATAATTGTATATCACAAGGAAGAACACCTACCGAATGGAAAAAAGTTACATTTCATCAATTCATAAGAAAGGAAATAGAAAAGACCCTAATAATTATAGAGGTATATGCGTTACAAGCACTATGAACAGACTGTACGGTAAAATATTGCAGAATAGAATAAGACAAACAATTAAAGGAAAGATATCCGAAAACCAAAGCGGATTTACTCCGGGCCGGTCGTGTATAGACAACTTGTTTACTTTACAATAATTGATAGAAAAGAAGATCCAAAAAGATGACGAAATACATATGACCTTTATAGATCTTAAGAAGGCATTCGATAGTGTACCGAGAAATAAACTTTGGCATTTCTTGAGAACAGTAGAGATAAAAGAAGGGATGATAACAACAGTAAAAGAGTTATATAATGAAAATATAGGATATGTGAAACAAGGATGCTATCTCTCGGAAGCTATCCACATCACAAAAGGTCTAAGACAAGGGTGTTGCCTTTTACCAATCTTATTTAATATATTTGTAGACAATGCTCTAAAGAAATGGAACCACACTTGCCAAAGCATGGGCATCCCCATAAGTGATAAACACCTATTATCGTTAAACTTTGCACACGACCAAGTAATAATAACACAAGATACATTCGATATGGAATATGTATTGAAGAGATTATACACAGACTACAAGGAATGGGGACTAGAGGTGAGCCTTGAAAAGACGGAGTATATGGTTATGAACTCGAAAATAGAATTTGATGTCTTAATTAACAACGATACACATGTCAAACAAGTCAAGGAATTTAAATATCTAGGAGTACTGATTGACAACAAAAATGGTATAGGTAAAAAGGAAATACAGAATAAAATACAAAAAGCCAGGAGGATCACAGGAGCTCTTAACTCAATATGGTGGGATCAAAACATAACTACACAAAACAAAAAGAGAATTGGAAGAACAATGGTAGAATCGGTTTTAAAAACTATGGTAGTGAACTGTGGGTAATGAAAGAAGAGGATAAAAGAAAAATAATGACGATAGAGATGGATTACCTGAGAAGAAGCGCCGGAGTGTCCAAATTACAACACATAACAAACCAAGAAATACGCAATAGAACAGCAGCAACAGAAACAATTATACAAAGAATAGAAAATAGAGGATTAAAATGGTTTGGACACCTACTCAGAATGAACGATACAAGATGGCCCAAAAAGCTCTGAACATGGAAACCACCGGGAAGGAATAAAAAAGGAAGACCACGTAGATCCTGGAATGAAGATATGAGACGAGCCATGAGGTCACGAGGAATGGACGAAAAGATGGCGGACGATAGAGAGGTTTGGAGAAGGCGAATGGGAACACAATACTTAGTTGTATAATTGTTATATATTACTTGTGTATGTATACAGTTAAACCCAAATATATATAATGTCAAATCGGTATCTAACTTAGTTAAGCTGACCTGACAGTGGATTCAGTGCAAGGCAGGGAGTTAAAAGGAATCTTATTATTATTACTATTTCTTTATTTTAGCTGCCCATTGATTTAAAGTATTTAAATTACAATTATTTATTATTAGTAAAAAAAAGTTCCAAGAATTTATTTTGAGTGCTGTTTCCAATTTTTGAAAAAAAAAAAACGTAATGAAATATATTTGTATTTTTTAAAAACATTCAGACTGGCAAAAAATATAAAAGATAAATGAGCTGGTGAAATAGTTTCGAAAGTATTTCTTTTTATAAAAATAGGTGGGTAGTAAATTTAAGTTTTATTGCATAGATACAATGATTAAATTAAATTCGTTGAAAAATACCGATGAAACAAAATAAATAGATGACTGGGTAACAAGGCTATCGACCTAGTCACTGCTGAATGAAGTAAATTAAGGTTAGGTAAGTGCAAGTGGAACTCGCGCATCATGGGTTCTGAACCAACTAATTATACAATGCTGCGCTTTCGCTGGGAGAAGTTCGTTTAATCATTATTAAGGGAAAGCGATATTTATTTACGGGTAACCTAGTAAAGAAAAAATACACTGTACAAGTTAAAATCTAATGTTTTACGCATTTCAGACCCTAAAACTAGATCAAAGATAAATTAACAAGTTATTAATAGAATAAAAAATTAGTGGATAAGGAACATGCCGATAGCGTTTTATTTCACGCAAAATATGAAACATGAGGGTACGAGAAAACCAGTGTAAATATCATACCTTCGAAACTTACATCAAAATTTCACTTTTTTGCATTCAAAGCTTTCCTATAAGTGTTTTAAGCCAGTTAACGTAATATTGAAAACATCAGTCAGCTCTATTACCCTGAGATAAAAATCTGGTGATAGGAGAGTGCAAACCATAGTTACGCTTATAGAAAGGCTGAGCGAAAGTATATTGAATCTATTCTGAACTGATTCAACAGATGAAATGTGTGACATATAAGTTGGAGATCAAATAGATGAAGAGTTTTCCAAAATAGGTATAATCAACTAATGATAATTCAACCAATTCTTAACTCATCGTTTCCAGTCGCCATTCGTTAAGCGTGGATTGCGTTGAGACGTAAACATTCTGAGCCTTGATGCCAAATACGAGGATCATTCAATAAGTAAGGAGACAATTGGTCTCAGAGTAAATTTACTCAACGAAACCGCCCCATACTTCTGGAACTGCAAGTGGGCAACCTTGTGATAAGTTTTAATCAGCTGTTCGATCATGTAATGTAAACATAACTTCAAAATATCCAGTTTTACCATGGTGAGTCCATTGGAAGACTGCACTTTAGAAGAGCGGCGCTCTGTCGTCAGATTTTTAGTCCCATAAGGTGTTAAGCCATGTAAAATACATTTTAAAATGTTATTACAGTATGGACAAAGTTGCATGAATCGTGCGAAAGTTTACAAGTGGACAGATCGGTTCAAAAGTGGCCGAACCAGAGTGTGTGACGAGCAGCGAACTGGAAGTTTCCGGTCCCTCGTTGAAATCGAGGATTGATGGACTTATTTCTTGATAATAGAAGAATTGTCGTTGAAATTATAGCTCAGGAGGTTGGAGTAAGCGTTGGAACTGTTCAGAATATTATTCAGAACCATTTACAATGTCCGCTTTCATACCTTACCCAAGAAAAGCTTCAAGAACTGGGTTGAGAGATCTTACCTCATCCCGCATACAGCCCAGACCTGACTCCTTGTGACCTTGACCTGTTCGGACTTCTCAAAGACGCCCTACGTGGAAAAATGTTCGCCGACAATGAAGAAGTGAAGGAAAAAGTGCATCTTCCGACGTCAACCGAAAGAATTCTTTGCCACAGGATTCAAGAAGCTAGCAGAAAGGTGGGACAAGTGTATTAACGTTGGGGGAGATTATATCGAAAAGTAGGCCAAATTTTGAAGCAATCCAATAAACCGTTCTTGAACTAGAGCTATTCGTCTCTTTACTTATCGAATGAACCTCGTAATTACTGATCGATCAGTGGTATTGCTAGGTTTGATCAGATATCTCAATGCAATAGGTCTTTGCATTGTTAAAACAATTGCTACATATTATACCATATTGTTTTAATAATTTCGAACAAATGTTGCAGATGTACTAACGTTTGAGCTATTTTAAATTGTGCATTATTATTGATTAATTTATTTTTAAATAACTTATTATTTTGATAAATGAATGACATTGCAACATCTGTTACAGCATCCGTAATAACTAATGCTCTGTTTTTTCACCAACGAATCATTTACGTCAAAAATATTATTGCTTCAACTGTTCTGATTGAATCCAGTTTCATCCTGAAGTTTAAGATTAAACTTTGAACTTTTAACTGTCCAATTTAATAAAATGGCTTTCTTGGATAGCTGAATAAGTATCATTAATTTAATAACTAATCATAATAATAAAATAAAAAATAACAAGTGACTGGCTATTTTAGGGAATAGCGGGAAAAAGACACACTTGGTAAACATAACGCAACATTATTGGCTGGTAGAAACCGTATTGAGGCTGTTAAAGTCAAAATTGAGACAGTTGTTTTTTTTTTATATTTTGAAAAAACTATTAAAATAAATAAGTACCATTTTATTTGATGACCTTCGGAAATACTATAATCCAATCACTGTAGAATTTATGGTCTTTCTGGACAAAAAATTGTGACAAGTAGATTCCACATGCCTCTTTTCAAACTAATTTCAGCAATACCATTCAGAGAGTTCTGCAGAGACCAAAACAAATGGTAGTCTGACGGTGTAAGGTCCGGGCTGTACGATGGATGCAATAAAATTTCCCAGCAAAGCTCTCCCAATTTTTATCGAGTCATGAAAAATGAATGAGGTCTGGCGTTGTCATGGTGGAAAACGACACCCTTTCTGTGGACTAGTTCCGCCAATTTTTTCCAGTTGCTTACTTCAACCTTCTCAATTGCTGACAGTAGAGTATATAATCATTTATTTGGTTAAGCTGTAGTAGCCTATGATACACGATTCCTTTTCCACTTTTCTTCGCTCGTGATCAACAGCTTCAGAAATGACTCTATTTCGTTACGTTTTTGCAGAGATTTCAAGATGGAAACTCGACCTAGAAATTTTTTTACCGTGATATCATGTAGCATCCAAACTTTGAGCTTCTTTTTGCAGCCAACTCTCTCCAAATGGTTTAAAACTGCTTGGTGATGGATGTTTAGTTTCTTGGTGATGTCATGGCTGGTCTTCCTCCATTTTTAAAACAAAATTCTATCAATTTTTCTGTAATTAATCGGCTAGTGCGAGGAGTAACTTTATCATCGAAATTTCCAGAATGATAGCGACTGAACCTTCTTTTGGTTGTTGGTTTTGATAACGTATCTTGACCATAAATTGTAGCGAATTTTTGCAGAAATTTCACTCATTTTTAAGACTCTCTAAATTAAGTCTATATAAACAAATTCCAACAGTTTTTACACGTCTACTACTGTCAAATGTCAGCTTTTAACTGGCGCTAAGTATGGCTCGATGCGACTTATATTCCTTGGGATATGTGACACTAAAGCTATCTAACGAGATAAAGGCGCAATGCTTTTTTAACAACCCAATACAAACAAAGGATTCATAAACAATGACAAAATATATGCTTATACTGCACTCTGTCGGTTATTTATTTAAAGTCTTTCCAAACAAAGCGACCAGCAAGGCTGACACTTAATTGCAGAAGCGCACGTTCCCGAGCTTGCCTTGCGCTCGAAGGCATAGATGGCGTTGGTGAAGCAACCAAAGGCGAATCGAAAGATCCGCACACCGCACACCGACAAAGTGCAGTATAAGCATCTATTTTGTCATTGTTTTCCGTGAGTACCTGGATAAGGACTGACATTGTGTTCTTTGTATTTGCTGAACCGAGCCCAACTGATGAGCCGTGATGCGGCGAAGTGCGTCTTGGGATGGTCCAGCAAATACAAACAACACTTTGGGAACCCCTGAAGTAATCTTTCGATTCGCCTTTGGTTGCTTCACCAACGTCAAGGATTTATAAAGTTTTGTACTTTCCTTTTTTTTTGGATGGAATAAAACAACACACATAGGGGTATTTCAGCGTTTTATACGGCCAAAATTATTTTCTTGTTCTTAGATATTTTAAATCGGGTTTTATTTCTATCGAAAATATAGCAGTGAAAGTTTTTCAGAGTGCATATTTTGAAGAAAAATACATTTTAATATATAAAAAAAACCGGTCAAGTGCAAGTTGAACTTGCACAATTAGTGTTCCGTACGTTGATTGTTTTTAAAATAAAAATTTTTGTTAGGGTGGCATAAAATGATCAGTGACTTCACAAAACACACCCCAAATGAGTTTTCAACAAAGTTTGTTTCCAATCTTTACGGAAAACTGGTGACCTTGAAATTTTGTTTTTTTTTTTATATACCAAATAAATTATTAAAGGTAATGCACTCGTGATAATTTTCGTTCAATCTATACCCCGTGGAGAATATTCCAGAATTTTTTCAAAATTTTTTGATCAGTACTTTTCGAGATGAGGTAGGGGACAGCGATTTTTTAAAAGTGATACGAAGAAAAGTGTGCGCAAGTATTACATTACATATATATTTTTTACTCGTGTTGACACAAGCTTTCATTTGACATCACACTCGATAACCTAGTAAAAAAAAATTTTTTCACTTCCGATTTCACACCCCTCAAAACGAACCCCTTAAGTCAAAATTTATGTTACGGTGATATAAAATGATCAGTGACATCACAAAACACACCCCAAATGAGTTTTCAACAAGGTTTGTTTCCAATCTTTACTGAAATCTGATGACCTTGAAATTTTTGTTTTTTTTATATACCATATAAATTATTAAAGGTAATGCACTCGTGATAATTTTCGTTCAATCTACACCCCGTGGAGAATATTCCAGAATTTTTTCGAAATTTTTTGATAAGTACGTTTCGAGATAAGGCCCGGGACAGCGATTTTTCGCGAATTTTTAAAAATAATACAAAGAAAAGTGCGCGCAAGTATAATATTATATATATATTTTTTTACTCGTGTTTTCACAAGCATTCATTTGACACCACACTCGATGACCTAGTAAAAAATTTTTTTTTTCACTTCCGACTTCACCCCCCAAAATTAACCCCTTAAGTCAAAATTTAATTCTCAAAACTACATGGCTCTGATGAGGCCATCAATTCCTATATTATTACCAAATTTCACCTTTCTATGTCAAACAGTTTCGGAAAAAATCGGGTG
Source organism: Pachyrhynchus sulphureomaculatus (assembly GCA_019049505.1). NCBI lineage: Eukaryota > Metazoa > Arthropoda > Insecta > Coleoptera > Curculionidae > Pachyrhynchus > Pachyrhynchus sulphureomaculatus. Next base: position 25,372,784 of record CM032449.1, read on the forward strand.
TGACAGACAGACAGACAGACACCGAAGTGATCTTATAAGTGTTCCATACGGAACACTAAAAAAACAGCATATTGAGAAAAAAAAAACATGTTGACTTAAACAAAATTACAAAAATAATTATTCACGACGAAGAATCCTACGTGCTGCATCTGCGCCCGAGCTGTTGCTGTCAATTGCTTGCTGTTTTGCCTTTTTGGTTAAATTGTGCTTGTTGCGATCCGTCACATCCCCCCTTCGAAATGAGTGTTAATGATTGACACTCTTCTAGTACATCCTCCAAATATGTGGCCAAACTTTTAGCCGTCTGATCCAATAAATGTCGTAAGTTCATTTCAGCACATGTTTCAGTTACCCGATAAGCCTCTTTCGTCAGATAATAAGTCCTTCTTGCTTGCTATAACAGGGTATAATTCGGATAATATTTCTTGTTACTATTCCTTGTTATCTCGTACTATCTCTTTGAGAGGTCAGCTTCTACAAACATTAAGAGGGCGGCTATTGGATTTAGTTGTGACCCTTTTTCATGCTAATTTGACATTTTGTATGCTTTTTGATATGCTTGGGGTGTCTGAGGAGAGTTAGTTATATCTTTTAGAATACTGGATGCAATTCTCTCTCCAGAACAAAAGGGATGTTTGAGCAGCACGCACTATCACTTCTTTATCTACAGCAGGGAACTTCCTCTGTTTTTCTACGTTTGCTCCTCTCACGTGATTCTTCATATGACTTTGTTGCTCCACTAGAAGAACAGCGTTTTACCCTAGATATTTCAAATATTCCTTGTAACCATTCGTCATTCTTTTTAAGAAAAACTTCTGCTTTTTTTATGCGCTTCTGTCCACTTTTTCTTCAATTATGACTTAAAATAAGAGAAATAATGCTTCACTTCCTTCCTTTGCTCATCACAATATTCATCTTGCGATAAAATATAACATTCATGTTATATCAATTTATCTTTAAAATTTGGCAAGTTCTGTTCCTGCATTTTGTCAAAGAATACTCTAGGCGTTACTACTCGAGTACCTGACGTTCCTTCGAATCCTAGAACAAAATAAAAACTGTTTAAATTACAAAAAAAATAAATAAATACAAAATACCACGTGGTTTTCACCGTCTGATTTAACAGCCATGAAAACCTCGATTTCACGGAAAATTACGGCTAATATTGATATATTTCATTAGTGCAAATACTCTTTTTTTTTTCTGTTAAAACCAGTAAAATCACTGGGCCGCACCTTGAAGTATAACAAATACCTTTTTAAATACCTAAAAACAGGTTTTCGTACAACAATTTCGAGTAACATTTTCAACCTCCAAAATACTACTAATTAATTTCTAAAAAAAAATATAAAAAATGATCAATATGTATGAGCTCTTACCTATAATATTTAAATCCATCACAATTTTCTTCAAGACAAATTAAAAAATAAGAAAAATCACTTTTTTAAATCACGGTTTTGTAACGAGTACCGAGAAGAGAAACGAACACTCACAGCGACGTTCAAATTCCGACTGAGACTCCGGCGCGCGCGCTTTCAAATTGGTAACAGGAAGGGTTGTTTTTTGTTCTATGCCTATTCAACATTGTTAAGTAACATTTTTTTTTTACCTGGGACAAGTTTTAGGAAATCGGTTTATAGCCGCCTAAAACGCTGAAATACCCCTATGTGCAACACGAGAAACCCTGGAGTAAGTGTATTAGTATGGACGATAATTATACAGAAAAATAAGATGAGTTTTTTTTCATCATTTATTCAATACAATAAGTCTTAGCTATAATAAAAGTAATTATCTTATTGTGACAGAACTGCTTCGCAAATTAAAAATAATGAAAAACATTATTAGTGTCGGGGAAAAAAGTTTAAATTAATGAATTCCCTACTTAAAGCCAATTTTAATTGATATAATGCCAAGAAATTCTCGGCGTCAAGCTGGCGCCATTGTTTACGTCCTATGCCGTCAATTAAATGTAGTTGAAATGATCTGATAATGCGATGGTAAAGTATTTTATGCGAAAATTTTATTTTATAGCCAATATTAATTGGATGTTATACATTTCATAACTTGTATCCGCCTTCGTAGATCACACAATTTGCGTCACTAAAGTGACATAGGGCATAAAACAAGTCGCAGAAGTTGATTATCTATTACTTACCGGGACTAAATTCCCGATGCTATACCATAAACGTACGTGAAATAAGATCTGAATTTCCTCCTTTATGCTAATGACACCGCTATTGTCACACAATTTTGTAGAAGTAGCAGAATCATTACTAGCAGACTCCAACGCCATATGGACAAACTTGACTCCTGGTTTAACCACTGGAGGATCAAGCTGAACCCCAACAAAACCAAAGCCATCGTTTTCGCCAAGGGCAACGGAACTTCCAACTACAGGGTCCCACATCCAATGGGCAAACACCATCAAATACCTGGGAATCCAGTACGACAAACAGCTCATCTGCAAAGACTATGTCTGCCTTGCCAGCAAGAAAGCTAAGCAAATGCTGGGCAAATTATACCCAAATATAAATCCCAGCCAGCCAATTGTCCACCAAAACAGAGCTCATGGTCTATAACACAAGGGTGAAGGCAGGCCTCACTTACGCCTGCCCCACATGGTGCCAGCTCTCAAAGACAAGGAGAGCATAAGTCTAGGGAGTGCAAAACAAGGCCCTGAGGATGATCACAGGAGTCCCATGGTTTATACGAAATAACCAATTACACAGAGACCTCGGTGGGCCAACCATAAAGGCACACATGAGGCAAACTCAAAAGAAGTTCATGGCCAAAGCGTCCCAGCATCACACTCATCGGGGACGCCTTCCTAACCAAGGCTGCAACCAATTCTCGAGACCCTCAGACACTCTCTCGGACGAAGACGATGGCCTTCCCAACCCACCATGATAGAAGAATGTAAAACTAAGTTAATCATAAATCACACATGAGGCAAACTCAAATGAAGTTCATGGCCAAAGCGTTCCAGCATCACAATCATCAGGGACGCCTTCCTAACCAAGGCCGCAACCAATTCTCGAGACCCTCAGACACTCTCTCGGACGAAGACGATGGCCTTCCCAACCCACCATGATAAAAGAATGTAAAACTAAGTTAGGTTAGCGTAGATCCTAGATTAAGTAAGGTTAGGTCATAATCAAGTTAAAAAACCATAGATATATTAGAATAGAGGAGGTAAGTTCTTGCGAAAGTAGCGTAGTGCTCATAGAAAGAAAAATAAATAATATGAGACTCATTCTGTCTCTTTTACTCGGCGCCAGAATTCAGCGCTCAAGCGCAGAGTAAGGGAGACAAACTTGTCTCATATTATTTCCTCTTTTTAATGACTATACGCTTTCGCTTACAGCAGGCTATATACTTACTCTCCTCTATTCTAATATCTCTATGCAAAAAACACATTTCCTAGGTAGATAGTTTTGATTAGGAACACTATTGTAAATACTTAGGTTAAGTTAGAATAAGTATATTTTCTCGCCATGTCAGAGGTAGAGGCTATGCCTTTCTTGTAAGTCAATAAAGAAAATGAAAAAAAAAAACATATCCGAATTGAAATTATTAAGGCCCATATTTATATTCGTTCTTTGAATAGCTTATAGACCCTCAATTCACCTTGAGTGATTTTTTTCATTTCACAGTAGAAAACTAACGCTTTGAATTATACTTGAGGGATAACTATAGTGGTTCTTAGATGTGTCCCAAATCGGTCAATTTGTCTCAAGTGATGTTTTTCGTTTCATAGTCAGAAATATGTGTGTGGGCCCACTTGAAATAATTTCCAGACATAAAAAAACCGGTCAAGTGCATGTCGGACTTCCGCAATTTGTATTCCGTACCGAGATTGCTTTTAAAATAAAAAATTTTGTTACCAAGGTATAAAATGATCAGTATTTAGAATTCGGACACAAACTTAGTTGGGATGGCTAAAAAAACTTTCCACAACGTGAACATCTATATCATTAGGAAAATTGCAAAACATATTGTCTGTCAAGGTTCTGCCTCTTGTAGAACAAATGTCTTTTATCAATTGAATAAGCCCAATGCTATTCAAATAAGTGGCACATTCCAAAAAAAAAACTTTTATATATCAAATAAATTGCCATTATGCAATCGTGGTAATTTTCACCCTAACAGCAAAAGCATTTAACAATAGATCGAAACCAGTTGACTTCATTAAATTATCAAGAAAAAAGATAGAGTACCAGCTAAAAACAACAGAGCTACTACAAGGGATAAAGATAATACAATCATCGAATCTAAACATATTGCCTACCGACAATGGCCTGAAAATCCTAACACCATAAATCTTAACACCTTTGTTCGTGCCCGGAACAGATGCAAAGGAATTATCGACGAGGCCAAGGTGGCACACAATCAACTAATCAGAAACAAACTTCTCGCTTGTCCTAATAATTCTAGGTCCTTTTGGACAGTCGCTAAGGCAGCTAGTCAAAATTTCACCAAATCCACCATACCACTCACACGGCCAGATAATTCCATTGCAACCACACCTGAGAGAGCGAACTTTTTGGCTGAACTCTTTGCTTCACATTCTACTGTCGATTTCCAAGGAAAAACACCATCTACTATTCCCATATTGCAGTCGAAGATGCCCGATGTTGTCTTCAGACAGCGTATCATAAAGCATATTTTAATGAAGCTAGACACCAAAAAGGCTTCTGGCGCTGACGGAATACCTGCCATAGTTCTCAAAAACTGTGCAAGGGAACTAACACCAGTTTTTTGTAGACTTTTCAACCTATCCTACAGAAAGGGAAAGACCTGGAAGAAATTCTATCTTGGGAGATAGTAACCAAGTGGAATTTAACGCTACAAAAACCCAGGCGGCAGTTTTTTTTCTAAAAAAGTTAACGTTGCTGAACCCGACATAGTTATGTCGGGGCACTCCATTCCCCTAGCATCGTCGCTCAATTTGTTGGGCGTTAGTTTGGGAGCAAACATGTCCTGGCATGAACATGTTGCAGGCATAGCAAGGAGAGCTTCTCAAAAGTTAGGAATATTATTTCGAACCAGAAAGCTTTACACTCCACAACAACTGTGACTTCTTTACAAAGCTCAAATTCGACCAACTATGGAATACTGCTCCTATGTTTGGGGCTCCGCTCCCAAACATACACTGGATTTGTTGGATTCTGTTCAGAGAAGAGCTGTTCGTCTGATTGGAGACCCGGAACTGACCGGCGGCCTTGATTCGCTGGAACATCGAAGAACGGTTGGCGACTTAAGTCTGTTCTACAAGTATTTTCATGGAAAGTGCTCGAAGGATGTAGCCCGCTTAATTCCTCCCAAAGCGGTGCATGTTAGAAATACACGTCGCGCTGGTGCTTCACATCGGTATGAGGTTCAGCTTGTTACTCCGCGTACAACGCTTTTCAAGCAGTCTTTTATATGGAGAGCATCATCCCTTTGGAATAATTTGCCCAGCGCTGTGTTTCTCAAAGAGTACAACTTACAGCGATTCAAGAACAACGTGAATCGCTTTTTCCGCACACATGCCGCTCCTGGAGCGCTTTAGGGACTTCCCTGTAGCACGTGTTCTAGACCCATAAAAAAAAATCGAAACAATAGATACAAAAGCTGAAGAACTAACATCCATAATTAAAGCTGCCTCCGCTGCAGTAGCCACAAAAATTGGAAAACAAGAGGACAAAATAAGTGACAACATGAAACAATTCATGGAAAGAAGAATAAATATGAACACCGATGAGTACAAAATAGAGTGGACGGAGCTTAACAAGTTAATCAGAAAAGAGGTCAGAAAAGATATAAGAACGGACAAGCATAAAGTGATTTTGGAAACCATTGTAGGAAATAAAGGTCCGAAACTAATAAGCAAGAAAGTGAATAACGGAAGAAAAGAGATTAGTAAATTGCAAGATAGTGAGGGAAAGTAATGACGAATAGGGACAAAGTAAATTCAGAAACAAACACCTACTATAAGGAACTCTACAGGTCCAAAACAACACCCAGTGAAGACCAAAGAAACGCACAGTGTGTCGACTAGTACAAGTTAGCTGGACAAAATTATTTTTTCACTTATTTCAATTGTTTATGTATATTCTACGCATATTAAGTTATTTTAAGAAAAAATTCATCGCGTTGGTTTTTTTTTTATGGGCGTGGCTAATTTTTTCCCCTAAATTAGTCAGCTACGCAGACATATTTAACGATAACTCGGGAACAACTTGTCAGATTTTTATAAATAAAACATTAAAAAATGCGTAACAAAATTTTATTAAAATTGATTGAATATTATTTTATTCTATCTTTTATCGTTTTGGAGTTATTTAGAAATTAATGGAGAGAAAAAAAAAATTTTTCGTGTAAAATTCATTATTTTTTTCGGTAAAAAAGCGCAATAACAAAAGAAAAACAAAATAATATACATTTTTCTGACAGCTGCGTATCTGGAAAATAAAATAAGGTATTAATCATTAAAATCGGTTAATAAATGGAAGTTTTATTCACACATTTACCGCAGGTACTCAATATCGATAAAATTTGTGTAATACAGCCACCCTTGCATATCGCGGTAGGATTGCATCAGCTTAGCAGGTAGATAACGGAACTAAAGGGCAAGGGTATTTTGTATGGTTGTTAGAATTAAAAATTATAATACAGTGTCTTTCGTTTAGCTGCATTTCGCTTACCTGTATTTTTTGTCCAGCTGCACAAAACATTGTATAACAAAAACAAAATATTCTGCGTATGTGCACGAATTTTTCTACAAACTTGAATGTGCAACTAAATGAAAGACACTGTATTATTATTTTTAATAGCAACCAGATGAAAAATCATTTATTGCATTTGTCAATTAAAAATAAAACAATTAATCCATATTACTTAGTTTTATCGACACAAAAAGGATAAACTCAAATAATACCTGCCTTTCAGGTAGGTAACTTGCGCATTATACATACATAAGTAGTTGGTATTTTAAAATGTTTTTGATTTTTTTAAGGTACATATTTCTAGCTGTTCGGTTCAAAAAAAAATTGTTTTTGAAAATTCCAGTCAAAAATTGTTTTTGTTTAATTTTAAAATAAATGTTATAAATGCTCTGTAATAAATTTAGCATAATGACACTGACTGTAATTATATGTAAAATAAAAATACTCATTTATTGATAAAGAAAAATTTACAAGTCAAGGTTTACATGTTTAGTACAAGCACTACATAACTAAAAATAGTAGCTGAACCTAATAATCATCATCAGAGTCTTCTGATTAGTCGTTTACTGTATAATCGTCATCATTTTGTGGCATTGTGCGACAATATAATGACGATTCCAATCTTGACTCTTCTATGCTAGGGCTTACAATTAACTTTAATACATCTGTACATATTTTTTCCGGCTTTTTTTTTGGGAATCTCTCGAAGGGTATTGATCAAAGGATCAGATGTTATAATTAACATGCACGGTAAGTCTCTATTCGTGGCAACACGCAAGCACTTGTGGGTGTTGTACTCCCTAAATCTGCGGCAATCTTTGTTCCGTGCTTCTTGAGCCTCTTCGGAAAGCTGCCCAATTGGAAGCAATGCCGCTTTGATGACTTCTGTGCTGTGAATTAATATTTTATGCACAGTAGCAGGCATACAGTACCACGAATAGAGACTAAGATAATGTTTTCTGGTTTCAAGACAAAATTTTTTTGAATTCAACTAAGTTTATCTCGAATCCAGAAGACAATGTTCTCAAAATAACATCAAACTTTTTTATAATTGTAACATCCAACCCTGTGATCTGAGCACTCATCTCAGCATTCTTAAAAAAGCGACGGGCTGTATTTCCATCATTTGAAGAACCAAATCCTGGCTTTGGTTTATCTACAATGAGTCCCATCTCGTTCTTAAATTTCAATTTGATTTCCTCGGAACGAACCTTGATATCTGCTTTGTCTTCGTTGCTTCTAGCCTGCCATTTCTTAATATTCAACTTGTAACTGATATGTAAAAGACATTCGAAGCAACGAATCCAAGCATGGAGTGTAGATAAACCAAAGCCAAAATGTTCTTGATTGCTGTTAAACATCGCGGGGTCATCGTTCATCGTCTTGGGGGTGGCGCCACAGATGAAATACTTTTGGGATGAACTAGTTTCCGTTAAGGCGTTACACACCTTTCCGTCTGTCATTTCAGCAAAAGTTCGTGTTTTACAGAGATTTGAGAATCACCAAAGTTGATAAGTGTTGGAAGAAGAGCATTAACTTCTTCCCACAATCTATTTGTCTCCACTAACGTGAAGTCGTTCGTTTCTTTGGCAAATATAAATTTGATTGGGCGACAATACAAAGTTGATGAAGGCCGAGGATTTTGCCAAATAATTTTGGACCCATCATATAACTTAAGGGGAACTAAAGAAAATGCGAAAAGAAACTCGTCCGTATATTCAGTGTTCTTAAATCTCTGTTTGTATGTGCTGTGCCCAGAACTTCCATCACATCCCCATTTACTAACAAGTGTAAACGATGAACTTGTTGGGAGCACACTGCTGATAACTTCATTCTGTGCTAATACTAGACGTTCCACTGTTTTATTTAATAAGGCTTGCAAATTTATTTCAGCACGAGTTTCTGTTATAGCAATGTGCTCCTCTGCAGGGTAACAGGCCTGTTTGAACTTTTTTAAACTAAAATATGACGGAAACACATTATGCCCCGCCTTCATGGACCACTTCCTAGTTTGTTTGTAAGAATGCGTTGTTGACTTAGAATCTATATAGTAAGCTAAGGCTTCGTCACTACTTAATTGCCTAGGATTAACGGAACTGGTATTTTTAGACTTAATAATATTATCTGGGCTTTTACTAATGTCTCTAATCACATTGGCAATTTTCCTTTGACCTGCTGAACGCACAGCAATTTCGGCAGCAGTCACCAATTCACTGACACTTCGGGATTCTACGAGATCTACGAGGTCTTCCTGCAGGAGTCACATTCTCACTTGATGTTGAAGGTTGTGGCGCAAAAGAACTCGCAGTAAACTGTATGTCTGCTTCATCCAACCAATTCTTATTTTTAATTAAAAAACGCTCCTTCGACTTTCTTGAAGCCAACCATTTGGCACCAAACTTATTAGACAAGTTGGATATCTTCAACTTTATTTCTTTTTGGCTGCTTTCAGTAATGTCACCAAAGTGAAATTTTGAAGAAAGAAAGTCATATACACGCGAGTTTTTCTCATTCTTCGTGTGTTTCAACCACTCCTCAAAAAAGGCTACCCTTGAAATAGAGTAAACGTGTTCTGGAAAAAAAGAAAAAAAACATGTTGTACTGAAGTGTGCTAAACAATATGTGTATTTTTACGAAGAATAAAGTTATTTCTGTGTAATATCTAAAAACTAGCCCGGATAGAGGTGAATGTCTGTATATTCTGAACTTTCAAAGTTTTTTTTTTTTTAAAAAAACACGCTAAAATATATAGGCTATTTAAAAAAAATACTAAAAATTCAAATTAATAGATTCTGATTAAAAAATACATTAAAAAATAGTACTTACCCTCAGTATTAATATTCATCACAAAAACTTTCACAATATTACAATATGTCACTATAAGATGTGCACGAAAGTGTCGCTAAATTGCAACTGATTGATTGAAAGAGCTGCATTAAACTCATTACCTGACTTCTGACGCTTATGACTCGCCACTTGCAAATTTGATAAACAACCTTTTCTCGGAATTCGGGGTTTGGTGGTGTTGTTTACGTTTTGCAAATAAGATTTCCTGGAAATCATAACATGAATTTTGTCCACCTAGCATGTTCTACGCGACGCACTGTGAAACGGACTGAAAAGAAAATACATAACATGGGTGCGGAAAAACTGCCAGAGGTTACTGTAGAGGAGGTCAATAATGCACTGAAGGAAGTGAGACGTAACAAAGCAGCAGGCCCTGATGCTATTGGAGGCCGGAGAGGACTTAAAACAAGAAACGGTCAAACTATTCAACATGTGTCTAGAAATTAGCAAAATACCATTCCACCAATACACATACATCAGAAGTAAACTTCTACACAGAAAGTGGGACAATTACCGCCCGATTAACTTACTATCTCATATTTATAAACTTTTGACTAAAATCATCTCCAATAAATTAAAAAATAAGTTAGATTTCTACCTGCTGTGCGAACAGGCTGGTTTTAGATCCGGCTATAGTATATGTGACCATTTATAGACAATAAGAAATATCCTAGAGAACAGCAATGAATATTTCGAACTTTACATAGCTTTCATAGACTATGAGAAGGCTTTTGATTCTGTCGAAATTTTTGCAATTATCAACGGCTTGAACAATTGTAGAATTGATTCTAGATATACTACCCTACCCAAAGATATATATGAAAACGCAAAGATTTACATAAAATCTAGTACATAACAAATACGTATAGGAAGAGGCGTAAGACATGGAGATACTATCTCTCTTACGCTATTTATTACAGCTTTAGAAGACGTATTCCGCTAACTAAATTGGACAAAGAAAGGCCTAAAGATAGATGGTTTGTATTTGAGTTATTTAAGTTTTCGCCGACGATATTGTAGTCATCAGGAGTACAAGGAATGATAAATGAATTAAATTACCACTCAAAGACAATTGGTCCTAAGATGAATAAAAGTAAGACATCGCTAATAACAACATAGTTATAATTTTGGAAGGAACAGCTCTCGAGACTGTTAAAGATTATGTGTGTCTGGGGTAAAAAATTACTACGACGAGAGACAGTGTCTCAGATGAAATATCAAGAAGAATCAGGCTTGGATGGTGTGCATTCAGGAAATTAAGTTATATATTCAAAGATAAAGCCATCCCAAATAAGTTAAAGGCCAAAGTTTACGATCACAGCATCCTACCCGTAATTACATATGGCGCTGAAACCTGGACACTGAATAAGGCCGATATACGAAAACTAGCTCGGACTCAGAGGGCACAAGAAAGACAAATGATCGGGATTAAACTTAAAGATAGAAAAAGCAACAAGTGGATACGTGAACAAACGAAATTAAAGGATATTATAGAGCACGTAGCAAAACCGATGATCAATGGACCAAACGAACATTAGAATGGAGACTAAGAGAATAAAAAAGAAGCGTAGGACGTCCCAAAACAAGATGGCGGGATGATATACAGAGAGTTGTGGGCATTGGATGGATGACAACAGCTGCAAATAGACTGAGATGGAAATTCAAGGGGAAGGCATCCAGCATTGGAGCCTATAGTGTAGTGATAGTGTGATAACTTTCAATCAATCTACCTATGGTGAATAATGGAGAATGTTTTCGAAATTTTTTGATTAGTCCTATACTTGCGCGAGTATTATATTATATATATTTTTGCACTCATGTTGTCACAAGCTTTTATTTAGCACTCCACTCGATGGCTATGAAATTTTTTTTTTCACTTCCGATTTCACTCCCTAAAACTAAACTCAAGTCAAAATTTAACTTACAAAACTACTCGGCTGTGATTAGGCCATTAATTCCTATATTTGTGACAAATTTCTATGTCAAATGGTTTCGGAGAAAATCAGCTGTGACAGACAGACAGACAGACACCGAAATGATTCCATAAGTGCTCCTTTTTTCAAATTTGTTACGGAGCACTAAAAATATATAATGTTAACTTTCAAAGTAAGTCGAAATCCAACAAAGTTGCAGTTGCATTTCCGAATATGCTCTTTTCAACATCATTAGCAGTTTCTACGTTTTACTTACTACAGCTACAATATTGAGCCCTCCAATATTTTGTACAGTCGTTAAGAGTTTAAAGAGGATCAAAGTATTTGGTTTAGAATGGAAGATTTGGTATCTACAAAAATTTGATTATAACCAAGATAATAACTTTTTTAGCACATAAAAGCTTTTTTTAATACAAAATGCTATAAAATCTACTTAAGAAAAATTTAAATTAATAATAAGAAAACATAAAACACAATTATACTATGAAAATTTCCTCAGCAGCCGAATGCAAAAGAGACCAAAATGTTATACTTTCTTCCTCAATTTACAACATAAAAAGTTGTTTTGATAAAAGTTTCCATTTTAATATCTACTCTTATGAAAAAAACTTAAAAACTTTAACGATTGCGCTGCATTTGGAACTAATACAGTGTATCCCAAAAAGTTTTGTACAAATGGAGAAAAAGTTTATCTTACATATTACAAAAAAAATTACACAGGTCAACATTTGATCTAAAAAAAAACACTCGGAGCGGTATGGTCCTTATGGGGTTTTTGGGGTCGCTGATTACGATGAGCGGGTGGGTTAACCTTCATCACATCAGATTCAAGGTCATTTGAAGGTCAAATAGAGAAAAAAACCGTAGGAAAAATCTGAAAAAATTCATGCGTATGTTTTTGAGATCCCTGAGTCCGAATCCGTAGTTTGTTTGACCTTACGACGCCTTTTCCCAGAGGTCATTTAAAGGTCATTTGAAGGTCAAATAGAGAAAAAACCGTAGGAAAAATCTGAAAAATTTCATGCGTATGTTTTTGAAGTGCCTGAGTCCGAATCCATAATTTGTTTGACCTTACGCCTTTTCCCAGAGGTCATTTGAAGGTCATTTGAAGGTCAAATAGAGAAAAAATCGTGGAAAAAATCTGAAAAAATTCATCTATTATTTTTTCAGATCATTCAGTTCAAATCCTGCATGGTCTTATGCTCAAAAGATATACGGTGGTCATTTTAAGTATCTTTGTATATATATTTGGAAGTTTTACTTTGACAATAAAATGCTTTTTCATTCCTCGCGAAATTATTTATTCTCTTCTTTTTTATAAATTTAGCTCAGTCTCGCTTTAAACTCCAGTATTAAGGTGTAGTTGCACCCAGGGCACCTCCACGTGGTGACGGTGGGCAACGGAGTTGTCTCACTATCCGGCGAAGTCCCTGGGTTACGGCGTTTATGCCGTCATGGCAACTACTCCTAAAAAAATTACGAGACAGGGTCCCGGAAACCCAGTATCGGCGGCTGATCAGGGTGGGAAAGCGGGCCCGCAGGCGTCGTCATCATGCGACCGTAGCTCTACATTGGTGGGAAACTTGGCCTGTGTAGAGTCAAATGCTACAAGAAATTCGTCATGTTCCATTAAACTCGACAATTTTTGTGTTGTTTGTGGGGAGTATATTCCACAAAAGAAATTCATGTTTTCAGATTTGTTAAAAGTAAAATATCACCAAATTTATCATATTGATACAAGCTCATTGGAAACTCTTACACACCAAAATCTATATGTCATAAATGCCGCAATGTTCTATATAGAATTAACAACCAGGTATTTTCTCGGCCAATGATATAGAGACCCCCAACAGACCATACCACCGACTGTTACTTCCGCTTAACAAACTTGAAAGGGTACAACCGAAAGAATAAGGATTCTATTTCATATGCACGTGTAACAACTGTGACTTTACCAGTTCTTATTGAAACAAATTCTGATCATATCATGGAAATTAATGAATTGGGACAAGAAGTGGTAACTGATGAAGATATGCCAGATGAAACATTCGAACACGAAGAAAGAGACAATTTCAGCACAGAAGAATCAGATGTTGAGGAAAATTATATATCGGAAGCCGAAACATTTAATCAAAACGAATTAAGTGATCTGTGCAGAGACTTGGGACTCTCGAAAGATAGATCAGAGCTTTTAGCATCTAGGCTAAAAGAAAAAAAATGTCTATCCACAGGAACAAAAATTTTTGTCTATCGTTCGAGAGAACGTCCATTCAGAAAATATTTTACTAAAATGAATAATCTACTCTATTGCCATAATATTGAAGGGTTAGTGCAAGAATACGGTATAGAATACACAGCAAGTGATTGGCGACTGTTTATAGAATCTTCAAAAAGAAGCTTAAAAGCTATCTTGTTACATAATGGAAATATTTATGCCCCTTTACCAGTCGCTCATTCTGTTGTATTAGATGAAGAATACCATAATTTTGAGTTGCTATTGCAAAAATTGAATTACGTTCAAAACCAGTGGGACTTTGTGTACAATATTACTAGGACAGCAATCTGGAAACACTTCTTATCCGTGCTTTATTTGTGAGTGGAATAGTCGGGCTCGAGATGAGCATTATGTGAGGAAAGACTGGCCGTTGAGACAAGAATTAATTCCAGGTGAAAAAAACATCATAGGTCCAAGTTTGATATCAACCAATAAGGTCCTACTTCCACCTTTGCATATCAAACTAGGTATTACAAAGCAACTTGTCAAGGCCATGAGCCTAAACGAAAGTCCTGCTTTCATGCATATTTTTCAAGTGCTACCTAATCTTTCTGAAGCTAAAATAAAAGAAGGCATATTTACTGGACCACAAATAAGAGACCTCCTAAAAAATGATGCATTTGAGAGGAAAATGAATGCCAAAGAAAAAGCAGCGTGGCAAAGTTTTAAAGAGGTGACGACTAAATTTCTTGGAAATCATAAAGACCCTAATTACAAAAATATTGTTGGAAATTTAGTACAAAATTATAAAGAAATGGGGTGTTTAATGAGTCTGAAACTGCATTTTCTCCATTCGCACCTTGATTGGTTCCCTGAAAATCTCGGAGATTTTAGCGAAGAACATGGAGAAAGGATGCACCAAGACTTGAGTGAATTTGAAAAAAGGTATCAAGGTATTTGGGGGATAAACATGTTGGCAGATTATTGCTGGAGCCTGAAGCGAGAATCAAATAAATCTCATATAAGAAATGCAAGTCGAAGATCATTTCACGAGAAACGAAAGCGTTCTCGTTTAGAGTAGTACTTCAAACATGCTTTGATAAATACTAAAAGAAGCAAACTCTTATGCTTAATTCATATTAAATACTGACTGCGCGATTTCGAAAATCTACTTGGACACTCGAGACTCTTTACGAAGTATGAGCCGAATCATTTTTAGTAGTTAACTTACGCATTGAGGTATTATATAAGACCATATGAGAGTATAAGTAGATATAAGGATTACTGTACAAGTAAGTTATTGGGTTCAAAGGTATTGGGTATTAGAGTTTCTTTTGTCGACAAGGATTAAGTATTGAAGTATACAGATTAAGGGTTACTTGATAACAAGGTTGTTCGACATTAGAATTAACATATTAATGTGAAATGTATTGGGAATTGAGTTATAAAACGAAATTTAAACATAACATAGCGCACAATGTTTCATTTATACCTCAAGAAACACAGTCGGGCTGGACTTTAAATTTACTAGATATATGGAACGCACATCGAGAGTACAAAAATTAGGTCAAATTTTTTTTTAGATTTTTAAAGTCTATTTCACAGTCACAAAACTAGTCAAAATATTTGTATAGTATATTTTTGATATGAACAATATTTTAAGTTTTACTAATAAGTACCTTTAAACAGTATTAAAACATTTGCTTGCATCAGTCTACCTGCCATTATTTAGCTTATATTTCACATATTAATTCCTTTGTAATGACCGAGCAGCATAAAAGACATTTTTGATTGTGATATATTAACGTAAATGTAAAATGATATGTATAGATATAATCAATAAAAATGTACCGTAAATTAACCTCTGTATGCTTCGCAAGTGTACGATAAAAACAAAATTAAATTTAACAACGCAAAATGACCATACATATTTTTCAAATAAACATAAACTGATGATGAAATGACCTATAATGACCTCTGAAAGGCGGCTTGAGTCAAACAAACTACGGGTTCGGACTCAGGGACCTCAAAAACATACGCATGAATTTTTTTCAGATTTTTTCCACGATTTTTTCTCAATCTGACCTTCAAATGACCTCTGGAAAAGGGCGTAAGGTCAAACAAACTACGGATTCGGACTCAGGGACCTCAAAAACATAAGCATAAATTTTTTCAGATTTTTCCTACGGTTTTTTCTCTATTTGACCTTCAAATGACCTCTGGGAAAAGGCGTAATGTCAAACAAACTACGAAACTACGAATTCGGACTCAGGGACCTCAAAAAAACATAAGCATGGAATTTTTCAGATTTTTCCTACCGTTTTTTCTCTATTTGACCTTCAAATGACCTTGAATCTGATGTGATGCAGGTTAACCAACCCGCTCATCGTAATCAGCGACCCCAAAAACCCCATAAGGACCATACCGCTCCGAGTGTTTTTTTTTAGATCAAATGTTGACCTGTGTATTCTTGATAAAAAGTTCTGCATCACATGGAAGTCCATAATCAAGCATCAAAAGTTTAAAATATTTCGTGGTATACAGGGATAATAAAAAATAATAATTTATAATGAAGAGTAAAGTGTGTTTAAATTTAAATACAGAGCAAAATATTAATTGAAAATGTTATAGAAATTAAAAAATTATGCTCACGTTTAGATCTGTGGCCTTCCTAGTTAAAAATTCAAAAAAACTCTAGTAAACACGTCAGTAATTGTTGGATTATTTATTGAATAAAATAAAACAAAATAACTACAAATTTTAGGCTGACAATAAATGAACATATCTTTGGAAATACCTAACAACTGTCAATAAACTTCAAAGCTAACGTCTGTCTGTCAGTCTGTATTTACAATAATAATTGAAGATAAAATTGAAATTGTTCTGATAGTTGGAGGTAATTATAAAACTTTTAGAGAAGCAGCAGAAATCTTTAATAATAGACACCCTGATAAAACTGTTCTTTCTTTACGAGCGGTAGACGGCAGATTTCGTTCTTATACCTTCGCTATCAACGCCGGTGTGCCCCAAGGCTCCATACTGTCTCCTTCTCTCTTTCTCATTGACACTCATGATCTACTGGAAAAAACCAGGAATTTATTCTACAGCTTTGCAGATGACAGTACGCTTATTTCTATATTCACCCCTCAAATATCGGTCAGTCATGCAAATATGCACAGATAGCAGGGAGTCGTTCAACTTAACAAAAATCTGGAAGAAATTCTATCTTGGAGTGAGAAGGGTGAGAGTAAACAAGTGGAATTTAATGCATGAGTTTTCTAAAAAAGTTAACATTGCTGAACCCGACATAGTTATGTCGAGACACTCATTCCTCTAGCATCGGCAAATTTGCTGGGCATTACCTTGGAAGTAAATATGTTTTAGCATGAACTGCTGACTGCATAACCAAGAGACCGATTGACTGGTTACAAGTATAGGGGTTGCAAAAATATATATTTTTTACAAGGAAACCTGCAGATACAACTTAAGTAAGATTAAGGATTGTTTAATGTTACACAATATTTGTTGTGTCTTATAATGCAAAAAACGTCAATAATCTTCTTCATAACTTAAGTACAAGTTCAAGTAGCTATAAAGAATCTAGAATAGGAACTGCAAAAATATGTAAAATCATGATTTTTAATTGAATATTTACGTAACGTTGCTGAACTCGACAGAGTTATGTCGGGACACTCATTCCTCTATCATCAGCAAATTTGCTGAGCATTATCTTGGGAGTAAATATGTCTTAGCATGAACTGCTGACTCCATAGCTAAGAGACCCATTGACTGGGTACAAATAGGATATAGGGGTTGCAAAAATATATATTTTTTACAAGGAAACCTGCAGATACAACTTAAGTAAGATTAAGGATTGTTTAATGTTACACAATATTTGTTGTGTCTTATAATGCAAAAAACGTCAATAATCTTCTTCATAACTTAAGTACAAGTTCAAGTAGCTATAAAGAATCTAGAATAGGAACTGCAAAAATATGTAAAATCATGATTTTTAATTGAATATTTACGTAACGTTGCTGAACTCGACAGAGTTATGTCGGGACACACATTCCTCTATCATCAGCAAATTTGCTGAGCATTATCTTGGGAGTAAATGTGTCTTAGCATGAACTGCTGACTCCATAGCTAAGAGACCCATTGACTGGGTACAAGTAGGATATAGGGGTTGCAAAAATATATATTTTTTACAAGGAAACCTGCAGATACAACTTAAGTAAGATTAAGGATTGTTTAATGTTACACAATATTTGTTGTGTCTTATAATGCAAAAAACGTCAATAATCTTCTTCATAACTTAAGTACAAGTTCAAGTAGCTATAAAGAATCTAGAATAGGAACTGCAAAAATATGTAAAATCATGATTTTTAATTGAATATTTACGTAACGTTGCTGAACTCGACAGAGTTATGTCGGGACACTCCATTCCTCTATCATCAGCAAATTTGCTGAGCATTATCTTGGGAGTAAATATGTCTTAGCATGAACTGCTGACTCCATAGCTAAGAGACCCATTGACTGGGTACAAGTAGGATATAGGGGTTGCAAAAATATATATTTTTTACAAGGAAACCTGCAGATACAACTTAAGCCAGACTAAGGATTGTTTAATGTTACATAATATTTGTTGTGTCTTATAAAGCAAAAAACGTCAATAATCGTCTTCATTACTTAGGTAAAAGTTCAAGTAGCTATAAAGAATATAGAAGAGGAACTGAAAAAATATGTAAAATCATGATTTTTAATTCAATATTTACGTAATTTAAGATTACAGAAATACTTTGAGCACCTTGTTCTGGAAATATCTAGAAAAAAAAACATAGATTTCACGGAATATCGGAGAATAAGATCATTAGAGGAGTGTTATCTCCCTATGGGGCAATTATTATTTTTTATCGTTATTATTATCATTAGAGACTTATTGCAACATCAACAAAATTGCGTAGATACATTCTATTTAAGGTAATATATTTTTGGGTTGTAGTTAAGCTGGCCAAATATTCGGAGATTTTTTATTATAGTTTTTACCCTTTTATAACAAAAATATGTGATATACTACATACTACCATAACTTTACATTCTATATCTCTGTCTCTCTCCCTTTATATATATATATATATATATATATATATATATATATATATATATATATATATATATATATATATATATATATATTTATATAAGGGACATTCAATTATTAACAAGGCTATGAAGAAAAACAGTTTATTCAATGACAATGAAATCTACTCTACTTTTCAACGTAGACTTTATTAACATTTAGTTACTTTTCCGTCATTCTGTGAGCTTCCAAATTCCTGTAGTACAGAATTATTCACTTTGCTGTCTGAGCCAGTCGTGTACAGCTTTTCTGAGCGCTTCGTTGTCTTCAAAATTACTGCTACGTAAAAACTCTTTGAACAGACCGAACAGATAAAAATCGGACGGTTCGTAGTCTGGACTATAAGATGGGTGTGGCAGCAACTCCTAACCTAACTGCTGGTCGTCTCTCGCATTTTCTAAGCGATATGCAGGCTGGTGTTATCATGCAGCAGAATCATATCTTTTAAGAGAGAACCTTGTCGTAATTTGTATACGTCTATCATTACTGATATGGGCAGTTATGGGATTTTGCAGCGTGTCGGTCGCACCTTCAACTGGTCTTGCCGAGCAATGAAGGTCGGTGATACTTGTTCTACTTGAATTAAACACTTTTCATTATATTGTTTCAATATTCTGGAGTCAATTTCGGCCGGTTCCACACGGACAACAAAAATCTTATCACTGGATGTTGCGATTCCGGCGTACATAGTTCGAGCAGAACTGACATTTTGAAATGAACGAATTAGGTTATGTTTACTATTTTTCTTCAAACAGCTGATTGAATCCGTCTCCAAGTTGCCAACTTGACCCTCAGAAAGTTTAATTTAAATATAGTTAGTAGTTTTCCCACTATTGTTGTTTCTCTCGTTAATGATTGAAAGCCCCTTGTACATTACCCTCATAACATCAATTTTGCTAAATGAAACTTTGGTGAAAGTTCTGCTACTACGAGGTACTCCTGGATCTAAAAGCTCATATAGATACAAGGGCCGTTGTGGTGATTGCTGGTGTGAATTAGCGTGCAAACACCTGTTGGTGTGTGTAAACTTCCTGTATACTCTGATCTGCAGCCTTCGGTATGAGCACGTCTAAG
This sequence comes from Pachyrhynchus sulphureomaculatus, assembly GCA_019049505.1. Classification (NCBI taxonomy): domain Eukaryota; kingdom Metazoa; phylum Arthropoda; class Insecta; order Coleoptera; family Curculionidae; genus Pachyrhynchus; species Pachyrhynchus sulphureomaculatus. The sequence goes on from CM032449.1 coordinate 25,392,701, forward strand.
AGAGGAAGTTGTTATTTTCCTCTAGTTTCAGTTTGAGTTGGCATTTCTGGTGTAAGGCGTCTAGGTGTAAAAATTTATGAAGTTCATCTGAATGTCAGGGACGCATCGGGCCTCAAATTTTTGGCTTCGCGGTGGCCTCGTTTGAAGTCGGTCGTGAGGAGATTAGCTGTGGTTGGTAACAAAGATAATTCTTACTAAAAGAACTCGTTTAACATTAATATTGACACTGTGTGACGTGGTATGTATAGAATAATATTAGCTCTCTATTATCCCATTTGTACACTACGTGGGGTACTTTAAATAATATTGAATAAGATTCACATTTCTCTTACGTCACCTGTTTGATTTATAAATTATTATAAGTATTGGCGTTCATTGACGTAATACCTAAAATATTGATAATATTTAGTCAAGCACGTAGGATAAAGCACGGAAAATTTATGATGGGGTGATTAAATGCTACAACTTTCATTTTTTTGGAATTCTGTAAAATAAAACTTTAGCTACTCTAAAATAACCTAATTTGTTTTCATTGATTCTTGAATAGATTACGTCTCTCGCTAGAGGGCGGTATTATATTAGTGAAAGAATCATTCTCCGAGATTTTTGCATTTTTTTAAATTTAAATATTTTCAGATCACAAAAATACATACCGTTTACTTTTTGTTAGGCTCTCTGTTTGGGGGCAAGATAAATCTCAAATGAAATCAGATATCGGCTTTAAATTTGGTACACGCATTTGGTTTGAAGTTGAAAAGGAAGGTTTCTGTAGCAATCGATGAATTTTTAATATTAAACAACCTATTCGCTGTTGTTATAAATCAGAGTGTTTACTTTTGAGACTGGTTACAGTTAATTATTCACCTATAATAATTCGAATTGCTTATCTGTGAGTTAGATATCGTTATGGGTATTCGATGGGCAGCGACAAACAAAACCGCTTTTTTAGACTTTATTTTGAAATAAGTCTTATGTACACTTTTCTACTACTAAAATAAACCTATAAATCACTGAAGAATAAGCTGACAATTTACAAGAAGGTCATCAAACCAGAAGTTATAAACTCCTGTTAGGTCAGTTAAGGTTCAAGCAAAGCATAACAGCGTTTTAAGGACGATAACGAATACCCTCTGTTTTGTTAGCAGCTACTAGCTATACGGTAATCTGGAGATTCATACCCTATATTAGTACATCAGAAGAGAACAACGTTAATTTCTAGGAAAGGCAACAAAAATACGAAACCCAATGGTCTGCGAATCACCATTGATAGGATGAGGTACTTGCTATCGAACGACCCCCATAGTAACTAGGGTATCGAAAGTATATTACCATGACGTCGAATAACACGGAAAAAGCCAAAAAAGGGCGTTAAGCTCTAGTTAAGTTAAGTCATTGGACTCATTAGCAAGCATGTCTTTACTCACTTTATTTCTTTACTTGCACTATAACAATTACTCTAATCTGAACATTTTATACAGAAATCAGCTCAAACGTATAATTGTTACAAAGTTCAAAAATATTTTATTAACAAATCAGATGAAATTAACATACGAGGTCGTATAGATAAATTTTTAGCTTAGCATAGAAAGAAGAAGCAAATCTCGAAAAGAAAAATTGTTTATTCAACGTAATCCACTTTCAACTTTATACATTTAAAGCAGCGCCCCTCTACCTCAGGATAAGCTTAAAGTTAATCGTAAAATAAGATTAAATTTAGTTTCTCTCTAATTGTCAGTAAAAGATCCTAGATAGAGCAACGGCCACAAAAGATCTTTTAAAAGAAAATGTTTGTCTTCAACAACATTTAATACTTCTTTATTTAAATGAATTTGTATCATTTCAAATGTTTTTTTAGTTCTAAGAATAGGTAATAGTCTGACGGGGCTAAATCAGGGCAACATAAGGAATAATCAGTTAAATTTGATTATTTTTTGGAAAACTAACAGCGAATTGTGAGCAGGCACGTTGTCTTGCAAAAATGGCATCACTTTCGACATTTTTCTTTGGCGTGTTTCCACAATTTTCCAGTTATTATTTTGACGTCTTTCGAGTACCAAATCTCTAAAAAGAATCCCATCCTTATCTGAAAAAAAGAACGGAAGCAAGAATTTTTTCTGGTGATTTCTGTAAGCGAAACTTCTTGAGGCGAGATAAGCCAGCATATTTCCACTCTTTCGACTGTTCCTTTGTTTCTGGATCATAATGATCGACCTAAAAAAATTAGATGAATCGTCCTTAAAATGGCTACAAATCAATTTGGATTTTATGACTCTCAGTCGTTTTTTGGTCGGCATTCAGATATTTAGCGATCTTGATAAATTTCTCATAACCAAATCAGAACTGACAATGTAAAAAAACACCTTCGCATGAAATATTTAAAGTCTCTGCTATGCGTTTCAGCCCAATCCAGCGATTGTTCAAAATTATTTGAAGCATAGCCGCAACATTCTCTCTGGTAGACGCAGAAATGGGTCTTTCTATACGGTGTACACCACTGAAGTCGGTTATTAATTACTCTCTTGAAATCCGCAACCCAATTTTTGATAGTAGGAAAGCTTGTCGTCGTTAATATTTATTAGGATAATCCTTTTAAAAAGAAGTTTTTTTTTTTTATCACCGATCGATATTCGATTTAACTAACTTGACAAATTTTTGTCAGTTATAGCTTCTTGAAAAAAAATTCACTATAAATACCTCAATAAAAACTCGCATCCAAATTTGTGTACAGGTCATCATTTTTAGACGCCCGGCCCCGATTTATGGAAAATTGTTGGATATTTATTTTCTTTTTCAATGTAGAATGGTATAGTGCATGTCAAGGAGTATACATATGTATTTGACATCTGGCAGTGAAAACCATTCTGGGCGCCGCGACAAATAACTTTTTTTCTGTCGGCATACCTTTTATGAAACGTCATTGGAAAGCTCTAATTTTCTCTAAATGTTCCAGAATTAGTCGTTTTTTATATATATGTTAACAATCTTCTATTTTTTTTTATAACATTCTAGAATATTTTATCTGTAAATTCAAAAAGTTCTTATTTTTGTCAAAGTAAAAAATCTCTATATATATTATAAATCCAACGTCTCTCTCGCTAGAGAACCACTTATCCGATTTACATGTTTTTTTTTTTAATTCATTCATTTGTTCTATGGCCAGGTTTTAGTATATATTTTATTAGGTTAGATAATATAAGGAATAAGCATTGACGATAAAAAAACCTAAATAATAATTCTGGAGTCCACGCGTGCGGAGCCGCGGGCACAGCTAGTATTTTAATAAAATTCTGGAACATTTAGCGAAAATATAGTATTTTTGTGGAGGTGCATGTTTTATTTTTCTTTTAAATCTTCCTTACATATTCATAAAGTTAATGTTGTCCTAGACCCAAATACTGCGACGGAAACGGACGAGACGGAACTACGCTGCAATAAACAGGGATAACAGAGGCTTATTCACGATTCAAGAATGGTAATTATGGATTATTCGTCTAAGACAGGGACGTGGCACGACGTTGTAAATATGTTAGTCGATTCATCCTAGCAGGTGTACAAGTATGAAATGCGGATTTTTTTTCTACAAAAACATGCTAAATTTGGAAGAATGATAACAAGTGCTTTATTCAAATATGGTCCATCGCTTGTTATACATTTTTCCCATTTTTCGGGCAATTTGTGAATACCATGCAAGTAAAAATCTTCCCCTTTTGCTGCGAACCATTCATCGAGCCATTTTTTTTCACATCTTCGTACGAACCAAAGCGCTGCTCAGCAAGTGCGTAACCCATCGATGCAAACAAGTGGTAATCGGAAGGAACCAAGTCTGGTGAGTAAGCCGCATGGGGTAGAACTTCCCAGCTGAGTGCTTCCAACACATCGCGAACTGGTTTTACGGTATGTGATGGAGCACTGTCATGAAGTAAAATGACTTTGTGTTGCCTCTTTCGGTACTCTGGCCTTTTTTCAACGGTTCAAATCGGTCAATTGTTCTTGGTAACGTTTAGTATTAACCGTTTCCCCAGGTTTTAACAGCTCATAATAGACCACGCCCCTCTGGTCCCACCAAACACAGAGCATCGTCTTTCTGCCAAAGCGATTCGGTCTTGCGGTGATGTGGATAAGATAAATCCACTTTTCATTCCCATGTAACTATACGATGCAAAAACGACTTCCTTTTGTACCGAGCGAGTAAAATGTCACACGTGTTTTTGCGCTTTTTCATTTGCCTGTCGTTCAACTCATGTGCTACCCATCTACCGGTCTTCTGAATCTTTCCCATCTCTCGTAGCCGATTGGAAACGGCTTGTTGACTAACGCCCAATTACTTGGCGAGTTGTTTTTGTGTTTGCGAATCATCTTCGTACAACAATGCTTGCAATTCCACATCTTCGTATTTTTTTGGCGGTTTTTCCACGTTCCTTGTCTGCAACATGGAAGTCACCACTTTTGAAATGCCGAAACCATCGTTCACACGTATCTTGCGATGGAGCATGTTCACCATAAGCTTCTCGAAGTAATCGGTATGATTCAACAACAGTTTTCTTCAAATGAAAACAAAAAATTAATGCTGTCCGCGAATGCTCTTTGTTCGGTATAAATTTCGACATATTGAACACAACGACACAACACTATGCACACACTTTTTCAATTTATCACTCGTGCGCGTCTCACACTTGTTGATGACACAACAAAATGGCGCAGTGTCAAATCTTTTTAGCACAAACCGCATTGGTGCACCATCTATTGTCTGAAATCCGCATTTCATACATGTATACCTGATATAATACATCGACAAAGGTTATAGAATAAGAGGAAATAGCTATAAAATGCATGCTTTTTATTTTTTCTGAATGATTCTATGCATCTTTAAGTAAATTTTACAAATAATGCGATGCAAAGTCTCTGAAATATCTGTATGGATGGACAATAGAAAAATAGCCCTCTTTCAGTTATGGCAGGGAACACATATTTTATGAAGTAAAGATTACGTGTTCTGAGAGCGCCAGCAAACTCGGTAAAAGCTAAGTTATTTATTGTAATAAAAAATATCCACCTTAAGTCTTATGTTCCGTTGCCATACCTGCTATCCCTAAAAACTTTTTTTATTCCCCGAGGTTCCTTTGCAACGTTGGAATCAGTATCGAGTTTGCCGTTCCTGACGAACCATTGCGAGTTTTCCAATATTCAAAGTTTGGCAGGCGGGGAGGTGAACGATAAAAAAAAACTCACCTTTTTCTTGAGAGCTTCCTAATTCGATTCAGAAGTAAATAAAGTTTCATCATAATTTCAGAAGCATTGCTTCTGACTGCTGGAGCTCGATTCTTTTAAGTGAGTCTTTTTTCGGATTGTGGTTCCAAATATTGGCTTTGTTTCTACAAGAATTACGTCTTCATGTGAGGAAGTTTGACTTCGAGTCTTACTCTCTTCTATTTACAGTTTGCTGGCAATTATTCTTTTCATTCTCGACAGGTCAGTGATGAGATTGTGGTCTGCAATATTGTCAAGCCAGTACTTGAACGTGTTGATAGGGCACATGTTGAATCACATCGGTACATGGGGTACTTTACGTGATACCACTGCTCTTCACTCTTGTTGTAAAGTTGTACAGGTTCAGTTTGGTGGCGTTCGGAAGGTATCAATAGCCTATGAACTTTAACGCTGGTCCTTGGTGCCACACCTTATAAAATGGTTTGAATACGTCAAAGATTACTGTCCCCAAATGTCCATTATTACTGAGTTAACTGCCTGTCTGCTGTGCCAACTTCATTGTATGTTGCAACGACTCGTAATTTGGCTGAAATCCACAATATTTCTGTTTGGAACTTGAAGTAAATTATTTAAAAGGAAAAGGAAGGAATTTTTAGCGGCGCTGCACTGACCCGGAATATGGTATTTTTTTGCATACGACAGGTTGAAATTTTGTCCAGTGTTTTCTGCTTGTCCTAACTACACTCGTTGTACTTTCTAATGGATGAATAATTTGGCGGGAAACGATGCTATGTAGACATACTTTGTCTATTCTTTTTTATATCCGGAGGAAACGACGTATTTTCTTGGCCTTTAGTTAAAGAATATAGGCCTAATAAAGCCCACTTTGTGTTGTAGTATGGGGGAAGGGAAATTCGTGAGGGGAGTCACGTAGGCGTAGCGGAGGGATCGATATTTTTATTCGTTTAAGCGTCGCGCCGTAGATATATTTTTAGCCGAATAAGAAGGTAAAAAGTTCTTTGGCTTACTTATTTAATTATTAGAAATAAAATTAGTATTACGTTTATTTGAGAAACGACCAAAAGTATAAAAAAATAGTAATGGCGACGGTATTGAGTAAATTTTGATTTCACTAAAATTTTGTGTATGTGGTCCAAAAATCTTGGGGTCTAAAACAGGGACGGATCCAAGTTTTGCCCCAGCAGAAGGGAAACACTTTGGAGAATGACGAAACACGTCCCCTCTTACATAACAAGATCGATAATCAGGGTGCAAGCGACTCCTCGAAAAAAAGTGGTTTACCCAGTATTTTGCTTGCAAACACGGCAGTTGTAAAATAAACTCTAAATTTGACTTTCTCACAGTAAATAACCGGTCAAGTGCAAGTTGAACTTGCGCAATTAGTGTTCCGTACGTTGATTGCTTTTAAAATAAATTTTTTTGTTACGGAGGTATAAAATGATCAGTGACTTCACAAAACACAACCCAAATGAGTTTTCAACAAAGTTTGTTTCCAATCTTTACTGAAAATTGATGACCTTGAAATTTTTGTTTTTTTTATATACCAGATAAATTATTAAAGGTAATGCACTCGTGATAATTTTAGTTCAATCTACACCCCGTGAAGAATATTCCAGAATTTTTTCAAAATTTTTTGATGAGTACTTTTGGAGATAAGGTGGGTGGACAGCGATTTTTCGAGATTTTTTAAAAATAATACAAAGAAAAGTGCACGCAAGTATTACATTATATATATATTTTTTCCTCGTGTTTTCACAAGCTTTCATTTGACACCACACTCGATTACCTAGTAAAAAAAATTTTTTTTTTCACTTCCGATTTCACCCTCCTTATCAAAATTTAACTTTCAAACCTTCATGGCTCTGATGAGGCCATCAATTCCTATATTATTACCAAATTTCAACTTTCTATGACAAATAGTTTCGGAGAAAATCGGGTGTGACAGACGGACAGACAGACACCGAAGTCATCTTATAAGTGTTCCGTACGGAACACTAAAAATAGTAATGGCGACTGTATTGAGTAATTGATTTCACTAAATTTTGGTGTATGTGGTCTAAAAATCTTGAGGTTTAAAACAGGGACCGATCCAAGTTTTGGCCCAGGAGAAGGGAATCACTTTGGAGAATGACAAAACACGTCCCCTCTTATATAACAAGATCGATAATGAGGGTGCAAGCGACTTCTCGAAAAAAAATTGTTTATCCCTTAACACCATATAGTTCTTACTATAAATAATTAATAGAAAATTTTGTTCAATATCTTAACCAAAAACTAGAAAAAATTGTTATAATATTATGAAAACTATACAATATTTAGCGCTCGCTATTGTAAAGGATAGAGTAGGAGACAGTGTGGTGCCCTGTGGTAGAGCGACGTTGATAGGAAAAATGTCGAAAATAAATTTCTCAAATCATCTGCACAGCACGATCTCTGAGGAAACTCACGGTCTATTACATTTTACAATTATCAGATGAGCCCAGCATCTGCCATGCTACATTTTTTTCTTAATGGTCAATTGCGTTTGCTTTAAAGATATACGATATAACTTAGATCTCAAATTGATCTTTGGATACGGAACCCTTATTGGGGGATTGTATATTAATTAATGGCCCGTTAAATGACTTTTTTCATATTACTGGTTTGGTATGGTCTTTTTACATTTGTTAGGTATGAGCTGAACGAATTTTCAACCGTAAGAAAATATTCCTTTTCCTTAGGATAAGTTGGAAAACCTATAATAAAAAAATATAAAACTATACAAGTACAAAAGCGCTGAAAAAGACAGTAAACACCGTATCTGTCAAGTTAACATCGTATCTATCAAAACACCCTTCCCTTTTCATCCCTTATATTTTTTACTATATAATGTAAAATGGTAAAATATATAAGAGATAAAAAATTTATGATTCAAATTTCTCCATTATCCCAACAACACCAGTAAAATCTCATATAATACTATTTAAACTATATAATATTTAACAACGTCTCCTGATAAAATTGAAATAACTAGCCGTGCCCGCGGCTCCGCTTGCGGGCACTTGATTCACTATTATCGTCACTGCTTATTTCTTATGTTACCTAACGTAATAAAATATATCCTATAACCTGGCCAGAGAACTTACGTATTTTATAAACAAAACACGTAAATCGGATAAGTGGTTCTTGAGTTCTAAGCGTACTAACGGACAAACAGACAGAGAGACGTTGCTTTTTATATATATTGTATCCTTTCTTACATGATATTGTTCCATATTTAATAGTTTAGGCAGCGTATTGCAAGAGAGTGCGCTAGCGGCAAACTTTTTTCCTACTTGATTCACTATTATCATTACTGCTTATTTCTTATAGTACCTAATGTAATAAATTATATCCTATAACCTGGCCAGAGAACATATGTCTAAATCTTCAAAAATAAAACACGTAAATTGGATAAGTGGTTTTCAAGTGATAAGCGCACTAACGAACAGACAGACAGACAGAGAGACGTTGCGTTTTATATATATTATATTCTTTGCTACATGACATCGTTCAATATTTAATAATTTAGGCAGTGTATTGCAAGAGAACGAGCTACCGGCAAACTTTTTTCCGGCTTGATTCATTATTATCGTCACTGCTTATTCCTTATGTTACCTAACGTAATAAAATATATCCTATAACCTGGCCAGGAAACATATATATATATATATATATATATATATATATATATATATATATATATATATATATATATATATATATATATATACCTATATATATATATATATATATATATATATATATATATATATATATATATATATATATATTTTAAAAAAAGCACGTACATCGGGTAAGTGATTCTCAAGTGATAAGCGCACTAATGGACAGAGAGACAGACAGACAGAGAGACGTTATATTTTGTATATATTATAGAAGATTATAGATAACCTGACCAGAGAACAAATGTATGAATTAAAAAAAGAAACACGTAAATCGGATAAATGGTTCTCAAGTCATAAGCTCACTAACGGACAGACAAACAGACAGAAAGACGTTGCATGTTATATATTATATTCTTTGTTACATGATATTATTCCATATTTAATGGTTTAGGTAGTGTATTGCAAGAGAACGCGCTAGCAGCACACTTTTTTCCGACTTGATTCACTATTATCGTCACTGCTTATTCTTTATGTTACCTAACGTAATAAAATATATCCTATAACCTGGCCAGAGAACATACCTACATTTAAAAAAAAAAAGCACACAAATCGGATAAGTGACTCTCGAGTGATAAGCGCACTAACGGACAGACAGACATTTTATATATATTATAGATGAAAAAATATTGTTAAGTTTAGATTCCTTGACTCAAGGAACCATGAAAAAAATTCATAACACAATAAAGTCCAAGCAAGTCTTCTAATTCCCCTTTCCACCCCTTCATATGTTTTACTACAAATAATTAGGTTTAAAATTTGTCCATTATCTAACCAACTGCCGCCAGAATTAGTCAACACAAAAGGTGTTTTGTCTTCCATAATGACAACGCACACATATCTTTGACGATCCGGAAAAAATTAAGAGAGTTTGACTTTGCACAGTCAGACTTCCATATGTTTCAGTCTCTGCAAAACTCTGTTTGTGGTGTAAAGTTGACTATATAAACCGGTCAAGTGCCAGTTGAACTTGCACAATTAGTGTTCCGTACGTTGATTGTTTTTTAAAATAAAAATTTTTGTTAGGGTGGTATAAAATGATCAGTGACTTCACAAAACACACCCCAAATGAGTGTTCAACAAAGTTTGTTTCCAATCTTTACTGAAAACTGGTGACCTTGAATTTTTTTTTTTTTTATATACCAAATAAATTATTAAGGGTAATGCACGCGTGATAATTTTCGTTCAATCTATACCCCGTGGAGAATATTCCAGAATTTTTTCAAAATTTTTTGATCAGTACTTTTCGAGATAAGGTAGGGGACAGCGATATTTTAAAAGTAATACGAAGAAAAGTGTGCTCAAGTATTACATTATATATTTATATATATATATATATATATATATATATATATATATATATTTTACTCGTATTTTCACAAGCTTTCATTTGACACCACACTCATTGACCTAGTAAAAAAAATTTTTTTTTCACTTCCGATTTCACCCCTCAAAACGAACCCCTTAAGTCAAAATTTATGTTACGGTGGTATAAAATGATCAGTGACTTAACAAAACACACCCCAAATGAGTTTTCAACAAAGTTTGTTTCCAATCTTTACTGAAATATGATGACCTTGAAATTTTTGTTTTTTTTTTTATATACCATATATAAATTATTAAAGGTAATGCACTCGTGATAATTTTCGTTCAATCTACACCCCGTGGAGAATATTCCAGAATTTTTTCGAAATTTTTTGATAAGTACTTTTCGAGATAAGGCCCGGGACAGCGATTTTTCGCGAATTTTTAAAAATAATACAAAGAAAAGTGCGCGCAAGTATAATATTATATATATGTTTTTTACTCGTGTTTTCACAAGCTTTCATTTGACACCACACTCGATGACCTAGTAAAAAAATTTTTTTTTCACTTCCGACTTCACCTCCCAAAACTAACCCCTTAGGTCAAAATTTAATTCTCAAAACTACATGGCTCTGATGAGGCCATCAATTCCTATATTATTACCAAATTTCACCTTTCTATGTCAAATAGTTTCGGAGAAAATCGGGTGTGACAGACAGACAGACAGACAGACACCGAAGTGATCTTATAAGTGTTCCGTACGGAACACTAAAAAGAGGCTTCAGAAAATTACTTAGTTTAGTTCTACGCCCACAAATCTCAGAAGTTCTACAATAACGGGATAATTGTTCTAACAGAAAATTCGTAAAACGTCATAAGTTAATTTAATAAACTTTATTTAAAATACGAAAGAAAATGGTTTTAATTTTGACTTAAAAAGGTTTGATACTTTTTTGACAACCCAATATTTATGTACTTCACTGTATATGAGAGTAAGAAGGAAACCTCGCGAACTACGCAGGTAAACCTTCAATTCCAGTACCACGTACCTTCTTTCACTAGCTCTTCATGTTACTGATGTCGCTAATAAGTTTATATTTACCTGTACTCATTTATTTTGCGAGACATGCGAAATGGCATGACATTGTGCATAATGTACAATATTCAATTGTGTAATACCTCTTTCTTTCGTAGCTTCTGGTTATGTGGGTTTGTCGTGTTAAGGATCGAGGTAAACGACCTTTTAATAATTGTCTTATAGGTAAAACATGTAATTGCAACGGTGCTTGAGAGTTCCTACAAGAAAACATACATTATACGATTCCAAACGTCGCGCCGAGCCGTCTGGCAATGGTTTTGTTACATTTAGTATTCCGATCAAATATACATAAAAATTATACTTTCCTGTAGTAAACGTAAGCCTGTAACTATTATTAAACGACAGCTAAATGTCCAGTTCGTTATTCAGTGATGGGTGTGCAGAGGTGAGAAGTCGTACCAAAAAATTGCGTGTGCAATTAGTTGCCTCGAGATACATTAATGTCCGAAGCCCTTAACATAACGTGGACAGTGCAACCAAGAGTTGTGTAATTATATCTTTGTGATTATACAATGGTTTGCAGGAGTAAAAAGAAATTTTATTTAGACATAGTTTTTACTATGTAGATGAATAGTTGAATTATAACAACCTGGAAATTTTCTGTAATAGACTAGTAGTGTTAGCTTTTATTTAAAAAAAAAAATAATTCAAACACTTTTGGGCAATTTCAACAACAATAACTTTTATTAACAATTACAATCAGACATTCTTCGGCTTTCTAAACTATAATTCATAGTGCGTACCAAAATATCCCTGTTACCCAAATCTCATTAGGGTTACATAAACACTTTTATAAACTATGGTCATATCTGTCGTAATAACTAAAATTAATAGTTTTGGGACAAATCAATAACAGTAACTTAATTATAGTTAAATCTACGTAATGTAAACAAGCCAGTCTGCCTGAAAACAATTATAAATAATTAATATTCTCCTTCTCATATTGCATCGTTCGGTCTATCCTAATTTTTTTTCAACCAGGCCTGGAACGAGGGTTTTTCCATATAGAAAATCCTGACAGCTAACACGGCCGTCCTGTGGAAGGAGCGCCCTCGCTACGTCTTCATTTTATTTTCACCTAAAATAAATTAACGAACAGTATCTCTGCTATACTTAGTGGGATTGCCACTAATATTTTTTTTGTTTTGTTCTAATGGGATTGCCATTAGTATTTTTAACCTCATAGTGAAAATGCCTCTATCTTTTTTTAGACCTAATAGGATTGCCGTTAGTATTTTTTTTATTATTTTTCTTATAGTGGGATGTATTTTAATCTTATAGTGGGATTGCCACTATCCTGATGGAAAAACTATTAGTATTTTATCCTTATAATGGGATTACCACTATCCTAATGGAAGGCTGTTAGTATTTTTAAACTTATAGTGGGAATGCCACTATCTTAACAGGAATTGGCGAGAGCCTCACCAATCCTCTCCTCTTTTAACCTTATAGTGGTGATTCCAATACTTTTACCTTAAAAAAAATTTACTGCCTATTTGTCTGACCAAGGTTGTCAGTACCATTAATTTAAAAGAGGATTGGTGACGATCTCACCAATGCCTATCGAAATAGTGGCAACTCCACTATACATGCTAGTCATAACAAAGATACTGTTCTTGAATTTCTTTTAAGTGAAAATTCAACCGAGAGTTACCGACTACATGAGAAGGGACAGCGAATCGCAGTGGATGCACACTGCGATTCTCATATTGCATCGTTCGGCCTATCCTAATTTTTTTCAACCAGACCTGGAACGAGGGTTTTTCTATATAGAAAATGCTGATAGCTAGGTAACATATATATATATATATATATATATATATATATATATATATATATATATATATATATATATATATATACACGTATATAAACAATGATTCCAAAAAGTCTTCAACAATTACTAATAATAGTTTGACGGAGTTTAACAGAAAATAACAAGTTCGTTTAAACTAATATTTAGTGGGACCGCCGTTGGCCTTGATAATCTCCTATAACCTTTTTGTCATGAATGCAACCAGCTTTCTAGTAACTTCTGCGGGCATGTTCCCCATTCGTTCAATATTCTGTTTTTTAATTCTTCTCTATTCGAAACATTAGGTTTGAGAAAGCACTGTTTTAAGTTCCTCCATAAATGCTCGATGGGGTTTACATCGGGTGATTGCGGAGGTGTATGAAACTGTTGTCGCACATTATATATCATCCATTCTCGCACCAAGTTTGCGGTATGTTTCGGATCATTGTCCTGTTGGAAAATGTATCTTTTTTCAAGTGCTAATTTTTAAACACTTTCTTTTAAAATGTCTCTCAAAATGTTTAGATAAACATGCTGATCCATGGTACCATTAATAAAATGTAAATTTCCAACCCCTCCAGTGGACATGCATCCCCAAAGCAGAACACTGTCACCACCTTGTCACACCGTGGAACAAATATTTTTAATATCGAATGCGGTATTCTTCTTTCTCCAAACTTTAGTTCTTCCGTCAGACCCAAAAAGGTTAATTTTAGTTTCATCACACTAAAGATTACGGATTTCCAAAATTCAGGAGGTGTAGTTAAATATTCCCTTACAAAAGCTAACCGCTTTTTGCGATTAGATTCCGAAATTAACGACTTCTTCCTGTCTGCACACCCCTTATAGCCTGCCCTGTGTAAACAATTTCTCACTGTTTGTGAATAAACATTTTTCGAAAATAGTTCCCGTACTTCTTCTTTTAATTTTGGTACACTTTTCTTGGGATCTATAATTATTGATCTAACATTACTGGCCTCTTCACGTGTAGTCAGTTTCTTGGGACGACCGAAGCGTGGTCGAATTTTATAGGAACCCGTTGATTTATATTGGTTTACAATGTACTGAACAGTAGCTTGCGACTTTTTAACAATTTTTCCTATATTTCTGTACAATTTTCCACAAATCAGTTATCTTTCGAACATGAAATTGAATTTCACAATTTCTCTCGTTCATTTTTAATACTACTTTGAAAACTCACTGCAAAATTAGTAGCAACAAGTCACAGATTATAAAGTATGGCCGAAAATTATTAATTTGTTTTCAGTTTAGCGAGCAATAGATAGCTTAATAAAATGTGGCTGATTATAAAGTGTTTTTTTTTTTCAGTGCAGTTCTTGAGTATATGGAGACTTTTTTGACATTAATTTTGTTTACATTTTTATAACAATGACGTAACTTCTAAATAACATGTTTCGTAGTTGTTTTTAATACTAATCCTTGTTGGTTAAGTTTCAAATATTAATTTAAACATGAGACTTTTTGGACTGACTGTATATGTATAGTCTTGAAAATCGTTTCATATATTTAAATGGGTGACTCTTGGTGTCGTACAGAACCACATTCAATAATTTTTTTTTCATTCGAACATTCGTGAAAAATTAAATATAAGGGCAAAGCTGGATTTTACTGCCAAACCAACTCGTAGCTGACATCGGCTTAATGGTTGACACTGGGCTAAAGAAGACGAAAATTCTTAACAAGATATCCCCACTATTGCGAAACACACTATTGTATTCAATAATTGCCAGTTTTCACATTTGAGACACAATTCATCTAATAATTATTTAAAATAATAATAAATCATAAACAAACCTAGAAAAAAATAATATTTAATCATGCTAAAGCAGATTTCCTATCTATTATTTCAAAGACGTCCCTTGATAAGACGCGATAAGATATGCGTTTTTACGTCTTCCAGGTTATTCCCCTTAACAGATGCCGTTGATGTTACAGTTCACCTTACATGTTTGAGAAAAGTGGAACCAGAATTTGAGAAAAGTTATTCTAATAACAATTCCAAGGGCAATACCGAAATGATAAACAATTTTCTTGTGACAAAACTAAGGTTTTTAATGAGAAAAAAAAGGGAGATATCTCTGATAATATTAACTCGATGGGTGGAGATAATTTCAATGATCAGGTGTTAACAACACACCGTTTAAAACTTTTGTTTTATTTTTTAAGTTAACTATTATTTTTTATAAAATAACACACAATTTATTAAATTAAAGTGTTATTTGTTTGTATGCCAGTACAACTAAATGTTTTTTTTTTAATTTTAATTATTTTCTTGAACATTTTGTTATTTGTATATTGTCACGAAATGTGAATTAAATTATTTTTTTTTTACCAAGACTAACTTGGGGATCCCTGATCTACGCAAATATGACGCTAGTAACGAAGTGTCAACGAGTTTTCATTTTATAGAAGCTACATACTGGTTAATATTTAATTACTAGAGACCGGATTATATGCATTTGCATATTTTCAAATGCATTTGCATATTTAGACCATTCTCACCGATTATTGCATATTTTACCCAAAATCTAGTAATGATGCATATTTTTCCCTATATTTACAATATTTCTTGGTATTACTAGGCAATTGAATTACTTTGCGTGCCGACATAGGTACTTACTACAACTAAAATTAACAAAAATTAACTTAAATTAACTTAAAATCTTGCTTTTAGAAGGTTTAATTACAAAAAATTTTTAACAATTAACAAATAATTTTATTATTAAAGTCCTAGGACCTAGTGTGAACCCTGTGCTTGAAGTTCTTTAGAGAGATTTCTTATATCCGGTTATTCTCAGTGTCACACATGCTTCCGAGTTGTCTGTTGTCAGCCTGCTTCGGTACGGGTTTAAAATCACTCTCATATGGGAAAAAAGTTGTTCACAGATATAGGATGATCCGAGAGCTGTAAGCATGGCAAACGCTACTTTCTTAAGACAAATAAATTTTTCTGGTAAACTCATCCAACAACGGAGTATCTCGTTTGAATGGTTCTGGCAGTCACCTTCTAATACCCTTCTTAATTCTACAAATTTCGTGTTCCATAACTCGGAGCTTGTATTGTATATATTGAAGATCAAAGTCATTAATGTCCATCCATGAGAAAAGAGATATGCCAAAGCAACTGCTGGAAAAATCCATTAAATCTGGTTTGGTTAAAAAAGCGAACATAGGACCATATTTATCAAAATTCTGACCCCTCTCGATAAACTCCTCTTTTAAATTAGTCATATATTTAAGAATTTCGTCTATTCGTGCACCATCGTCGACACTAGATATATAAGTTTTTAAATTTGGAAAATATTTATGTGTATTTGTAGTAATATCGCTGATAAATAAATCTATTTTTAATTTGAATGATTTCCAGGATTCGTATAAATCCAGAACTGTTTTGCCTGAACCTTGTAACTTTAAGTTGAGTTCACTGAGATGGTTTGTAATATCAGTAAGAAACATTAACATACAGATCCAGCTTTTATCTTCTAGTTGAGGATAAGCATCCACTTGATTTTTTTCCAACAAGAACGATTTAATTTCGCCCAGACATTGCACAAATCTAGAGAGCACTTTACCACGGCTGAGCCAGCGCACATTATTGTGCAATGGTATATCAGAATTCCTGCAGAAACGCCTTAAATTGTCTATGGACCGACAATGTAGTTAACTATTTTAACCACCCTATCCATCACGGATTTTAAACTTTCAGCGGAAATTTTAGCGCACAAACTCTCTTGGTGAATTATGCAATGAAAATTCAAAACTGATCGACCCATGCGTTCAATAAGAAGAGAAACAAATCCTTTATGTCTCCCAATCATAGCAGGAGCTCCATCTGTCGTTACGAAAAAATTTTATTTAAATCAATGTTCCGCTTTTCAAAATGTTTAACAAATTCTGAAAATATATCCTCTCCTCTTGTAGTTCCCTGCAATGGGAGCAGACAAATCAGCTCTTCATACACACTGCCATCATCGAAGTATCACGCAACGATTGCTAGACGGGCAATGTCATTAATATCGACACTTTCATTCAATGCTACATTAAATACAAACTCCGTTTGATAGCGTCTCTCTGCTGTTTTTGGACATTTTGTGTCATTTCGGTAATTCGTCTCTCGATGGTCCGCGCTGATGCCGGTATATCCCTAATCCTGGCCAATATTGTATCCTTATTGGGCAAGTCGTCGAATAAAATCTCGCCAGTACTCAAAAACATTTGCTTCATAAATTCTTCGTCAGTGAACAGCCTACCCTTTTGTGTCAACGATTGTGCAATTTTGAAACTGCATTCAGTTACCTGATTTTTTCCTTGGAAAACTTTGCTAAAGAATGTTGACTGTTTCTCGTATTGTTTACTTGCTCTTTGTATTGCCTCCCTTTTATCAGCGTTATCTTTAAATGACGATTAATGTTTTTTCTGGAAATGTCGTTGAATACTAGATGTCCGGAAAACTACGCTTTCCCGACATAGGACACAAATGGCCCGATCGTTTTGCTGTACAAAACCGTAATCTGTTGTCCATGAAGTTTGAAATGATCGAACGTCTACCTTCTGTTTCTTCGCGGCCATAACGCAACGTAATTGTAATTTTTAAACTTTTCGACGACTATTGACTGGATCGGATGTTACTTCTATACTAAATGATCCAAACGTGTAGCCGTTTGCTATATATAGAAAAATAAAGTTTCCAGAAAATTCCAATAATTACGTTTATTAAATTTCTTAGAAGAAAAATTATTAGCTACAACGCGCCCCCATTGCAATCAAAGGGCCGCCTAGAAGTTAAATCTAACAAAAACTAAAGTACGGCAATATAAAAAGAGTTGCGGCGCGCGTCGGAACGATTGAAGTCAAGTCAAACAAAAACCGCCTTATAGCGGCTCTTTTGATCTGATTTGAGGACGTTTATTTGTGTTTTTGCCTAGGCTTATATTTTGAGGCTTGCCGTCTTTAATACTTGCCGAAATTAAAGCCAAACCAATACATTCAGTAAAATTATAAATTATAAAATGTATATTTTGTAGTTTTTGATAATAATACCTAGTGACCTATATAATATATCGTTTTTGTTTGTATCGTTAAAGTAATACTGTCTTCGATTATTTACTTAATTTCGAAACATGTCACAGATTACAGAATTAATGTGTAAACTTTGAATAGGTACGCGCGCCATTCAAAATTGCTTGGCGTGCCAGAGATGGCACGCGTGCCATAGGTTGCCGTCCCCTGCTCTAGACATTCGTTATTATTCTGAGTGTATCCTTTTAAACAGCGTTCTAACAAATCAGTATCAGTTAATCTATCGTATACTGGTTCAATTACTTTTTGGATAACTACAAGAATAGAATTTTTATGCTTATAAGAATCCAAAGTTCCAGAGGCTTTCGCTTTCTGATACGAACACCAGGTATCTTCGCCGGACGGGCACTTAACATGCTTTGGCTTTTCATCAGTAGATATTTTATGATAATAAGTTGCCCATATCGCATTTTTTATTGTTTCAACTGATATATTTATACTCCTTCTAATTGCAAGACCATAGTAAACTGTTAACTCATTAACAAGCTTGGCTGTCAACTTCCCTCTGCCATCTATAACAGAAATATCTTTTTTTATTTTGCGTAATTGCGTACCCATTCGCTTTTGCACGTGACCTATACATACTTTTTTTTAACAACTAAATTTTCACATGAATTTGAGTCAACAGTTCCGTTATAAGTCTTACTGTCTCCACCGCCTACGTAATTACCATATCGTACGTTATAAAGTATTTCGGATCTTTTGAACATTTATTCAATTTTTCCGGCTGACCTTTCGTGATTGGCAGAACATTTATCTGAGTGTTCATCAGTGTTCCACTCATCATACTCCTCAGTACCTTCAACATTTGTCCAAAATTCACAAGCTTTGCAGTATGAACTTTTTATTATAAGATCAAGAACTTTTCCTGAGTAAAATGATATAAGAGTAGAAACGCCTAAAAGGGATGAGAAACCAGGTTTCTTCCAAGTTCCATCCCCTGAGACCGTGAGTTCTACCGTGTTATTCAATTCTTTTGCCTCTTGAACAACAGTTTTCATGGACAATTCATAAATAGCTCTTGTAGCAGTGTTAATGTCATTCACAACTTTATCGTAGACCGATTGGAAAATTGGTTTAGGTAAGTCTATGATTCCACAGAATTTCTCTATTCCTACTAAACCAATACCAAGAAGTCTGAACGCAAAAACTAATCGTCTATTCACATCATATGCTCTACCACTGATAAGAGAGCATGAGTTTATTAAAACTGGTTCACATTCAGCCCAATTTGCTTTTAGTTTAAAAAACCAAGTCCACGAAGAGAAGTTTCGGTAAATTTTATATCACCGCCGCACTCTTAAACTTTGCTACTTCACTTATAGCAGAAAAAACAGATACAAAATTAAGTACTTATTAAAAAAATTTGAAAAAAAGTCTGGAATATTCTCCAAGGGGTGTAGATTGAACGAGAATTATCATGAGTGCATTACCTTTAATAATAATTTATCTGGTATATAAAAAAAAACAAAAATTTCAAGGTCATCAATTTTCAGTAAAGATTGGAAACAAACTTTGTTGAAAACTCATTTGGGGTGTGTTTGGTGAAGTCATTGATCATTTCATACCTCCGTTACAAAATTTTTTATTTTAAAAGCAATCAACGTACGGAAGACTAATTGCGCAAGTTCAACTTGCACTTGACCGGTTATTGTAAATAATCTATTAATTGTAGTTGACGTTTTCTATATATTTCATGTCTAACGGAATAAAGAATTTTGCAATTATTGCAGCAAAAAATGGAGCCAAGAAATTGACAAAACATATTTTTCCTGATTTAGAGACCTTAATACGTAAAAAAATGAAAAATTCCCAGGGGATTTTGTTACGAATACAATAGTTCAGTCATTGAGAGAAGTAAAAACTCCCCGTTATACACATTTTATGCTATGATAGTGCGTATTTTTTTATATAGTTATGGGTACCCGGTAATTTTCCACTATTACACTTTTATATTTGTTATAGATTATTAAACCATTAATTTATGTAGACCATTATTCCTCTGGATGATGATATCATTGTGTTTTAGATTGTAAAAATTATATAGCTTCGTCTTGTTGAATCCACATTTGTTCCCTTTCAAATTTATCAACTTCTTCAAGAAGCTGGGGTAATTCGTTTTGCAAAAAATTTAGATATCTAGGCCCGTTAAGCGGTCCGCGGAAAAAATATAGACCAATAATTCGAAAATTTAATATTCCACACCATACATTAACCGACCAATGGTTTTGGTTTTGAACTTCTCGGATCAGTATATATATCTTTTTGTTGTTGCGAAAGATAGACAGGTTGTTCTTGAAGATTCGCCTCACCAAATTTAGTCTCTATAAAGAAAATAAAACCTTTTGATGTTTTTAGTGTTCCGAACGGAACACTTATAAGATCACTTCGGTGTCTGTCTGTCTGTCCGTCTGTCTGTCTGTCTGTCTGTCCGTCTGTCACACCCGATTTTCTCCGTAACTATTTGTCATAGAAAGTTAAAATTTGGTAATAATATAGGAATTGATGGCCTCATCAGAGCCATGTAGTTGTGAAAGTTAAATTTTGACTTAAGGGGTTAGTTTTGGGGGGTGAAATCGGAAGTGAAAAAAATTTTTTTTACTATGTAATCGAGTGGTGTCAAATGAAAGCTTGTGAAAACACTAGTAAAATATATATATATATATAAATATATATATATATATATATATATATATATATATACATATATATATATATATATATATATATATATATATATATATATATATATATATATATATATATAATGTAGTACATGCGCGCACTTTTCTTTGTATTATTTTGGAAAAATCGCGAAAAATCGCTGTCCACCCGCCTTATCTCGAAAAGTACTTACCAAAAAATTTTGAAAAAATTCTGGAATATTCTCCACGGGTGTGTAGATTGAACGAAAATTATCACGAGTGCATTACCTTTAATAATTTATCTGGTATATAAAAAAAACAAAAATTTCAAGGTCATGAATTTTCAATAAAGATTGGAAACAAACTTTGTTAAAAACTCATTTGGGGTGTGTTTTGTGAAGTCACTGATCATTTTATACCTCCGTTACAAAATTTTTTATTTTAAAAAGCAATCAACGTACGGAACACTAATTGCGCAAGTTCAACTTGCACTTGACCGGTTATTGTAAATAATCTATTAATTGTAGTTGATGTTTTCTATACATTTCATGTCTAAAGGAATAAAGAATTTTGTAATTATTGCAGCAAAAAATGGAGCGAAGAAATTGACAGAAATATGTTTTTCCTGATTTAGAGACCGTAAAAAAAATGAAAAATTCCCAGGGGATTTTGTTACGAATACAATACTTAGTCATTGAGAGAAGTAAAAACTCCCCGTTATACACATTTTTATGCTATGATAGTGCGTATTTTTTTATATAGTTATGGGTACCCGGTAATTTTCCACTATTACACTTTTATATTTGTTATAGATTATTAAACCATTAATTTATGTAGACCATTATTCCTCTGGATGATGATATCATTGTGTTTTAGATTGTAAAAATTATATACTATTGTCTTTACAAATCATAATCTTATCTAATACAGAAGTATTTATTTTATCGTATCTTATTGTAAATTACATTTCTATCAGAGAAAACAAAAGACAATTGACAGCTGTTAAACGTGAATCAGTACATATATCTTTTTGTTGTTGCGAAAGATAGACAGGTTGTTCTTGAAGTTTCGCCTCACCAAATTTAGTATATGTAAAGAAAATAAAGTCTTTGACGTTTTTTAGATTCGTTGTAATTATAGCAAACAATAAGAATGAAATGATCCAAATGATCACAGATCTCCACCACCAAGCAAGAAAAGTGGGATTTGACATAAATTTCTCAAAGACAAAGCACATGAGTAACGAAGACACCAATGATGAAAATATAGTGATTGAACATTCAACAATAGAAAAAGTAAACACATATATCTATCTGGGCCAAATAATAACGATAGGAAAGGAAAACCAGCAGCTTGAAATAAAAAGAAGGATACGTATGGGATGGGCAGCATATGGAAAATTAAAATATGTACTGAATATGAACATTCCTCAAGGATCAAAAACC
The DNA here is from genome assembly GCA_019049505.1 of Pachyrhynchus sulphureomaculatus. Taxonomy (NCBI): domain Eukaryota; kingdom Metazoa; phylum Arthropoda; class Insecta; order Coleoptera; family Curculionidae; genus Pachyrhynchus; species Pachyrhynchus sulphureomaculatus. The sequence continues at coordinate 25,415,023 of CM032449.1, forward strand.
CAAATTTATAATCAATATATCTTACCAGCTACAACGTATGGAGCCGAGACATGGGTTTTAACTAACAGAACAATAGAAAAACTACAAGTTCACCAACGAGCAATGGAAAGGAAGATGTTGAGTGTTACTTTGAAGGACGAGAAAACTAATAAATGGATTAGACAACAAACAAAGGTGGATGATATCACCAAACGGATAAACATCTCTAAAATGGAGCTGGGCCGGCCATGTAGCGAGAGCGACGTGTAAGTGGAGTGGCAAGATCACTAGGTGGACACCATGGGGTGAAAAGCGAAGCATAGGAAGGCCCCAACAGAGATGGAACGACGATCTGAAGAGAGTCGGAGGGCTTAACTGGTATCAACAAGCATAACATAGAGAAAAATTGAAAGATTTGTGAGAGGCCTATACCCGACAGTGGGTAGAGAGCGGCTGAAGGAACAAGAAGAAGAATCTTCTAATTTTTAACCTGTAACACTTTGTTGTGCTTTCTACTTTAATTAGTCATTCACTCTGATAAATGTCCGTTACTTTTCAGACACTTCTCCTTTAAAAACTTTCTTAAAATTCTGTTTTAAATAAAAAACAATATTTTCACCGAAATGATAAATTTTGAATCTACAGATCCAACTGTTTACATAAAATGGATGACAGGCAAATATATTGAAAAACTTGTTGTTTTAAAAGAACAAATATATAACGCATGATAATATAAATTGAATATCAGAAATGTCATCAAAAAAAATAACCGGTCAAGTGCAAGTTGAACTTGCGCAATTAGTGTTCCGTACGTTGATTCCTTTTAAAATAAAAAAAAAAATTGTTACAGAGGTATAAAATGATCAGTGACTTCACAAAACACACCCCGAATGAATTTTCAACAAAGTTTGTTTCCAATCTTTACTGAAATCTGATGACCTTGAAATTTTTGTTTTTTTTTTTCTAAATACCAGAAAAATTATTAAAGGTAATGCACTCGTGATAATTTTCGTTCAATCTACACCCCGTGGAGAATATTCCAGAATTTTTTCAAAATTTTTTGATAAGTACTTTTCGAGATAAGGCGGGGGACAGTGATTATTCGCGATTTTTTTAAAAATAATACAAAGAAAAGTGCGCGCAAGTATTACATTATATATATATATTTTATTCGTGTTTTCACAAGCTTTCATTTGACATTACATTCGATGACCAAGTAAAATTTTTTTTTTTTCACTTCCGATTTCACCTCCCAAAACTAACCCCTTAAGCCAAAATTTAACTCTCAAAACTACATGGCTCTGATAAGGCCATCAATTTCTATATTATTACCAAATTTCAACTTTCTATGTCAAATAGTTTCGGAGAAAATCGGGTGTGACAGACAGACAGACACCGAAGTGATCTTATAAGTGTTCCGTACGGAACACTAAAAAAGGGAAAAGCTAGTCAAGCATAGCAAGGAGATCTTCTCAAAAGCGGAGAACAGTGTTTCGAACTGGAAAGTTTTACACTCCGCAACAATTCTTCTTCTATAATATATATAAATATATATATATATATATATAATATATATATATATATATATATATAAATATATATATATATATATATATATATTATATATATATATATATATATATATATATATATAATAAGTGCAACGTCTCTCTGTCTGTCTGTCCGTTCCGTTAGTGCGCTTATCACTGGAGAACCACTTATCCGATTTACGTACTTTTTTTTTAAAACATACGTATATTCTCTGGCCAGGTTATAGGCTATATTTTATTACGAAGGAATGAGCAGTGACGATAATAGTGAATGGAGTCGGAAAAAAGTTTGCCGCTAACGCGTTGCTTTGCAATACACAGCCTAAACCATTAAATATGGAACAATATTATGTAGCAGAGAATATCGATAATCTATAATCTATAATATATATATAAAAATGCAATGTATCTCTGTCTGTCCATTAGTGCGTTTATCACGCGAGAACCACTTATCCAATTTACGTGTCTTTTTTTAAAATTCATACATATATTATTCGGCCAGGTTATATAATAATAATATTAATAATAATAATCTATATAAGCCCTCAGGGGCTAGGGGAATCCCAGGATTCTCCTAGTACGGGCATTGACGATCCCGAGGTACCTGAGTCATGTTGTGCTGTCTTGTGTTGTCCAGATTATGTGTAATAAAAACGCAATCTTAAGGTGTTTACCGTGCCGAGAAGATGAATGGCTCAGCGTTTATGAGTCGCGAACGGTTCCCCCGGACCGGGCGCCCTCCGGGAGTAAGTAGCCTTGCTGTGGCATCCAGGCTCTGCTGCAGTCGACCTTTCTTTCCTAGGATACTCGTGGGAATACTATGTTAAACAATAATAATTATAATAATGAAAATGGAAGGGTGTTGCGGAGGCGGACCCCTGTCGTACAAACAGCTACAGCAACACCACAACAACAACTACAGACGAACCAAACAACCGCCTCAGTCGAAACTACTCCCGATAGTTTTACCAGATCCGACATTGTAGGTGATGGAAATTGCCTTTTCCGTGCAGTTAGCTTATACTTATATGGCCACCAGAACCATCATGAGAAACTCCGAGAGGTTGCTCTAAGATATTTACAACAAAACTGGTCGGAACTTCACACATTTTCATTAATTGAAGTCGACGATATAAAAGACTTCAATAACTATTATAATTATATGCGGAAAAATGGCACCTATGGAACGAGCCTAGAGATACTTGCCCTCTCGGAAACACAAAATAGCAACTTTCATATCTTCTCAAAACAACGAAGAACAAGACATACAAAAATAACTTTTACGGACAGACCAACAATAATAAGCACGGGAAAATACAACAAAACCATTTACCTTCTACTAACAGGCAACCCAATGTCGGGACACTTTGAGCTTCTGACACCACAAAACACTGAAAACATTCCAGAGAACAACAGACCAATAAAAGAAGCATCGGGCGAGCGACGTAACGGTCGAGGACGTCGCGGGAAATGGCAGCTCGACCAAAACGATGAAGACCAGGCAACCGAAAATGGACCTGCCAAAAGTGTTGTGTTGGCGACTAAGCCGACACCCACCAAGGCGGGAAAATCACAGCAGCGCATGAGTTGCACCACAGGAATCAACGAACACGCCATGCGTTGCTGTAATAAAAACACAAAACCTGACAAAGAAATCACTGAGAAGAGAATGACTCGCCGCTTGGACCCACCAACATCAATCCCAAGCGCAAACGACGTAGATACGGGACAAACACAACCACCAAATCCAGGCCAGGGCCCGTATGTATTGCAAGGACAACATGCAACTACCAAGGCTGGAAAACCAAGACAGCGGTTAAAGTGGACGGATGAGATGAATAGGACGGTGATGCGCTGTTACTACACCGCCACCAAACTCGAAACAATAACATCGGGCTACAGACAGCAACTGCACAGACTTTTCTTGACCGAATATCCACATCTGCAATTACTTGTTTCAGAACAGAGAGTAGTAGACCAAAAAAGAGTTATTACCAAGAACAATCGTCTCACACCTCTCGAATTGCAAACCATCAAGGACACAGTGGCTGTTGAACTGAACACAGACCAACCAAACAATAGAAACAATAAAGCAGATTCCAAACCAGCCTCACACACACAACCACCCAGTCGAACACAACAATACCCACCACCCAGGAGGAGCATAACGCAAAATAATATTGCGAGTACCGCGCAACACCATATCACAGACAACAACATGAATCACTCGCCACCCTCAACGACATCCACACAACATCACCCCGAATCACCTCTCATACAAACACTTAAAGCAAAAATGGAGTCACATCTAGCTCGATGGCCAGGCACCGACCCCACAACAAGAAATCCCATCCCTCGTTTAATCTTCAGACAGAGCACGCAACCAATCCTCAACACACTAAACAAGCACATAATACCTCAGTATATAACAGACTCAAGCACAATCGAAGACATTCACACAATAATATACGCAGCTGCAATCACCACTCTAACACAAAATAATCAAAAACTCCCTCAACGACAAGGAAACCCCAACAGGACAAAACCAAAATTCAAATGGCAAATAAGAATAGAAAACAAAATCAACAACATCAGGAGAGATCTAGGACATCTTACCCAGTTTATAAGCGGGAACGCGTCCAAACGTGTCACACAGGGGGCAAACAAGATCAAATCTAAGTCTCCCAACAGAACACTGCCAGAAATCCTCGATACCTTGAAACAAAAACTATCTGTATATGCCGCAAGACTCCGTAGATACAAAGAATCAAATGAGAGGAAAGACACCAACAACCTCTTCCGAAGAAGCGAAAAACAATTCTACCGGAAAACTATGTACAACAAACAGATAGCAGTGACTGAACCACCAAACGAACAAGAACTCACAGATTATTGGAAAAGTATCTGGTCAGAACCCAAACTACACAATAATAACACGCCCTGGATCAAAGCCGAAGAAGACAAACATAAACATGTGACAGAACAAGAAAATACCACATTTAATACACAAGAAATTATAGAAACTATCAAACACACACACAACTGGAAATGTCCTGGAATAGACAATATACAAAACTTCTGGTACAAACAGTTTACCACCACACACGAAGCACTCACACATCAAATCAACAAAGCCATTCTACAACCACACACATTTCCCACTTTCCTTACACAAGGAATAACATACGTTAAACCCAAAAGCTCAGACACCACGAACCCGTCAAACTACCGACCTATTACCTGTCTTCCAACCCTATACAAGATCATCACAGCCACAATTTCGAAGAAAATAGAACAACACCTAACAGACAACAATATCCTCACAGAAGAGCAGAAGGGATGCAGGAAAAATAGTCGAGGATGCAAAGAGCAGCTGATTATAGATAGCGTGATTATGGGACAAACCAGAAAAGATCACAGAAACCTTCACATCGGTTATATAGACTATAAAAAAAGCCTTCGACTCCATACCCCACAGCTGGTTAATCAGGGCCCTAGAAATCTATAAAATCAACCAACACCTCAGGCAGTTTCTCACGCAAATTATGAAAACATGGAAAACCAAAATACGCCTAGAAACACAAACCGAACGGATTCAAACAGAAGAGCTGTACATCAGACGGGGTATATTTCAGGGAGACTCGCTCAGTGCTCTATGGTTTTGCCTCTGTCTCAATCCACTCTCAAATATACTAAACAGAACAGAGCATGGCTTCAATATCAGACACCAAAAAAGTGAATCAACATAAAATAAACCACCTCCTATATATGGACGACATAAAACTCTACGCTGCCACACAAACACAGCTGAAAGAACTCCTCAAAATCACAGAAATATTCACCTTAGATGTCAATATGGAATTTGGTATAAGTAAATGCAAAGTGCTCCACATCAACAAAGGCCAATGGAAGTGCCACCATGAGACAGAAACCATCAACAATGAAACGCTCGATAACATGTTCGATAAAGAAACATACAAATATCTAGGCTTCCAACAAAGCACCAAACTCAACCACACTCACATCAAAACAGAGCTCAGAACCGAATTCAAAAACAGACTGACGAAACTTTTGCAAACAAAACTCAACTCTAAGAATCTCACTAAAGCCATCAACACGTTCGCTATACCTATACTCACATATTCATTTGGTATCATCAAATGGTCACAAACAGACATAGAAAATATTCACATCCTTATACGATCTCAATTCACCAAATACAGAAAAAATACACCCCAACGCATGCAAAGAAAGACTTACCATCGAGAGGAAGGCAGGAGGAAGAGGAATTATAGACATCAGATCATTACACACAAAAACAAATACAAGCACTTAGGAAATTCTTTCACAGCAAGCAAACCAGCCTCCACACAGCGACAGTGAAAGCAGACAAAAAACTACACACCTCTCGACTTAGCCCGGGCAGACCACTCAGCAGACACACACAGTCACACCCAATTACAACAGGAAAAGATGAAAACGTGGTCAGAGAAAACACTCCACGGAAAACACAGATACCACATAGAACAAGACCACGTAAATAAAAAACAATCATACACCTGGTTACAGGATGGGCAGCTATTTCCTGAAACAGAAGGCTTCTTACTTGCCATCCAGGATAAAGTCATATTAACCAGAAACTACCAAAAGCATATCATCAAAGACCCGACTATTGCAGAGGACAGATGTAGGAAATGCCACCAGCAGAAAGAAACGATCGAACACATAACGAGCGGATGTAGAATATTGGCCGGAACAGAGTACACAGCCAGGCATGATTCAGCTGCCAAAGTAGTTCACCAAGCACTAGCCACAACATACAAACTCATAGAAAACACAGATCCCTACTACAAATACACGCCAACATCCATACTTGAAAATGAAGATTACAAGCTCTACTGGGACATCAGTATCCATACAGATAAAACAGTCTCCGCCAATAGACCCGATATTACTTTTCAGTGCAAAAAAGGAAAAGTCACCTATCTAATTGACATAGCTGTCCCCAACGACACAAACATCCAAACGAAATACACAGAAAAAATTTCCAAATACACAGACCTTGCAACGGAAATAAAAAGGCTATGGAAACAAGAAAAAGTCATCATTGTCCCCCTTATTATATCAGCCACAGGCCTTACACCAATAACATTCACACCACATTTAGTACAATTAGGACTCAACACAAACATACACAAAAACATTCAGAAGTCAGTGATTTTGAAAACATGTAACATTGTCAGGTCATTCCTTAATACACAATGGTAATACGTTTGTGCTGACTTGTTTGCGCCCGTCAGCCAAACATGGAACCACATTGACCAAATGTGAGAAAGAAGAACTTTTTTGTAAAATAATAATCTATATCTATAATATATATAAAATGCAACGTCTGTCTGTCTGTTCGTTAGTGCGCTTATCCCTCGAGACCCACTTATCCGATATACGTAATTTTTTAAATTCATACATATCTTCTCTGACCAGGTTATATATATATATATATATATATATATATATATATATATATATATATATATATCTATATATATATATATATACAGTCGATACTCTATATAGTGAAAGACCAAAATTTTGACCGAAATTTCACTATAGAAAGTTTTTCACTATATAAAGAAAAAATCCGTATATAATGGTATAATAAATATTATAGGTCTTGAAAAAATTGCGCTATAAAGAGTTTGTCACTATATAGAGTTTCACTATAAACTGTGTCGACTGTATATATATATATATATATATATATATATATACTATATATATATTATATATATATATATATATATATATATATATATATATAAATATATATATATATATATATATATATATATATATATATATATATATATATATATATATATATATATATATATATATATATATATATATATATATACATATATATATATATATAATATATATATATATATATATACTATATATATATATATAACTATATATATATATATATATATATATATATATATATATTATATATAATATATATATATATATATATATATATATATAATGTAACGTATCTCTGTCTGTCTGTCTGTCCGTTAGTGTGCTTATCACTGGAGAACCACTTATCCGATTTACGTACTTTTTTTTTTAAACATACATATGTTCTCTGGCCAAGTTATAGGATATATTTTATTGCGTTAGGTAACATAAAGAATAAGCAGTGATGATAATAGTGAATCAAGTCGGAAAAAAGGTTACCCTTAGCGCATTCTCTTCCAATACACTGCCCAAACCATTAAATATGGAACAATATCATGTTGCAAAGAATATAATGTATATAAAATGCAACGTCTCTCTGTCTGTCTATCTGTCCGTTAGTGCGCTTACCATTTGAGAACCACTTATTCGATTTACGTGTTTTTATAAATTTATACATATGTTCTATATAATTCGATATAAGCCTAGATAACGGGAGATAAGGTGAGATAATTGGAGATAAGTATAAATAATGGAAGATAAGGAGAAATAATGGGAGATAAGCGAAGATAAGTCTAGATAATGGGAGTTATGGTGAGATAATGGGAGATAAGGAGAAATAATGGGAGATAAGAAGAAATATTGAGAGATAAGTCGAGATAAGCCTAGATAATGGGAGGTAAGGTGAGATAATGGAGATAAGGAGAAATAATGGGAGATAAACAGAGATAAGCCTAGATAATGGAAATTAATGGAAAGATAATGGTAGATAAGGAAAAATAATGGGAGATAAGGGGAAATAATGGCAGTTATTTTATTACGTTAGGTAACATAAGGAATAAGCAGTGACGATAGTAGTGAATCAAGTCCACGCGAGCGGAGCCGCGGGCACGGCTAGTTCTGTATAAAGCTCATAATTGACCAACGTTGGAATAACGTTCCCATGTTTGAGGCTCTGCTTCCAAATATACCCTGCATTTGTTGGATTCTATTCAGAAGAGAGCTGTTCATCTGATTAGAGACCCAGAACTGATCATCAGCTTTAAGTCCTTAGAACATCAAGACGATTGAGTTTATTCTACAAGTATTTTCATGGAAAGTGTTCGACGGATGCAGCTCGCTTAACTCCTCCTAAAGTGGTGCATGCCAGGACTACACGTCGCGCTAATCCTACACATCCGTATGAAGGGCAGCTTATCACTCCTCGTACAACCCTTTTCAAGCAGTCTTTTATGTGGAGAACAGCATCTCTTTGGAATGATTTCCTAGGACTGTATTTCCTATTGCGTATAAATTAAAGCGATTCAATACCAACGTGAATCGCTCCTTCCGCACACGTGTCGCTCCTATAGGGCTTTAGGGATTTTCCTGCAGCACGTGTACTCTGTCCATAAAAAAAAAGACATATATATTAATAAACAATTCCAAGGAGCTCGTAAACGTATCCCGGAGCTTGTTAAAGATTGTCAGCGTCCTGATAAACTAGGACCAAAATTATAAAACTGACTAAAAAACACTGTACCAGAAATGCTGCACGCCATCACTAAATCCGCGTCGACAACTGTGGTCATTTGGTGCCTGTGTTAGGTTATATCTTAGTATAAAGATCTGCTTCTTTCAGGAATTTTATTAGGGATTGTACATTTTCTTTATTTGAGGTCAGAATTACATTTAGTGGTCTTCGTAGACTATATTTAGTCCTAATGTGAGTATAATCATGAGACAAAATATGCTTTATTGTGAGTGTAGTGAGATGTATTTGACAAATTGGGATCGGGTCATTTTTGAGAAGGTCAGCATGAGTAAGATGTGTATGTCCCGTAGCTATTCTCCTCCATATGACATTAGCTCTTCTGCTCAAGCTCTGAAGATGTAAGGGTGGGTATACATTTGATTTGGATTCCCAAAGTTTATTCTCGTCTTGCAGATCCAATTGAAACATATATATATATATATATATATATATATATATATATATATATATATATATATATATATATATATATATATATGTCTGTCTTCCTTCTCTCAGCCTTTGATTCCATCCGTTTCTATCTTCCGAGTCTCCATCTGTTAGACCCCTGTCCTCCATAGCCTCGTGCACATCGTCTCTCTACGATCGTCTGGGTCTTCCTCTTTTTCTTCTCCCTATAGGGCTCCACTCCGTTATTTGCTTTATCCACCTATTATTTTTGCTTCGTCTTATGCGTCCACACCATTTTAATCGTTTTTCTTTCAATGGTGTTTATTGCGTTCTCTTTGATGTTCATTCTGCTTCTTATTTCTTCATTTGTTATTCTGTCCATACGTGTCACTCTACGACATCTTCTCCAATACTCCATCTCTACCGCGTTAATTTTAGATTTATTTCTTTTGTTGATCGTCCATGTTTCTGACCCGTATGTCATTATGCTTTGTATTATTGATTTGTATATGCGTGTTTTGTTTCTCTTTGTAATGTGCTTGTCCCACAGGATCGAATTTAATTGTCTTATGCATGTTCGCGTTTGTCCTAATATAGCTTTAATCTCTTCTTCTGATGTTGCGTTTTTTGAAATGATGGTTCCTAGATATTTAAATCTATCGGTTCCTTTGATTATTGTTTCGTTATCTCGTTTCTAGATTCTCAACGTTTCCCTCCTTTGTTGTTAGATATTCCGTTTTATCAAAGTTTATTGCTAATCCTGCTTTAGTGTATTCTTCTTTCAGTTTTCTTACCATATAACTGAGGTCTTCCTCATCTTGCGCTATGATTACTTGGTCGTCTGCCAAACTTAGAGTATATAAGTAATCTTCTCGTATTGGGACTCCCATTCCACTACATTTTTGCTTCCATTTTTTTTAATGTTTGTTCAAGGTATATTTTGAATAGTGTTGGGGATCTAGAGCATCCTTATAATATACCTTTTGATGTTTGGAGTCTCTTCCCTATTTTATGTCCTATTTTTATGTTCACTGTGTTGTTTTCGTAGAGAGCTTTTACTGCGTATATTAATTCTTTGTCAATGCCTATTTCTTTCATTGCGTTCCATAATCTTTGTCTTGGTACTGAGTCATAGGTCTTTCTTATGTCTATGAAGGCTAGATGAACTTCTCTATTCTTTGCCAGTTTTATTTCCATTGTTTGTTTTATAGTGTATATGTGGTCTATACATGATTTTCCGGCCGTCAAGCCTGCTTGGTCTTCTCCAATTTTTCCTTTTTATTTTCTTCCATGATATTTTTAATAATTTTTCCATACAAACGTCCCATACTCGATATTATGCTATAGTTTGTGCATTTTCTGCGATCTCCCTTTTTAAATATAGATACTATATAAGCTTTTGACCATTTCTCTGGTATTTTTTCTCCATTTATCGCTCTGTGGAATATGTTTCTCAGCATTCGATGTAATTTATTAGACCTTTACTTAATCATTTCATTTACCACACCCCCAGGTCCTGCAGATTTATTATTTTTGAGTGTTTTTATTGTCTTCTTTATTTCTTCATAGCTTAGTTCTATCTCTTTTATTTCCTTATTCTGTTCTTCTTCAGGGTTCTCTTCTTGGAATTCTTGTCTGTCTTCTGTTAGCAGCTTCTTATAATATTCTTCCCCCTCTCGCTTTCTGGGATGTACTCTATATACGTCTTCTCTCTATTGTTAATCCTTAATGTTTTAATTATTCTCCATGACTCTGTACTTCTAGTTCCTCCTATATACTGTTCTACATGTTCGCACGATTTTTTCCCATCTCTCGTTCTTTTGTTTGTTTATCATCCTCCTCGTTTCTGCATTTTTCTCTTTATATTTCTATAGATCTTCTTCTGATTTTGTATTCAGCCATTTTTCGTATAGTCTCTTTTTCTCCTTTATAGATTCTTTGGTTTTTTCACAGATTCTAATTTTATGTTTCTCATTCTTGTTGTCTTCTTTACCTAATGCTTCTAGGGACGCCTGTTTGATGCATTCTTTTATGTGGTCATACATCTGTTGGAGGTTGTCGTAGTTAAATTCATTTAATTTTTGATCTAATCATAGTCTATATAGGTCTCTTATCATTTCGTCTTGCAGTAAGTGTATTTTGTATTTTATTTCTTTGTCCGCTTTTTCTGTTATCTCATTAGTATTTATGTTTTCTTTATCTATTGTTTTTTTTGCTTTATTGTCTTGTACCACGGTACTTTTATATTTGCTGTTAATAGTCTGTTCCACATTCTGCCCCTTTCTTTACTCTTACGTCTTTTATTTTGGTAGTGGTATCGTTTTTAATTATATTGTAGTGTTTTATTGATTTAAGTTTCGTGTTTCTGGCATCCAAGTATATTTGTGGATGTCTTTGTGTTTGTAGAATCCGTTCGTTATTTTGACGCCGTTTAGTTCACACAGCTCTATTAGTCTCTCTCCGTTGTCGTTAGTAATGTCTTCTCCGAATGGTCCTACGGTATTGTCCTTTGTTTTCCTTCCTGTTCTCCCATTCAGATCTCCCATTATTATTAGTTCTTGGTTTTTCTTCACTTTTTGTGTTTCTATTCATATTTTTTATGGTTTTATGAAAATGAGAGATTAGATCTGATGGAGATAAAATTTTGTTTTCGATTTTTCCTGATATGATTGCTGCTTTTGCATGTATATTCGCGAAGTCATTCCCCTTTATCTTGACATGGCTGGGAGACCATAGAAACACAATTTGTATTAAACGGACATTGCATATTTGTACAACATTCATTATATCCAGGATTAAGGGTATAGACGTTTTAGATGCATTAATGGATTGTAGGGAACTGAGTGAATCTGAGATGATTAAATTATTTTTATTTTTGTTGGGTATTGCAGATCTGATGGCTTCTCTTATGGCCAACAGTTCCGCTGTAAAGATCGATGATATGTTGTTTAATTTATAACTTGATTTGGATATAGGAGAAATTACTGCTGCACCCGTTCTCAATATGGATTTAGATCATCAGTGTAATATTTAGTGAAATCTTTACTGTAATATTTGAATGAATAATGATTTTAATAATGTTGGAGAGGTAGAATCCTTTTTGTATTTAGTGAGACTGAGATTAATTTTAGGTGAGCTGTTTATCCATGGTGAATAGAAACGCATCAAGGAAAATTGTCTTTGTAAGGATAGAGTTAATACTGATGCAATTACTTGTTTCTGTATGCTCCCGTGGACAATCTTATTGCATGGTTCTGAATGACCTCCAGTGATCTTTTTAGAGAGGAATTTGAGGAAATTGGAAAACAGCTAGTCTCTACGAAATACCAGTTGAAGTTTTCGATACGCAGTGTTGATTAAATATAATAAAAATATTATCTATATGGCTGGCTAATTTACACCTTCGTGGTTCCGTCGAAAAAACTTACTGCTAAAATATGCGAAGACTTCAGAATCATGAACTTTATAAGTCATATTGAGAAGATCTTCCTCAGAGTAGTCTACGCGGATAAGCAGAAATACGAGGAAAATATTAGCGAATCTTAGTTTGAGTTCTGGGATGGGTAATTAAGAAGCATTATTCGTGATCCAAGTACTTATTCAACGGTATAGAAAAAATCTCGATAAAAAGACATCCAGTTTATTGCCAGTCTCTACTGGACATGTGTTAGGATAAGAAGCAAAACTCAGAGGCCACTAAAATCAGATGGGGGGTGAGACAGTGACCCATTCTTTAATAACTTTTTTAAAATCCTTATGAGAAGCATTCGACAATCTCGAACAAATATGCAGTTGATAATGTTGAACAAATGGACAATTTATCAAATAAAGGGGGGGGAAACAATATACGATATGAGGATGATGCGAGACTCTTACTAAATAGCCGTGAAGGACTTCAGAAGGTTTTTAATCAGAATACATGAGATAATTTCTAAATATAGACTTGAATTGAATGTAAAGAGATTAAATATAGGCTCATCTCTAAAGGTTACGCTGAAAATAAAAATTATTTTTGCGAAAGGTCAGCCTATTGAAAAGGTAAATAACGTCACTTATCTGGGATGTGCCATTAACGAAGACTGGTTTCACTCCTGGAAATTAAATGCCGAATAAAGAAAGTTACAACATTCATTAAAATGAAACCACTTAGGGCCTCCCTTAGTTTATACTTGACAATAAGAATAATCAAGTGTTATGTTTTCTCAACTCTCTTGTACGGAGCATGGAGACTATCAGGGGCTACAGAGAAGAAGATTTTCTTGGGAGGATCATATTATGAACGTCAAAGCTATTCGCAGAGAGTGTCGTTAATCTAGTTCTTCAAAGTGACAGCCAATAAAAACAGATTCGCCATGATGGTCGCCAACATTCAAAATGGATCGGTACTGAAAGAAATAACCGGTCAAGCGCAAGTTGGACTTGTGCAATTAGTGTTCCGTACGTTGATTGCTTTCAAAATAAAAAATTTTGTTACGAAGATATAAAATAATCAGTGATTCACAATATATATATATATATATATATATATATATATATATATATATATATATATATATATATATATATATATATATAATGGTACATTTAACAGAAACTGAAAGAATTAGTTGAGTTTTTAACAAAGTTTTTTCTGTACTTTACAGAAAACTGATGACCTAGAATTTTTTTTTTTTTTTTATATACCCGATAAAATATTGAAGGTAATGCACTAGTGATAACGTTCGTTCAACACCTTCTGGAGAATATTCCAGAGTTTTTTCAAACTTTTTTGATCCGAATTTTTGGAGATAATGGAGGGGGACAGCGATTTTTTTTTTTTAGCGATTTTTTCAAAATAATACCAAGAAAAAGTGTGCGCAAGTATTATATTATTTATATTTTTTACAAAGTTTCATTTAACACCTTACTTGATGACCTGATTAATTTTTTTTTTCTTTTCCCCAAAATTAACCCCTGAAGTCAAAATTGAACTTTCACAACTACACAGCTCTGATCAGGCCATCAATTCCTATATTAGTACGAATTTCTGTGTCACATAGTATAGGAGAAAATCGGGTGTGGCAAACAGACGGACGAACAGATAAACGGACAGACACTGGAGTGATCTTATACCAGGTGTACAAGTATGAAATGCGGATTTCAGACAACAAATGGTGCACCAATGCAGTTTGTGCTATAAAAATTTGACACTGCGCCATTTTGTTATGTCATTAACAGGTGTCAGACGCGCACGAGTGATATATTGGAAAAGTGTGTGCATAGTGTTGTGTTGTTGTGTTTAATATGTTAAAATTTATACCGAACAAAGAGCATTCGCGGACAGCATTAATTTTTTGTTTTCATTTGAAGAAAACTACTGTTGAATCATACCGATTACTTCGAGAAGTTTATTATGAACATGCTCTATCGCAAGATACGTGTGAAACATGGTTTCGGCATTTCAAAAGTGGTGACTTCGATGTTGCAGACAAGGAACGTGGAAACCGCCAAAAAAAATACGAAGATGTGGCTTTGCAAGCATTGTTGGACGAAGATGAGTCGTAAACACAAAAACAACTCGCCGAGCAATATGGCGTTAGTCAACAAGCTGTTTCCAATCGGCTATGAGAGATGGGAAAGGTTCAGAAGACCGGTAGATGGGTACCACATGAGTTGAACGACAGGCAAATGGAAAAGCCCAAAAGCACGTGTGACATTTTGCTCGCTCGGTACAAAAGGAAGTCGTTTTTGCATCGTATAGTTACAGGGGATTAAAAGTGGATTTATTTTGAGAATCTCAAGCGCAAAAAATCATGGATAGACCCAGGCGCACCATCCACATCGACCGCAAGACCGAATCGCTTTGGCAGAAAGACGATGCTCTGTGTTTGGTGGGACCAGAGGGGTGTAGTCTATTATAAGCTGTTAAAACCTGGGGAAACGGTTAATACTAAACGTTACCAATAACAATTGACTGATTTGGACCATTCGCTGCTTGAAAAAAGGCCAGAACACAGAAAGAGGCAACACAAAGTCATTTTTCTTCATGACGATGCTCCATCACATACGGCAAAACCAGTTCGCGACACGTTGGAAGCACTCAGCTAGGAAGTTATACCCCATGCGGCTTACTCACCAGACTTGGCTCCTTCCGATTACCACTTGTTTGCATCGATGGGTCACGCACTTGCTGAGCAGCGCTTTGGTTCGTACGAAGATGAGAAAAAATGGCTCGATGAATGGTTCGCAGCAAAAGGGGAAGATTTTTTACTGGCGTGGTATTCACAAATTGCCCGAAAGATGGGAAAAATGTATAACAAGCGATGGAGCATACTTTGAATAAAGCACTTTTTATCATTCTTAAGAATTTAACATTTTTTTTAGAAAAAAAAATCCGCATTTCATACTTGTACACCTGGTAAATGTTCCGTAGGAATACTAAAACGACAAATTTTTAAGGGAGTTAAATTACTTACTTTTTTATAAATTTTGTACATTGTCCGAACAATTTACGTTAAGTTAATATTTTGTCAATTAGCTAATATTAGTCTAATAAAAAACGATATTTTTAAACATTCTCTATTGAAAATCGAAAATACTTCTGTTATTTTTTTCACTTAGTTAACAAATTGAGTGTAAATTTGGAGGAGCTATTTTAAAATAGAGAAAAATATATAAATAAAAAATTACTTACCACGGATGCCAAATAACACATTTGTATGGCAATAGAACTACTGTCGTATATTCTGTTATTAACGACTTACAGGTGTGTACCATGAGCCAAGGGCAAAGCTCGTCTTTAAATGAGATGATCAGTATTAGTTCAAGAGTACAGGAATGAAACTATTTTTTATCGTAAAATTACAGCACTATCCTAAGTGTATAGTACTACTTTTTTTAATTGACAAGTTACACTACCCAGCAGTCCACCATCATTGATTTTTCTAAATTCTTTGCACTTCGATGCAGTACTTTCTTTGCAAAGACTTAAAGACTTGAATTTGACTTTCTTAGACTGAAAAATAACCTAATCGAATCATTAGAACTAAATATTTTAAATGATTGTAACTTTATGGCGAAATATTAATAAAAAGTTAAGCAGAGTAACGGTTTCTATTAGATTTTAATTAATCAAAAATAACATATTTGTTATTGATTTCAAAACTCCTTCTAATTCCCGCCCCCATCTTTTTAACCCCTTATATGTTTGCCTCTAGCAATATTCTATTAGTAGCTGTGGAAAGACTTAGCACTTAGCAAACAGCTTAGCTAAAAGATCTTTTTCTAACCCTGAAAATTTCTTTCAGCTACACTAACCAACACAGTCTCCGCAGAATCTCCTCGTCTTAATTATAAAAGTCAGGATATCATTCCACGCCAGGGTGTTAACCTCGTTCCCCCAAAGTCTTGAGCATTTAAGTACCTCATATCTGATTTTTTTTGACAGGGAGAAATCCGCTTAATGATACTGAAGCAGTCTGCGTCACCTTAAGGATGCCCCAGAGGGCTCCAGTTATGAGGGGCTCTCCAACCGGAGAACTGTGTCTGCGGCTGTTACTCCTTTTACAATAGCGCGGTTTTTCTTTGTGTAGGTTTATATGGTTTTTAGTGTTCCGTACGGAACACTTATAAGATGACTTCGGTGTCTGTCTGTCCGTCTGTCTGTCTGTCTATCCGTCTGTCGAAACTATTTGTCATAGAATGTTGAAATTTGGTAATAATATAGGAATTGATGGCCTCATCAGAGTCATGTAGTTTTGAAAGTTAAATTTTGACTTAAGGGGTTAGTTTTGGGGGGTGAAATCGGAAGTGAAAAAAAAATTTTTTTCCTAGGTAATCGAGTGTGGTGTCAAATGAAAACTTGTGAAAACATGAGTAAAATATATATATATATATATATATATATATATATATATATATATAATGTAATACTTGCTCGCACTTTTCTTTGTATTATTTTTAAAAAATCGCCAAAAATCGCTGTTTACCCGCCTTATCTCGAAAAATACTTATCAAAAAATTTTAAAAAAATTCTGGAATATTCTCCACGGGTGTAGATTGAACGAAAATTATCACGAGTGCATTAACTTTAATAATTTATCTGGTATATAAAAAAACAGAAATTTGAAGATCATCAATTTTCAGTAAAGATTGGAAACAAACTTTGTTGAAAACTCATTTGGGGTGTGTTTTGTGAAGTCACTGATCATTTTATACTTCCGTTACAACATTTTTTATTTTAAAAGCAATCAACGTACGGAACACTAATTGCGCAAGTTCAACTTGCACTTGACCGGTTTTTTTTTAACTTTAAGATTAATTACTACTGACTAGATCTAAGCTACCTTAACCTACCTAATCTAATTATAAACTAAAACTAAACCTAAGTTTTAAAATAGTGTTAGTGGTGTATGTTGTTTGCATGTTTGTTTATTTTTCGAAAAGAGTCGCTCAACTACACTACGGCCTTATCCCTATATACTACGTAATCGAGTCAATGTTAATCTATTTGTAGTATGCCTCATATCTGACTCTACCCTGCGCTATGTGCAGATAAAGTGGAGGGGGTGTTAGTTCATCTTGTCATGTCGTCCGCCACGCCTACTAGTGTTCTCAATTTGTCTGCCGTCTCGTTCTTCCGCATCCCCTGATGGCCTGGAACCCATGTGAAATTAACCTGTTTCCTCTGTGACAGTTTATCCAAAGAGTCTCTACATTCTCGGAGTAGTACCCGGCTCGTTCATGGTCTCATAATGCTATTAATAAGATTGATCACCCTCCAACCCTTACATCTCCTTTTTTCTTTCTATAGTAAAGTGTTATGCATGTTTGAAATCGATATTTTATTTCATCTATGAATTATCGTGGACAACTATGTTTTCCGTGATCTAGGGACTCAAAAACTTGCATAGATGCAAAAAACGCGGCCTGTAATTTTTTTACAAATATAATATTACCCTGCAACAAGCAAAGTATGAACAGTAATTAGTTTTTTTATTGCGACCCATAACGCTTTTAAAGATTTGAAACCTCATCGGTCATCATGAAGGTTTGATCTATCAGCTTTATAGTAAATTATATCTTCTATACTATTATAGTATAAAATCACTATATATGATTTTCTCGATATTTTTTGATGTTACTGAATGAATTTGAAGCAATATAGTAAAAGACCTGACCGAATGATGTACTTACATGTGAAAAAAAAATTGCTTTTAAATCGGGTTACTCGTTTCCATGTTATGCCTTGTGCCAGCTGTTTTACAATATTTATTCTGTTTTTTCGTATGTGAATTCAGCATTTATTTTGAACCTGCGTGTGCGCAACAAAAAATATTTTTTATTAAAGGAAACGGATCAACATTGCTTTGAGATTGATTTAAATTATAAATGTATTATGAATATTCTTGTAAACCAACTATTTTTTATTATTATGTTACTACATTGTTTTGCCTTTTAGCTACCCCTATGAGTTTTACACGAAGCCGGAGTCTAACAGTAACTAATTCTCAATAAAAGATATACTATGTACACTTACTAATAGCTCAGTAAAACAACTACTTTCTACAATTAATTATTTTCTTTATAAAGTTCTGAAGGCGCCGAGAAGTCGCCAAACTCTGTAATCATTGGGCTAGTAGGTAAATATTTGTTAGTTAAACTTAGAAGTACGCCTATCGTAAATTTTAGAGAGTAAATATATAAAAAATAATAGGCAATCAGCTAGAGACATTAATACATTATTATTATTCTTAGTTAATTAAGAAAAGACATAAAAGGCATAATTAACAAAAACATCAAGTATTAAATATTGTTATTACCAGCATTGATATTATTATATTTATACCAACCTAATGGGATTATAAAATTTATTTAATTAAAAGTTAGAAGTTTTATCACGTGTTATTTTTGATTGACTTATAAATCAGTAAAGCAACGGTCGGTTATAACAATCTGAGGTTATTTATTGAAGATTAGGGAGATGCTCAAGAGAAACGTTTTTGCAAACGTCACTAAAGTTGAGTTAAGTTATAGTGACTTATTGGTTAGAAGTCAACCTTAGTAAGAGGGCATTCTGATATCTATAGATGAGTAGATTATTCTGAACTCTCAGGTCATCCATACAGGATTCCATTCGTCCCCGTTTAATTCAAAACATTAGATATTCTCGGAATTTTTAGAACACGTTGAAAAAGCAATCATCAGAAAACAAAATGCGATAATTGATTAGGATTTTTAAGCCTGCAAACACCGCGTGCACAAATCTGACTCACTCGCACTTGTCAAACTTTTTCTTTTCCATACGGAGTTACAAAATGATGTATTTTCATATGTTGTCGCCAAATATAGTCCAAAAAACCATAGCAGCCTCAACCTGAAAACTGAATGATTTTTAAATTGGCAGGCGTGCAAAAAGTGCGTCATTTGGCACGAATTATTTAAATATTTACTGTATTGATGTACCTACGTCAAATTCCTATTTTATTTTTATTTTTTAGTGTAGGTGTGTCATGATGTAATTTCAAAAATAATTTTTAAATTAATTATTTGTGTCTACAATTATTTTAAGAAAAGAGATAAATGGTTTTTATATGTTTCAGATGTAGTGACATTATTCTAAATGTAAATAAAACGATAAATATTCATGATTTAAAGGAAGTTATTTTTTATATTGAAGTACAATCGACAGAATTATTTATGAAACAAAACATACAGCTTGGCCAAAAGTATTAAGCACCCCACAATTTACTTCATTTCTTGAGTTTCAAGGTAAAAAATTAAATTCGTATGTTTTGTAAAATCGTATATTGAGGTAAAATTATGAAATAAATTAATATTTGGTGTGTCCGCCCTTAGCTTTAATTACAGCAGCAATTCTTTGGGTCATGCTGCGTACAAGCCTAGTACATTCAGTTGTACTTATGGCATCTCACTCATCCATCAAAGCGTTTTTTTAGCCCCATAGATGCTCGATGGGGTTTAGATCTGGAGACTGCGTGGGCCAATCCAACAAGACAATATTATTGTCTCTAAACCAGCGCATCGTAGCCGCTGATTTATGACAAGGTGCATTATCTTGCTGGAATTTGATGTCGTCTAAATTGGTGTTGCCAAAAATGCGCATTAGCGAAGGCATTAGTATTGTTTCTAGTACATTTATGTTCTTTTCGCTGTTCATGCGGCCCTTCACAAACGAATATTTCGCCGACACCTTTAGCAGCCATGCAGCCCCAGATCATAATGCTGCTTCCTCCGTGTTTTACAGTAGGTACCACACAATCTGGATGGTATTCCTCGCCGACACGCCTCCTCACGAATGTCACACTTGCCGTTCCGAATAGCTGTAAGAATAGAGAAAATACTCAATTAAAAAACTAGTTATTATTTTGACTAAAACGGATTAAATCAAGAGTAATTGTATGTAGTTATTTGTTAAAAATAAATCATATAAAAACTTACTTCAAAGATGGATTCGTCGTACCATACAACATTAGACCAATCCTCTTCGCTAAAATATTGATGCTTTAGAGCCCACTTTAAGCTACTGGTCTCTGAAAGCCAAGGCTTCTTTCTAGCTTTGCACCCTCTTAATCCAGCTTCTGTCAGTCTTCTCCTTGCCGTTCGAGAACTAATCGGCATCCCAATCTCTTCCGTCAGAGTTGCAGCGAGCTCAGATAATGTTTTTTTTTTGATTTTTAATAGACTCCGCTCGCGGGTATGAGTTTTTTTTTTTTTTTTCTGTCCTGTCGCTCATTAGTCTTACGCTTTCGGTCCGTTCTCATTTTGTTGGCATGGGAGCCAGTCTCCACAAACCTTTTAATAGCACATTGCACTGCGCACCGAGAACATTTCACTAACTTTTTTTCCCCCCCACCCCACCCCCCATCTCTCACTTTTCACCCCCCCCCACACACCCACACGCTAGTTCTATGGCTTTATTTCTCTTGGGACTTGCCTTGTTCATGTAGGCTTTAAATTTTAATTCGTTTTTCGATACCAAGTTCACTTTTCTTAGGCATTTCTCAAATATAAGAATGTCCAGTTCACAAATAAAACACGCACGGAAGCTTCTTGACACTACAAGTAGTAAAAAGAGACTGATAAAACATTAAAAATATTTTTCAAAAAAAAACCTCATTATCGCAATTTTTTGGGCCAGGTGTTTTATGGAGCTGTAAAAGAGATTGTCTATTGTTTAAGTTAGCCTTTGACAGCGCCGCCTATAGTACTGTTAAAACAATTAGTCTTTTTAGTGTTCCGTACGGAACACTTATAAGATCACTTCGGTGTCTGTCTGTCTGTCTGTCTGTCTGTCACACCCGATTTTTCCGAAACTATTTGACATAGAAAGTTGAAATTTTGGTAATAATATAGGAATTGATGGCCTCATCAGAGCCATGTAGTTTTGAGAGTTAAATTTTGACTTAAGGGGTTAGTTTTTTGGGGGGGGTAAAATCGGAAGTGAAATAAAAAATTTTTTACTAGGTCATCGAGTGTGGTGTCAAATGAAAGCTTGTGAAAACACGATGTAAAAAATGTATATATAATGTAATACTTGCGCGCACTTTTCTTTGTATTATTTTTAAAAAATCGCAAAAAATCGCTGTCCCCCGCCTTATCTCGAAAAAGTACTTATCAAAAAATTTTTAAAAAAAACTCCGGAATATTCTCCACGGGGTGTAGATTGAACGAAAATTATCACAAGTGCATTACCTTTAATAATTTTTCTGGTATTTAAAAAAAAACAAAAAAATTTCAAGGTCATCAGATTTCAGTTAAGATTAGAAACAAACTTTGTTTTTGGGGTTTGAAAACTCATTTGGGGTGTGTTTTGTGAAGTCACTGATCATCATCACACATCATCTGTAACAAAATTTTTTTTATTTTAAAAGCAATCAACGTACGGAACACTAATTGCCCAAGTTCAACTTGCACTTGACCGGTTATTTTATACTAAATCCCACAAAAAATCATAAAAAAAAAGACATCCACCGTGAGTTTTTTTTTTTTTTTTTTCAGAAAACACACATTTGAATAAACAATGTAAAATTGTATAATCATTAAAATTATGAAATAAAACTATTATATTCGGACATCTTTAAATGTTCTGAATCTATATTTATCATAAAACTTAACAATATTAGGTTTAACTGAGCTACGTAGCAAACTGCTGATTAAAATAAATATGGGGTGTAACCGGTAAAATTAAAAAAGTGTTTTTTAATTTTTATTAATATTGAACAAAAAACTATTATTTCATTGCATTTATTTTACATTAAAAAGCATTTTACTACCAACCACAATATTACCCTTGTAAGTGGTAAAAGCGCGTTTTTTTTTTTTTTTTGTTGAAACTGAACATAAAAATGTTATTTTTTGATGTCAAGTTAGGATTAAGCAGTTCAAGAAAACACTGGAAATAATAAGTTTTGTGCAATAAAAATTGAAAAACAATTTTAGGCGGGTTGCACAGATTTTATTTTAAAACAGCATTTTGCGCTGTAGCTTAATTAAAGGTGGTGTAAACGTGTTTTTTGTTAAATATGAACACTAAAGACCTAATATTTTTACGGAACACTTATAAGATCACTTCGGTGTCTGTCTGTCTGTCTGTCTGTCATACCCGATTTTCTTCCTTCCGAAACTATTTGACATAGAAAGTTGAAATTTGGTAATAAATTATAGGAATTGATGGCCTCATCAGAGCCATGTAGTTTTTGAGAGTTCATTTTGACTTAAGGGGTTTAGTTTTGGAGGGTGAAATCGGAAGTGAAAAAAAAAAAAATTTTTACTAGGTCATCGAGTGTGGTGTCAAATGAAAGCTTGTGAAAACACCGAGTAAAAAAAAAAATGTATATATAATGTAATACTTGCGCGCACTTTTCTTTGTATTATTTTTAAAAAAATCGCGAAAAATCTCGTGGGTGTTCCCCCCCCCCCCCCCACGCCTTATTCTCGAAAAGTACTTATCAAAAAATTTTGAAAAAATTCCGGAATATTCTCCACGGGGTGTAGATTGAATAAAAATTATCACGAGTGCATTACCTTTAATAATTTTTCTTTCAGGTATTTAAAAAAAAAACAAATATTTCAAGGTCATCAGATTTCAGTTAAGATTGGAAACAAAACTTTGTTGAAAAACTTCATTTTGGGGTGTGTTTTGTGAAGTCCACTGATCATTTAATACATCTGTAACAAAATTTTTTATTTTAAAAGGGCAATCAACGTACGGGAACACTAATTGCGCAAGTTCAACTTGCACTTGACCGGTTATTTTTTTTTATATTTTATGAGTTTTTTCACACGTGTTTTGTTAGGGGTGCCTAATACTTTTGACCAAGGCTGTAATTTTGTTGGACATAGTCTCTTTCACAAAAATCAGGCTTTATGTAAGCAATAGAACGAAAAATATGTGTTTTTCAATGCTTCAATTTACGGTTGCTACTGTAGACGATGGACTTATATATATTTTCAAAATAACCGGCCCCAAGTGCAAGTCGGACTTACGCAGTTAGTGTTCCGTACGTTGATTGCTTTTAAAATAAAAATTTTGGTTACGAAGGGTATAAAATGAACAATGAACTTTTGACATAAAACACACCAAAGTTTTTGTTTCCAATCTTTGTTGAAAACTGATGACCTTGAAATTTTTGTTTTTTTATATACCAGATAAATTACATAGGTATGCAAAAAAATTCTCTGTCTTTAAATGCGACACGTGCTTTCTTAAGGATTTTTTAAGCTGAAACCAAATAAAATCTTAAAGAAAACCACCGTGAGTTTTTTTCAGAAAAGACACTTCAAGTTGGCCAGAAAACAAGTAAATTGAAAAAAAAAATATACATTTTAATAAAATAATGTGAAATCATTAAAAATTAAGGAAATAAAATTATGTTTCTGAAACTACATTTATCATAAAAACAAAAAAATATTAGGTCCTTAGTGTTTCATATTTAACAAAAAACACGTTTACACCACCTTTAATTAAGCTACAGCGCAAAATGCTGTTTTTAAAATAAATCTGTGCAAACCGCTAAAAAATTGTTTTTTAATTTTTTTATTGCACCAAACTATTATTTCCAGTGTTTTTTTTTGAACTGCTTAATCCTAACTTGACATCAAAAAATAACATTTTATGTTCAGTTTCAACAAAAAACGGCGCTTTTACCACTTACAAGGGTGCTATGTTGTTGGTAAAATGCTTTTTTTAAGTAAATAAATGCAATGTAATAATATTTTTTTTCAAAATTAATAAAAATTAAAAACACTTGGGGGGGGTAATTTACAAAGTTACACATATTTATTTTTAAAACAGCAGTTTTATGCTACGTAGCTCAGTATAAAACCTAATGTTGTTAAGTTTTTATGATAAATATAGATTCAGAACATTTAAAGATGTTTCCGAAATAATAGTTTTTTCTTTTTTTATTTTTCCATAATTTTAATGATTATACAATTTTACATTGTTTATTTTCAAATGTGTGTTCTGAAAAAAACTCCCGGTGGATGTCTTTTTTTTTTTATGTATTTTTTTTTTTTTTGGATTTAGTATAAAAAAAAATACTTAAGAAAAGACGTGTCTTACTTAAAAAGACAGAGATTTTTTTTTGTATAACTGTGTTGTTAAAGGTAATGCACTCGTGATTTTCTTTCAGTCCCCCTACACCCTGGTGGAGAATACTCCAGAATTTTTTTCTCTCAAAAATTTTTGATCAGCACCTTTCGTGATAAGGGGGGACAACGATTTTTGGCAATTTTTTAAAAATAAACAAAGAAAAGTGGGTGCGAAAGTATTACATATATATATATATATATATATATATATATATATATAATATATATATATATATATATATATATATATCTATCTATCTATCTATCTATCTATCTATCTATCTATCTATCTATCTATCTATCTATCTATCTATCTATCTATCTATCTATATATATATATATAAATATATATATATATATATATTATATATATATATATATTATATATATATATATATATATATATACATATATATATATATATATATTATATATACAGTGCGACCTCGATAATCCGGACTAATTAAAACCGCGGTGATCCGAATGAGTAAATAATTTCGAATTACTGAAGCAGGACATTATTTATATATAAAAAAACGAATCATTTTAATACGAAACAACTAAAAAAATAGTACATACATAGAATAATATTTAAAATAGAAGCATATCTTATTTTGTAAAAAAGTTTGTAATTTTTGTTTGCTCTGGTTCATCATAAAAGCAATTTCTTTTAATCTTTGAAAGTACAAGAACATCACTTAGAGGGATATCATTTTCTTCTGCCCATCTCATGCACACACTGAAACTTTTAACTGCCTCAATTCATTCTTGACAGTGTTCTTAAAACAGTCCGTTTTAGTATTAGTATTTAACTGGAACCTTCATTATCAACTCTTGTGTTGTTCTCATCTGTATCCATCTTTGTCTTTTCCAGTGGTACAAATCTTCATCAATTTCAAGCCGATTACAGTGAGAACATTCAGTCATATCTGAAACATCTGTTAAATATTTACGAATTAACCAAAAATATACTAAAAGAAAAATTTCAGGCTTTACCTTTCATTTTCTTCATTCGTGAAAAGCAAATTGTGCCGCAATTCACTCAGAGGAATCAGATCTTTCAGCATCATGCGTTGGTATCCTGCCACATAAGCCATAATTTTGTGCCAGCACTTTTTCAAGACTTTCAGGAAGAAGACTTTTTCCCATGAATTGGCATAGTAATATATACAGCATCTTTTAGGTTAATGCTTTTTAATAACCTAATAAGGTTCTCTTCATTATTTGATAAAATATGGGCTAAAAAGACTTTTCCGATAAAATAATTTTGTCACTCTGATTTCATTCTGGTCCATAGGCTGCAAAAGTGCAGAGATACAATTGGTGGAAGAAATATTATTGTAAACTATCCATCCTCACTAGTCATCACCTTCTATAGTTCCATGGCTCAAAGCGTGTCAACGATTAGCAGGGCCTCTTTCAGGCAAGTTGAGACTTGGTATGTTCACATTTTAAAACCCCTCGGATTTTCCTATCACTAACAACTTTAATTTTTTTGTGATCCATCAGCAAATGCAACATGCTAGAAAGGTAACGCGTTCTTTGTTTAGATTTTCGACCTGGTGCGGTCTTTTCCTGAGAACGAACTTACCAGCGTTTTTATTTTCAGGCAACATTTTCCCTGTACAAGAGCTGATTCCATCTACATTGTATATTTGAGTGAGTAGGTCCAAGTTTAATTCTTTTATTTAACTCTGCGTAAATAAGTTAGGAAAGGATCGACTACACTTTCATCCATCATTGGATGAGTTATTTTTTTTCGCCACAAAACATCTCTTTTTCTGAAGTTAGAAATTCAGCCTCTGCTAGCTCTAAAATTATTCATTCCCGTAGGTTTCAGTGTAAAACTGTTTTGCTTTGACTGATTTAAATTTCGTAGGAAATTGGGACGTGCCTTGATCGTTGCGTACAAAACCATGTTATACAAATGAGTTTCCATTTCTGATATTCGGTTTTTCGTAATGTTTTTCTGACGCTAGGGGGACCGGTAATCACATTTGGAAATAAATCTAAAAGAAGTTACACGTCCATAGTGAGTGTACAAAATTATCTTTAAAATAAATCATATATACATACCTTTTGATTTTCCCTTGCTTCTTTTTTTATAACCGAAATTGTGGATGTTCCTACTCCGTATTCATTTGCCAACACTTCCGCTTTCACACCAAGAACTAGTCTTTCTATTATATCGGACTTTTGTTTTATTGTTAGTGTAATATGTTTTCTTTTAGAAGGCATTTTAATATGTAGGTACATATACGTAAAAAAACGTTTACATACTTATATGAACCACATAAAGTAAAATAGAACTAGGTATGTTGTACTTGTGACAATAAACAAACTACTACAAAGCCCTTAAACCTTTAGACGCGATACGCGATGCGTTGTATGGCAAATCAAAGGCACTCTACAATTTGTGTGAATCCCAGATTTATTAGACTGGAAGTTTAGGGGAATCCCGCTCACTATCGATTTTCAGTTTTCCCCCATGTAGTTTAAATTAAGTAGATGTCTAAAAACGCAGGTCCGGATTACCTAGTACTATCAAATCCCGGATTATAAAGTACACAATGGCAATAGAAATGTTTGTCCGGATTATTAAAGAATTCCGGTTTAATGGAGTTTCGGATTATCGAGTAGGCACTATATATATATATATATATATATATATTATATATATATATATCATAAAAATATATAATATATATATATATATAATATTTGCTTTTCATTTGACTCAATGACAGCCCTAGTAAAAAAAAGTTTTTTTTCACTTACGGTTTCACCCCCTCAAAACTAACCTATTAAGGTCAAAATTTATACTTTCAAAACTACACAACCGGCTCTTTATCATGGGGCCATCAATTCCAATATTAATGCCAAATTTTCTTCAATTTTCTATGACAAATAGTTTCGGAGAAAAAACAGGTGTGACAGACAGATAGAACAGACACCGAAGTGATCGTATAAGTTTCTATAACGGAATACTAAAAACCATTATCTGATGTCGTCATTACAATATCAATTTTTAACAAACAACGTTTGCATGTTACGTTTTGGTGGACTAAAATTAAATTCAAATCAAATCAAAATGTACAACGACATGGTCACAACAAAATGTACATACTGAGCGCATTCTATTGTAAGGTGTATCCAGTACGGCAAACATTGCAACGTAATAACGTAACGTCGTAATATTAAACGTTTGGATGAACAATGGTGAAAGGAAATAAGATTTAATTGTAATTGTAACTAAGTGATGGGGTGGTAGTATAATATTTAGAAATCTTTGAAAAGCTGTTTTTTTTTGTACTGAAGAAAAATTTAACTTAGTCTTAATATTACTCTTTCGGATACATAAATTTTGGTGATTTAAAGGTATATATAATAAATCAAGGCGTGATTTTTATAATTTAAGCAATAGATCATATTAAATAATAACCTTTTATTTAGGTAATTATTATAGAAAAAATAAGATATGAAATAGTATATTATGTGTGTATGAGTGTGGTTTTTAAAAGATAATACAATCACAAACAGCCTCTCAATATCTCTAGAAAACAAAGAATCTAAAAAGGTGGAAATTCCTTTCATAAATTCCTAATTTTTAATATCTCATCCAAAAATAACAAATGCTATATAAACCTACCATTCCTTGTTTTGAGCAGTTTTTTAGGAGAAGATGAAGTAAATTATTTTTTGGGGGTAGACTCCTTTACTTTACTAATGTGGGTAACCCGCCCTTGACTGGGGGCGTTACCCCTGTTTTTCGTGCCGTCAAGCGAAGTGACCGGGGAGTGTGGTAAGACCGTCAAAGCCTCCCAGTTCAGAAAGAAAGCAGTGCCTGTGTGGTGTGGCAAAAGATTAATGCCGTCAGGATAGTTGATTTTTTCCATATGTACTCCTTGTGTAACGGGTATTTCTTTCTTCCAACGACGTAAAGTTAAATATATTCGCGCCGATGGTTGGCAATTTCAAAAGAGAATGGTACTGAAAGCACGATAGGACACATAGAGTCCTGTGTGTACTGTGATTAACGAATTAGACTAACAAAGATCTACGTTAAGTGATAGTAAGAAGTCTAGATTCACTCAATCAATACTACAGTTGATAGCCAAGCGACCATCTGAAGTCAACTAAACTAAAGATGCATGTGAGATTTTGGTGTTTTACCAAAGGGGAATATTGTTTTCTCAAATTAATTCGTTAATAAAAATTGGCTGATGATTAAAATTGAGATTAGTTAGTAGGATTAATATTGGGATTTAGTTATTTTTTAATCTAATTATTTTCAAATCTAAGTATCATACGTCATAGGTATTATTAACGATCGTTAAATAATAATGCTTGACCAAATACTTGGCAACACGGCCGTTTTTGTCGACGGAGAGGGGTTCAATTATTTAAAAAAATTCTGATTTTTGTTTATAACTAATGTTTATCTTGAAAAAAGTTCTTGAGTTGATGACTTAATCAAAAATAATCCCATAAAAGTTAGCACTTCAAAGTTACCAAGTATTTTTAAATTTATTAGCGTATTAAGATAATTAGGTTTGTTCACTGGAACGCTTTATAAAGGTACATTAATATAAAAATTGTTTAAAATTAGAAATAGTCTTTTGTAATTTATTGACTGAACGATACATGTTGAAAGGTACTATTAACTACTTCAGTGTTATTAATAATATGTACGTTCCCTATATTTTCTCTATATTATTCATAATTAATTAACAACTTATATTTTGTTAACGTTACACAATTTGTTGTAAATAATACAATGATATACCAGATTGAACAATATAAATCATTCTCCCCTATTTGATAACAGTCTGTAACCAGAAAGAAGAAAGTCGAAGTGAAAGAAACTCTCAAGATTGATCTAAATATAACAATTAGACTCCACACCGGTGAGTGATGTGTAACTAATGCGTAGAGATTTTAGTAAGAATATATTTATAGATAAAATACAAATAAAATGTAGTTGTCTGTAGATGAATCTAATGCAATTTAATTTTCAAGAACGTGAAATGAAAGTGAGCGGACGTGTGAAAAAGAAATAAAAAATAGGAAAATATAAATTGACCAGGAGATTCAACGACCCAATCCTCTTCAGATCGACTAGCGGTCTAATCAACAAATCAGATGAATATTTCTAATTCGTTATGTTAATGAGCCCTGAAGTTGCCAAACATTAGGAAGGCATATCGATAAAAATTTTACTATAATATCCATGAAAACTAAAGTCTAAAATAACTGTTGTCCTACCTGTCAGCGCATATGGGACTGGAAAACGATGTTGCCTTACTAAAGAATTTGTTACAAAGCTCAGGAACTTCTCAGAGAGCCTAGGAGAGAAGTATGCTTGGCATCTTTTCTTAAGGAGTAGAATTCATAAACACGAGAGATAAAGAGTGCGAACCAAAGACACCTGACATAATCTCTGGAGACGCACGGATGAGGTGGCGCATGGGTGATGAGAAAGATCATGTACTTAGATAATCGGGAGATAGATGGGTATACAAGATCACATAATGGTGACCTAGAGCAATAGTAAGAGGCGTGGGGTGTCCACAGAAACGATGGATCCATAATATAAGAATAGTAGCGGGTAAGCAGTGGTTAAAGCTGGCAAGAGACAGGGAGGCATGGAAAAGATTGCAAGGGACCTCTAGGAGTGGAAAAATATGAGTTGAGAAGATGTCAGAATCGGGTCCAATTTTAATTGAATATAGTGGAAAATCTAGCCAGTTGATGTATCTACAAGTTAAAGAAAATTCTATGGAAATTGGATAACTCAATTTATGTTACGAGAGGTGCGTTTAAGTTCTAAAGTCTTCGAAGATCTTGCTCCGTATTGGAAGTTGTTAGAAAGATGTGGTTTAGCTTAAAATACGCTCAGACTCTCTATGAATGGGTGGCACAGATATCTACATTGTATAGTGCACGTAGTTCGTATAATTGCCCCTAGAGTAAGAAGCGTTTTCAACAATTAAATCTAGAAACGTATAACGTACAAGAATCATTCGTTTTCTCCACATGCATGGTGTTACTCCCATCGACATTCTTTGTCAATTGAATGAGACATGTGGTAATGGTGTTATGGTGGTAAAAAATGTGCGTTCATTGGTGCGACAGTTCAAGGAAGGCTAAAAAAAATCTGTGTGTTTGTGTGTGCATTTTCAACGTGTCAACGTTCGTGTTCATCGAGCACTCTCCGTGACCGCTCACTTTGCAGTCCACGTTGAGATCTCAGCATTTAAAATACTAACTCATCAGAGTTAAGTAGCTTACTGAAAGCTTAAGCTCTGGCTTCACTTTTATCATTAGCGTTGTGTCTATCGGTTGACACATTTGCTTAAATTATCGTTTTTAAGGTGTCGCGCAAGTTTGGTGCATCGTCTCTCTTGTCCAAGTGTCTAACTTTATCAGTTTCGATGGCCTCTCAGATTGTTCTTGTCTTGTAGTTTACATAATAAAGAGCAAACACATTCCATCTAATATACGTTTTGCTACTTTCTCATCTGTCATAGCCACATCTTAAAAAATAAATACTTAGTTGCCTTATCTAAAAGTTAATAAGATATATTTTCTACAAAGATATACTAAGTAAAATATATGATACTGTAGAGCTTGCTGCAGCGTAGTTAAGGGGAGACATATATCCTCTCCCTCTCCCAGATGTAGAAAATAAATTCCTTACAAACGATTTTTTTTATTATTGGGATTCTCCTTTGTGAAAATCTCCGTTAATTAATCCTTAAATCGAGTTTGTTTTTGAGTTCCCTTGTAGCTCGGGGTTGTTTTTTGTGAAAAATTTCGTGTACCAAAAATTGACAGCATACACAAATATGTACATACATACAGATATCATTCTGGAAAGATATTTATCTTGACTAAGCCAAATAAAGCAGTAAACAAACCTGAACCTATCATTTGCAAAATGAACCCGCCCATGAAAGGTTGCCATTGTACGAACTAGCTCAGGAGCAAGTCTTTGTTGCCAAACATACGATTCTTCTACAATTGCAGATATTCAAATTTCAGGTAAAGTTAATCTAATAAAAAATTAAAACAAAAATAGAAAACACCTAGTAAAATAATATTTAACCATAACTAAGATATTTTTTTATCTGTTATTTGAAAAGAAATAATTCCTTGGTAACGCGCGAAAACAACTGGAACAATGCCTTAACAGCTGATTTTGACTTTTATGTTAACAGCTGTTTGGGTTTAGGGAAAATAAAAACAGAATTTCAAATAAGTTTTTCTCTTAACTTTTCCAAGATTAATACCGAAATAGTAAACGATTTATTTGTAAGAAATGTAAGATTTTTTAGTGTTAGAGTGAAAAAACGATTTGTCTATTATTTTTATGTACCTTAAATTGCTACCTTATTGGTGACTATTTGTGTATAATTTGCAATGTACATCCGTGCGAATTAAATAAATAAATGTCCCTTAAATCTGCAGTCGATCTCCATATAAAATATCCTAAGTGGTGCGTGACATATTTATAACTAAACCAACTGTACCGGACGACACAATCTGTCATACTTGCTATTATATTCTACGCTTTTATAAATGTTGGCAACAAATAAACAGACGTTTTCAGTTAAGGGAAGCCACATTTTGCAACACTATAAAAAAAAATGTTGTAAGTTTCCAATATTACAGTATTTTTCTAATACAAAAAACATTTTTTTATGGGCATAGACAGCGCACTTGCTGCAGGGAAATCCCTAAAGCCCGCCTACAGGAGCCACGAAAAAGTGATTCACGCGTTCTGGGCCTTCCATGATGCTCTTCTGAATAGAATCCAACAAATGCAATGTATGTGTGGGAGCAGAACCCCAAACATGGGAGCAGTATTCCATCGTTGGTCGAATTTGAGCTTGTGTGTAGATTTAACAGTTATTGTGGAGTCTAAAGCTTTCTAGTTCGAAATAATATTTTTCAGAAGCTTTTTTGGCTATGCATACAATATGTTGATACCAAGACATATTTACTCCCAAATTAACCCCAGCAAATTGTGTGACGATGTTACAGGAATGGCGAGTCCCGAATAACCATGTTGAGTTCACCCAAGTAAACTTTAAAAAAAAAAACTGCTGGCTGGGTTTTTGTAACGGGAAATTATACTTGGTTACTGTCACCGCGTTTCTTCTGCGGATATTTCTTTGACCAGCTGATGTTCGAGCATTTAAAATGAAAAAGAAGTAAGCGCACTATCATCTGCGAAACTGTAGTTTGGATTCCTGATCTTTTCCGGCAGATCGTTAATGTAACAACAATCCGCCATACCAAAATACGGTCGAATGCCTTGGATATATCAAGTGAAAACCGCTCGAGATTCTCCAAAGTGTTCAACTGCGTTGTTCCAAACATGTGTTAGATAAGTTACGAAAGCCATATTGATTGTCGCGAATAACATTGTGACGAATCAGTACGTTTGCCGTGCCAGTGTGTTAGCTGTCAACACTTACTGTATGAAGAAACCCCATTCCTGGCCTGGTCGAATAGAATTTTAGAATTTGCAGCATGGCCGAACCATGTAACATAGGAAATAGAATATAAATTATTACAATTGCTCGCCTGTTTACATTACGTAGATTAAATTCACTGTGCATACTGTATCCAATGACGGAACTATTGAGCTTATTTTATGTGACATGTATGGCTATATATTACTAAAATGTGTTTATGTAATCGATATTGATATACAGTAATGAGGCGTATGTAATCGAGATATTTTTGTAGGAACATTATCGTTTCAAGAGCCGAAGAAGTCGGCCAGTTTTGTTGGATGTCTGATTGCAAATATTAATAAAAATGATTGTTCTGAAATTCCAAAAATCGTTTAATTTTAAACAAAAACTAACAATATTGAATGCTTCTAGATATTTTAGAAGAGCTGATTGATAGATTGCGACTGGTCGGTAGTTATTTAGCAAGGTCTTCTTGCCTTTTGTGGGTATCGACGAAAATTGTAGCGC
>CM032449.1:25449126-25665742 GCA_019049505.1 Pachyrhynchus sulphureomaculatus
AAGAAAGTCATTACACGCGTATTGTTGTCATTCTTCGTGTGTTTCAAACCACCCTCAAAAAAGCTACCCGTGAAATAGAGTAAACGTGTTCTGGAAAAAAAGAAAAAAAACCATGTTGTACAGAATGCTAACAATATGTGTTATTTTTTACGAAGAATAAAGTTATTTCTCTGTGTAAGAACGATAAACTAGCCCTGATAGAGGTGAATGGCTGTATAATTCTGAACTTTTCAAAGTTTTTTTTTAAAAAAAAAATAAACACGCCGAAAATATATAGTCTATTTAAAAAAAATACTAATAAATTCAAATTAATAGATTTCTGATTTAAAAAATACATGTAGAAGAGCTGTTTTGATACTTACCCGCAGTATTAATATTCATCACAAAAACTTTCACAAATATTAACAAGATGTCAACTGACTAAGATGTGCACGAAAGTGGCGCGAAATTGCCACTGAGTGAGTGAAAGAGCTGCATTAAACTCATTAACTTACATTCTGACGCTTATGACTCGCCACTTGCAAATTTGATAAACTACCTTTTCTCGGAATTCGAGGTTTGGGTGGTGTTTGTTTACGTTTGCAAATAAGATTTCCTGGAAATCATAACAATGAATTGTTTCCACCTAGCATGTTCTACTAAACGCGACAACATTCTGTGAGACGTCCGGAACGGGTGTATTCATCGTGCTCGTACGACCACATTTAAGTTAACTGAACCATCAATATATAGTTGCGTTCGACTAAGCAGATATGCCATAACACTTCTCAAGCTATTTTTTGAATTCTGGCTGTATTGTTCCTCACAATAACAATGTTGAAATTGTTTTCGTTCTGTCCCTTTTGCAAAAATTCGCGCCTTGCATAAATAGTCAAAAAGTATCGATCGATTACACAGCCCCAACAAAAAAAAAAGTGGGGTATACTTTTGATGCGATATATCAGATCCGTAGTATTTTTGCCGCTGATCACGAATCTGACGTCAGAATATCGCCATTCACATCTCAATATTTTTTCTAACCTCAAAAAATAGGTAAAAATTAGTAAAAATTAAGAAAAATATACTCCTAAAAAATTGATTCAAGCTTTTTTCATGAATCCAAAGATGTATTAATATGTATTCGGACACGCTAAGCTAATATTCATCGGTTGGATTGAGTCATACAGTTCTGTTTTCTTTTCTAACCTCAATAAATCAGACAGATATAGTGCTTCTCGAATGCAAAAACGAATTCAAATTAAAATTCAACCGATCCTTACCAAATTTGGTACACGGGGATTTTTTGGTCGCTGATCACGAATCTGAGGTTGGATTTGCAAAATTCAAGATGGCAGATGTTTTTTTCGCGCCATTTTGAACGCCGAGAAAATTCATCGGTCGATTTTATTCTTCTACCTGGCATCCAGGCACCTCCACGTGGTGACGGTGGGCAACGGTGTTTACTCCACTAGCCGGCAGAGTCCCTGGATAAACGGCTTTAGATGCCGTCCATGGCAGGTAGAAGAAGAGAATTACGATGCAGGGACTCGAAACCCAGTATCGGCGGTTGGTCAGGGTGGGAAAGCGGGCCCGCAGGCCGTCGTCATCCAGCGACCGTAGCTCATTCACATGTGTGGGTGACTTGGCTCATGTAGAGTATAATGCTACAAGAAAACGGTCTCACGGTACAAGGACTTTTCATAAGTGCGATAAAAACAGTGATTCATTTTGTTATATTTTGCTGTCCAACACGTATTGAGTAAAATGGGTCACCGATAACGGATAAGATTAAAACCTTATATAAGGATTGTTTTTAACATTGAAATAACAGCACCAGGATACAGATTGGGTTCCCCACATCATTTGCAGTTCTTGCAAAATAATTGTTGTACATCAATAAGAAGGGGGGGCGATTAAATATTCCAGACCAGCAATATGGAATAGACCATACAGTGAAAATGATTGCTACTTTTGTATGAATGTTGTATCTAGGCATAACCGAAAAAATAAAAGCACTATTACTTAATAATAACGATGTTTCGACAGTAACAAGACCAACTAAACTAATTCCGCCTCCTGAACCACTGCTGAATGCTGATGTTATGGAAACAAATGATTTCACCTTATCAGTTCATGCCGAAAACATTGAGACTGTCGAAAAAGATTCACAAACACTGTTACTAATGAATGTTCTAGTGACAACCTATCATATACTAGTGACACAGATAAAGAATTTCTACCATACAACCGTAAACCAGAACCAATACTCGTATCACAGTCAAACTTAGTGATCTAGTCAGAGATTTAGGCTTATCCAAAGATGGTTCAGAGCATCTTGCTTCCTTTTTAAAGAAAAAGACATTTACTTAAGCCAGAAGCTACGATTTCTTTATTATAGAAACAGAGATGAAGAATTTCGAAAATATTTCACAATGGACGAGGAATTGGTCACTTTCATATTGTACCGATGTAAAAGGTCTAATGGATGAATTTCAAAATAACTCATACGATCCTGAAGAATGGAGACTGTTCACTGATTCTTCTAAACGGAGCATTAAGGCAGTTTTTGCTGCATAATACCAACGTTTAACGCTCCCATTCCGATTGCTACATTCCACAGTTATGGAAGAGCAATATGAAAAAATGAAGCAGCTTTTGATAAAAATAAATATGCTGATCATAACTGGAAAATTTGTGGAGATCTGAAAATTGTAACAATATTGCTTAGCCAACAGTCAGGGTTTACAACTTTATCCCTGTTATAAATTTCTGTGGAATAGCAGAGACAGGGAACGTCATTATAAGAAAAAAATTTGGCCAACAAAGAATCGTTCACTCCTGGTGAAAATAATGTATTGTTTCCCACCATTGGTAGATCCAGGAAAAGTTCTTATTCCCCCGCTTCACATTAAGCTTGAACTTATGAAGCAATTCACGAGAGCATTAGATACAAACGGCCCATGTTTCAAATATTTGCATAAAAAAATTTCCGAAATTTTTCTGATGCTAAAATTAAGGCAGGCGTATTTGACGGGCCACAAATAAGAAAATTGTTTCAAGATTCATTATTTGTTACTAAAATGAATAAAGTTGAAAAAGCTGCTTGGCTTAGTTTTAAAGAAGAAGTCGCAACAAACTTTTTGGGAAATAAAAAAAGTCCTAAGTACAAAGAAATAGTCGAGAAAATGGTAAAAAATTTTCAAACATTAGGTTGCTTAATGAATCTAAAATTACATTTCCTGGACTCCCACATCGATGATTTCCCAGATAATCTTGGTGACTACAGTGAGGAGCAAGGGGAACGTTTTCACCAAGATCTGAAAATCATAGAAAATCGGTATCAAGGACGATGGGATGACCATATGCTAGCGGACTATTGCTGGTCGCTAAAAAGAGAAACAAGTCCTCAAAAGCGTTTTGGGCAGAAAGCCTTTGAATAGGTCATTCGCGGAAAAAAGAACAAGATACAGCCAAAAAAAGGAAAGTTAGGCGCGGGTCTAACCTTCGCAATTCTAGGGCTTAAGGGTCTACTATTTGAGAGTATATGGTTTAAAAGTCCTGGTTTTGAGTTTATTGGGTCTCATTTTTAAAGTTACAGGGTTATTGAGGTCTATTTTTTGAGGTTACAGGGTGTGGGAGTCTAAGGTTTTCAGGGTTTAGGGTTTAAGAGTATCAGGTTTGAGAGGAATTCCCCAACTGTATACCAAATTTGGTAGGAATCGGTTGGTTTTCAAAAATTTGTCCGCCATCTTGGATCCGCCATTTTGAATTTTGCAAATCCGACCTCAGATTCATGATCAGCAACCCAAAAAACCCCGTGTACCAAATTTGGTAAGAATCGGTTGAATTTTAATTTGAATTCGTTTTTTGCATTCGAGAAGCACTATATCTGTCTGATTTATTTGAGGTTAGAAAGAAAACAGAACTGTAGGGCTTCAATCCAACCGATGAATATTAGCTTAGCGTGTCCGAATTACATATTAATACATCTTTGGATTCATGAAAAAGCTTGAATCAATTTTTTAGGAGTATATTTTTCTTAATTTTTACTAATTTTTAACTATTTTTTTGAGGTTAGAAAAAATTGAGATGTGAATGGCGATATTCTGACGTCAGATTCGTGATCAGCGGGCAAAAATACTACGGATCTGATATATCGCATCAAAAGTATACCCCACTTTTTTTTTTGTGGGGCTGTGTAATTAATAGAGTAAAAAGTAATGGTTGTTAATTCTAATGAAGATCTATCACACGTAAATGAAATTGCTGGTTTCACTGTTGTAGAACATTTCAACTATTTTGGGAATCATTGGGCCATTCAATAAGCTGACAAAAGACGACTCGGCGCGTTTGAGGATGTGGGCATATACCTGAAATATTTTGGTCATATATGAGGAAACTGGATGCCATGGAAAAGCTTGTAGGAAAACGGGGAAGGTAGAAGATCAAGGGGATAGTGTTCAACAAGATGGTCCGACCAAGTAAGATATCTTCTTGGTATGGGTATGCACGAGTCAAGTCAGGTCGCGCAGGATCGAGATGCCTCGAGAATGACTGTTGAGGCAGCAACTGTATAATATCACCGATACTCCAAAAAGAAACAATAAACAATTCACTTTGTTAGGCAAGAAAATATTTTTTAAACATTAAATAAATAATATTTAAGGATTAATTTTTTGAAGTTTTATAGGGACAACGATATTAATAAGAGTTAGTTAGGTACGGTGGAGATACGAGGGTAAAGTAGCTAGGCAGAGCATGGAGAGAATATCAGGGCCGAGGAAAATTTAATTTACGGGCCCATATCACTTATCGGTGGATGGAGGGGGAGAGAATTCTCGAATAAAAAATCCTTATCTTATAGTAAAAATTTTAACATCTTCTTAGTTGATGATCAGTATGAGAGGAGGGGTTTATTTTCAATAAAATAACCGTTTTATAATCAAATGTTACCATGACCTTCTAAAAGTACTGACCAAGAACGGATAGGGGGAAATAAAAAAATTAATAAGTCAGTTTTACCACAGTCTAAATTTGATAATCGCTTGACTGAGGAATATTTCCGAAGAAAGAAAATCCTACATTGGAATAAAATTGTATCACCTTCCCAAAATGAGGACCGGTCGACCAGAGAGGAAAATTTTCAAAACAAAAAACTTTTTCCTTGTAATTAACTATTGCGGGGAGAGGGGAAATTAAGAGAGAAAAATACGCAAAAAGAAACAATAAGCAATTCACTTTGTTAGGCAAGAAAATATATTAATAAGAGTTAGGTACGGTGGACATACGAGGGTAAAATAGCTAGGCAGAGCATGGAGTGAATATTATGGGCCGAGAAAATTTAATTTACGGGCCCATATCAAAAACTTGTCGGTGGATGGAGGGAGAGAGAATTTTCGAACAAAAAACCCTTATCTTATAGTAAAAATTTTAACAATCTTCTTTAGTTGATGGTCAATATGGGGCGAGGGGTTTATTTCAACAAAATAACTTTTTTTATAATCAAAATGTTACCATCACCTTCTAAAAGTATGACCAAGAACGGAAAGGGGGAAATTAAAAATTATTAAGTCAATTTTACCACATTCTAAATTTGATAACTTGCTTAACTGAGGGATATTTCCGAAGAAAGAAAATCCTACGTTGTAATAAAAATTGTATCACCTTCCCAAAATGAGGATACCGGTCAACCAGAGAGGAAGATTTTCAAAACAAAAAAACCCTTCCTTGTAATTAACTATTGGCACCTTCTAATAGTTATTACGGGAGAGGGGAGATTTCCAAAATAAGAAACCACCCTTATAATAAAATTTTGTTCTAAAAGTAAGGAACCATCAGTATTTATCACCTTCCCAAAATGAGGACCGTTCGAGGAGAGAGGGATATTTACAAAAAAAGAACCTCTTCTATAATAGCACTTTACCACTAATAAAAATATTACTCGCAAAATCTGCTGGAAAGGTGCCCGGCTCTTTTGGAAATTCAGGTCAATGCTAGTTCCCCCAGCATCTACCGTTGTCCGATCTGTAGCTAGGTAAAGCAGCTGCTAGCACTTTTACTGCAGATTATGCAATTTAAACAATACAAATCGTTATGATTTACTACATAGTTCTAAAAATCATTCTTGTTATAAAGATTATTTTCTCTTTTTACTTCCCTTGCCAAAGAGTGTATTGTTTTAATGGTATTATAAGAATTTCTCCTAGTTTTTAGTTGAGATAACAGACAATAGTATAAACGTAATTAGTTATCAGTAAAATACAATAATTTGGATCTCCGTCTGATAATAAATCTAGTTTTAAAGGCATACTGCTTTCAGTCCCACAGGCCACAGATACATAGAGGAATAATTTAACAAGTTGCTAATTACTGCTATACAGCGCTTTGGTTAGAGCCGTACCTCACGTACATAAAAATCAATATCAATCTTCTAAAACAGGACAAACACCATTTTTCAGCGGTTATTCGCTTTTTGTCCCATCTAACAATCCATCTCGGGACGCATTTTGCCAAATTACAGCTCATCAGTCTAGCTAGGATTAACAGCGATTTTAGTTTGGCTAAAGAGCCGTGATACAGCGCAATAGGATTGGCAGATGAGAGAACATGAAAAACTGCTGAAATATGGACTTTGTTAATTTTAATAGTCATTATTGATAATTTAGTTATAGTTAAAAGGATTAAAAAGGTGGAGATTAAAGGGATTGCCTTGTATATATCGTCCTATACGGCCTGATTTTTGGAGTCTCTGATCTGAATCTGCAAATTATGCTCTGTTTCTCACCATTTTTAATTTTGGAAGAAATAGTATGATTACCGATTAATGTCAGGTTGCAGTTGTAAATACTTATGAAGACCTTCGACTGCTTATACGAGGCTGGTTTGAAAAGTCCGTGCAAAAATAAAAACTACTCATGTGTTTGGGGTAAACCTATTTATTTTTCTACATAGTCTCCTTTTAGGCTTATACACTTCGTCCAACGATGTTCTAGTTTGTTGATCCCTTCTGAATTAATAGGATTTGTCCAAGTCTGCAAAATATCCATTAGTGTCTGCAATCACCTCCTCGTTTGAATAAAATCTTTGTCCGCCAGCCATTTCTTCAAATTGGGGAACAAATAGTAGTCCGAGGGAGCCAAGTCTGGAGAATAGGGGGGATATGAAACGAGTTGGAATCCTATTTCCATTAATTTTGCGACCACAACTGCTGAGGTGTGTGCTGGTGCGTTGTCGTGATGGAAAAGGACTTTCTTGTGGGCCAATCGCGGGAGTTTTTCTTGCAGCTCGGTTTTCAAACGGTCCAATAACGATGAATAATATTCACCTGTAATAGTTTTACCCTTTTCCAGATAGTCGATGAGGATTATCCTTGCGAATCCCAAAAGACAGTCGCCATAACCTTTCCGGCCGAAGGAACGGTCTTCGCCTTTTTTGGTGCAGATTCCCCCTTGGTAACCCATTGTTTAGATTGTTGTTTGGTCTCAGGAGTATAGTAATGTATCCATGTTTCATCCACAGTGACGAAACGATGCTTAAAGTCCTCCGGATTCTTCTGGAACAGCTGCAAACCATCCTTGGAACACTTCACACGATTCCGTTTTTGGTCAAGCGTGAGCAATCGCGGCACCCATCTTGCGGATAGCTTTCTCATATCCAAATGTTTATGCAAAATATTATGTACCCGTTCAGTCGAGATGCCCCAGCACTAGCAATCCCACGCACCTTAACTCTTCTGTCATCCATCACCATACCATGGATTTGA
The DNA here is from genome assembly GCA_019049505.1 of Pachyrhynchus sulphureomaculatus. Lineage (NCBI taxonomy): Eukaryota > Metazoa > Arthropoda > Insecta > Coleoptera > Curculionidae > Pachyrhynchus > Pachyrhynchus sulphureomaculatus. The sequence continues at coordinate 25,456,868 of CM032449.1, forward strand.
TCAATGATTTCTGGAGTCGTAACCTCCACAGGCCGTCCAGAACGTTCAGCTTGTGCCCATATGGCCAGTCCGAAAATTTTGAAACCACTTTTATAAACTGTTCTAATCGAAGGTGCAGAGTCACCATAAATGTTTATCAAGCTTCTCTTTAGTCTCCTGAGGCGTTTTGCCTTTCATAAAGTAATGTTTAATCACCACACGAAATTCTTTTTTCGTCCATTTCTTGAAAATCACTCGACTTCCTTGATTCACACGAATGCCAAACACAAAGAAATAGACCAATATGGCTGAAACTTGGTGTGCGTTCATTCAAGAGATGCTACTAACTAAACATGACCTCGATACGCGCCGGTGGTGCCATCTCTCGGACTTTGCACGGACTTTTCAAACCAGCCTCGTATTTTTAGTGATCAATATCTCTTCATAAAGTACTTATGATATCGAGTTGTAATACTTATATTGAGGCTTAGATAAAAGAATTATTTTTATCAGACTACAGACTACTTTTAGACCACTGAAAATTTAAGTTAGTGGTGTCACCATATTTCAATAACATGCAGAATTCGTCACACGACGTGGTAATAAAATAGGCATGTTTAAAATTTTTACTCCTACGGATTGTTATTTCCCGTTGATTAACGGCCATTTTGGTTTGAAAACTATGTAAGTTCATTCGAAGTAATGTTTAATATGAGAAAATTAATTTTCAAACTGAAATTTTAAGACCAAAATTCCAGCTTCAAACTGGAAATTTTAAAACTTAAGGTACAAATCTGAATTTGAGATGTGATCAGACTAGGATCGCTAGGAGAAAACCGTGTTCAACGTGCTTTCAAACTATCTTGTAGTTGGAGAATTTAAAATTTAGGTTATTTTATTCGTTATTTCCAATTTTAACAGAAATAATGTGAATTATTATAATTTTACTTACCTCATTTCCAGCCAAATTATCGATCTTTCCAATTTCTTATAGTAAGATTTTCAGAGGAATGAATCATCCAACATCCAACAGGGCAATTTAAAATGTTTATATTTTCGAAAATTGCATTTTTTACTATTATATTTCCAACTCGCGGTTTGCTAATATTTTCCCCGTGTCCCTTGACCATCCCACCACAGAGGTCCTTGTCCATCAATTACTGATCCTACATTAAAAAATATTGATTTTGATAAATAATATTTATTTAAAATATTTTTAAATAAATAAAATGCCAATAAAGTATACAGTCCCTGGCCAAATTATTAGACGCACTGTATTTTTTTTAGTAATTTTATGTTTCTTAAGAGTTTTTATGCAATAATGGTATATTTAAACTACAATATTATTGATTTTTATTTAAAAGAATTGTTGTAGACTACATATTTGTATTTATTTTTAACATACACACAACACTGTGTTGACAAAGTGATACGTGAACGTAAACAACTACAAACCTGTATCAGTCGCGATCGGAATCGAGTCAGGTACGGACGTGTTTCTGTGGCTTTATGGACTGTGATTGTTTGTTTAACAGTTTTATACTACTCAGTTATTAGTTTATTTTGTATGCAGTGTTTTAAAAAAGTAATTGGACTATTTTCATTATGGGTAGAAAAGGCGATCTTTCACCACGTAAAAAAGCTGAAGTGAAGGCCCTTGTGATTGCGAAAACATTTACAAACCGAGAAATATCACGAAGATTGGAGGTTTCTGAAGCTAGTGTACGACGCATAAAAAAGAAAATTGAGTCAGGGAAGGAATTAAGCCCGAAAAGAAAGAAAAGATGCGGTAGAAAACCAATTTTCACTTCACGGTCAGAGAGATGTTTGAAGAAAATTTGTGTAGAAAACAGATTTGCTACCACAAAGGTAATAAAATCACAACTCCAGGATGCTAGCGTAAATGCTTCTGAGCGCACTGTTCGAAGAAAATTGAAAGAATTAGATTTTAAGGCCTGTCGCCCCACCAGGAAGCCCAAGTTAACAGCTGCAATGAAAGCAAAGCGCCTGAAGTGGGCCAAACAATGGCAAGACAAAGATGTGTGGACTTCTGGAGATCGGTAAGATACAGCAATTTAATCAATAATTGATACATTATTATCATTTTCAGTTAAATAAAGCAAATAAACATGGAAGTTTATATATTTTTCCTATTTTTGACAGGTCTGCTTCAGTGACGAAAGCACATTCGAAATTTTGCAGAATAAAGCTCAGTATGTGCGTCGTCGTCATGGAGAAAAGTTTCATCCTGATTGTGTCGTCCCGACGGTTAAACATCCCACCAAAGTGATGATTTGGTCAGTCATCAGCGGCAAGGGCACTGGACGTCTGTACGTCGTCAAAGGAATAATGAGGCAAGATCAGTACAAAGAAGTATTACAAAATCGGTTGATTCCGCAGCTCAGAGAATGGTTTCCAAATGGGGAACCATTCACTTTCATGCAAGATGGAGCTCCCTGCCACACTGCTCGGTCTGTTAAAGCTTTTTTTTTGGCAGAAAAAAATATCCCTCTGTTGGATTGGCCGGGGTATGAACCCCATTGAAAATGTGTGGGAGCTGATGAAAAGAGAAGTGGCTAAAGATGTGATTACCAACAAAACCCAGCTCCTAGAAAAGATTATTCATGTGTGGAATCATCATCCTCAAATGCAGGAGACAGTACAATCTTGCATTGATAGCATGCCGCGCAGAATTAAAGCTTTGATAGCGGCTAAAGGTGGCTCAACTAAATATTGACTTTTACTAACATTAATTTCACTTTTCTTTAAAACTTAATGAACTTATGCTTTTCTAAATTAATGCTGTTTTATTTATGTCAAATAAATAGGTAATTGATTGGATAATATAAAAAATAAAAAACAAATCAATTTAAAATAATAAAACGGTACAATATCACTCGGTAATTAATATTTTACATGAAATCTTGCAGTGCGTCTAATAATTTGGCCAGGGACTGTAGGAGCTAATTTTTACATAATCTTGGCCGAAAGAAAGAAGTGTGGGACGTTCCAATTTTTGCCGTTTCCTGCAGCCATCACATCATGTCTTCCTATCCTGAATATCGTTCGTCACTAACTGTTTGTTGATCATTGCTATACACCAAAAAAGCTTCTAATCTGCCATAATATTAAAGAAATGCGTGAACGAACTAACATTAGTTTTTTTGTTAACCTCTCCTACAGAAAAGAAATATTTTCTTGTTGAAAATACGTTACAACAACCTACCGTGCCAATTAAGTAACGACTAGTTGCATTGCTTTAAATAATATCTAAATGTATGGAAAAGCTATTAGTCAGCCTCTGGAAGGATTCAACATTATTAGCGACAATCGATATGACTTTCGTAAGGAAAGATCAAGAGGAGATCCTCTAATTTATGTCAAGAATGTTTGGAACAATGCAATTGAGTATTTTGGGATTCTCTTGATATATCCAAGTCATTTAATTGTTTTTTGGCATGACGGATTGTGGGTTAAGCTAAGCTCTTATGATATGTCTAAAAGGTTTCGTTTATGGCTCTCGTGTTTCCTCGGAGAGAGTTCTTTACGAGTGACAGTTGACAGGTTTGTTTTTAATCCCTACACTTTTAACGTCGGTGTGGTTTTAGGATTTATACTATCGCTTACACTTTTTTTCTTTTACATTAACTATGTGCTTTAAAGGACCAGGAATTCAATCTATAACTTTGCAGATAACAGGATGCTTATATATTCGTTTCCTTTAAACGGTCAAACATCAGCTATTCATGCAATTATTCGCAGAAAGCAGGAAGAATTTTTATCTTGAGGTGACAGTAACCAAGTAGAATTTATTTATTTATTTTAACGGACAAGCCATTCAGGAGTTTATATAGGAATAAAACATCTGCAAGATCCCTACGCTTCTCCAAAGTAGCCACACCAAAAGCGTTCATAATCACCCTAGAGTCAATATGAAAACTTGCATCCTTATAAATATTTATTCCAGCTTTAAAAGCTAAAGTTCGTAGAAATCTACGCTGCACTGACTCAATCTCAGCAATACGGCACTGGTAAGATGGTGACCACACTACCAAAGCATACTCCAAACCAGAGCGGACCATTGAAAAATATAACACTCTAAACGTGCTAGCCGACAATTGCTTACTATATCTGGTAACAAAACCAAGATTTCTGAGACCCAGTCTCAGAATATTACACAGGGGAACAGCTGTTTTGGTGTCGAGGTTTTTTGAGCTGATTCTATATCAATTTGATGTCCTGAATTCAAATAACGTATTCATTTGTACCTAGGAGCTCAAATTTTAAGATATAAAATTTTAGAGAAATATAAGTTACATTATTGTAACTCAAATCCGTAAGTGTAGTAAACAAAAGTAGATACGAAATTTTTATTTTAGTTATACAAAATACAATATTATGTCGTACTTACAAACAAAAAAAAAACATTGAAGAAATGAAATAGTCACTCAACACTTGGAAAGCTTCTTTTCCGCGACATTCTTGAATGTTTTTTTAAACAGTCCCTTTTTAAACTCCAGCAGTAATCTGCTATCATGTGCATGTCCCATCTTCCTTGGTAGCGGTCCTCCATAACTTTAATATCTTGGTGAAATCTTTCACCTTGTTCCTCACTCATGTCTCCTAAATTTTCTGGAAAACGGTCTAAGTGGCTGTGTAAATAGTGTATTTTTAATACTCATATTGCACCCTAAGGATTTGAAACTATTAAGCATCTTGTTAACCATTTCAACATAGTTTTGAGCTTTATGTTTGCCTAGAAAATTTTCTACAACTGCAACAAATGATGTCCAAGCTTCTCGTTCAACTTGATTCATTGAATTTATGAAGGCAGGATCCTTAATTAATTGTCTTATTTGTGGGCCGTCAAATATCCCTGCTTTGAGTTTTTCTGTGCTCAACTGATACATTTTTACCCCTATATATGCAAGACAAGACCCATTCTTATCAAGAGCCTTTACAAATTGCTTCATTAAGCCCAACTTTATATGTAACGGAGGAAGTATGATTTTTTCTCTTTCAACCAAAGCGTCGTTAATGACATTCTTTTCCCCAACGTCCATGTTTTCTCTCTGAGGCCAATCTTTTCTAACCCAGTGGTGTGTTTTGTCCCTACTATCCCAGAGGCACAAGAAACACGGATATTTCGTGTAACCACTTTGCTGCCCAAGAAGAAAGTTTTACCATTTTTAAGTCTACACAAATCATCCATTGATGTTCGTAATACTTTATCTTCTGCAAGACCAAAGCTATGGTATTATATTCTTCTTTCAGTTTCGTTGAGTGAGCTAGTGGTATTGAACCATATTTATTCCCATTATGTAGAAGGACACATTTTAAACTTCGCTTTGAACTGTCAATAAATAGGCGCCAATCATCTGGAATATATTCAGAAAGTCCCATTTCTTTCATGAGTCCCCTAATTTCGTGACAAAATACAAGATTGTCTTCTTGAGAAAAGAATGGTAGCAGATCTTTTTCTCTTGTACGGTAAAAGGTAATTTTGGTTCCTTGTTCCAGTAAATTTTTGTCGTTTAACCTAGAAGCCAGTACTTCAGAAGCTTTTTTCGATAAATTGAGATCCCTGGTGAGATCATTTAATTCATTTTGATTGAAGCGTTGAGGAACTGATGACGTCCCCTCATAATCACTGTTAGTTTCATTAGCATCAGAACTTTTATTAGCATCAGAAGAGCGATCAGAGGGAAAATATTCGTCATCAGAGATATGTGGTAGCTGATGAAATGTTGGAATCGGTATTTCATCTGAGTGCGGGATAGGCGTATTGCCGAGTCTAAATTGGGATAAGTCCACTTACTGCGGTTATTTCGATTGATTCCATTAGTATTTAGTAAACAAGTCAGTAATAGTTTGTCTGTTTTGTTGAAACATGTATTCTCCGCATATATAGCAAAACACATCAGGTTGATTTACACAACTTCTTCTTGAACTGGAACCTGAACTCATTTTAATTCTGTTCAATAACACAAAAACACTCTTTTCTTAACATAAAATAACACGCCGAATTCGATCTACTCTCATTAGTAAGAACGCACAAACTGACGAGACTTACCCGAGTTAGGTGATTAAAAGGGTCAGTTCAGGTACCTGATAGGCAATGGTTCCACTATTTATAGATTTACCTGGAATTTACTCAATTACAGACTGACAATAAAACCATTGTACCTACATTAATGAATATATAATAATTTTAGAACTCTCATAAATGAATATACTGAATAAAAACCACATTGGTAGATAAGTTGATGTATCTAAAAAAGTAGAGCTGATAGAGAAAAACGGATTGCATGTATAGATTTAGCGTCCCAAATATAGTTAAAATCAGCTCTAAAATCCCAGGCACCAAAACAAAAATATTTTTTTTGTTGCCCTGTGTTATTAATATGGCCACGAAAATTAAGTTGACTGTCCAAAAGCACACCCAAGTCACGAATCTCCGACACCGACTCAAGCAAGGCGCCGTTCAAACTATACCAATGACGCTCAATATTCCGCTTCCTACCAAAGGAAATGCAGAAACACTTTTTAACATCTAGACTTAAACCATTTCTTTCTGACCAGTGATAGAGTCGATTCAGATCTTCATGCAGACGCGTTACACATCGTTTACACTTTCTATTCCTCTGTACAATTTGAGGTCATTAATGAACAAATTAAAATGGAGAGGCCCCCACAGTGTGAACCCTGCGGGACACCTGAACATACCGATATGTTTCTTGAAATATGATTTAATATACGTATACACTGGCTACGTTCAGTCAAAAAACTCTTGATCCACCTAGTCATGCTCGTGCCGAATCCCAGGGCTCGAAGCTTTCCCACCAAAAGCTCATGATTAACCCTGTCAAACGCCTTCGAGAAATCAGTGTATACAGCATCAACCTGCATACCTCTCTCTGAAACGCGCCCAACAGATACTGCTCGTAACTTAGTAAGTTTGTGACTGTGGATGTTCCCCGAGAAAAGCCGTCCTGCTCGTATCTCACAAAGTTCCCACAAATCCATGAAAGTTGATCCGCGACAAGCTTATCAGAGAGCTTCGATATAGCCGATTGAATACAAATACCTCTGTAATTGGTTATATCCTTACGATTTCCCGATTTATAAATGGGTGTCAAAAAGCTAATCTTCCAATATTGCGGAAAAACGCAGGAGTCCAACGACAAACAGAAGATATAGTGTAGTGGTCTGCTCAGGGAGAACACACATTGTCTCAGGAATGTTGATGGAATCCCATCTGGGCCATGAGAATAACTCATCTTAAGCTGATTAATGCCTTCAAATACTTCGGCCAATGAGACCCTCACAACGTTCACGTCCAGTACGTTATCAATATTACAGGCTGAAAAGTCACAGTTCTCTCTCACATAACTAGCCGAAAAATGACGCGCGAACAAATCCACGATGCCATTGCCATCATTAGCAAGTGAATCCATCAAAAACATGCTATGTGTACGAGAAGTACACCTTCTGGAATTGTTAACGTGTCTCTAAAAAAACGCAGGGTTCACTCTTAAGTCATTGTCAACTCTAGACAAATATTTTTATAGCAAGCTGATTGAAGACGTTTACATCTATCACGCAATAAAGAAAACTCTTCGTATGAGGTGAATAAAAACTGTTTTGTTTATACATTTTGTGCGCAATTTTCTTTTGCATAACCAGTGTTTGTAAGTCTGCAGAGAACAACGTTGGAAAATTTGTTATTTTAAAGCGTTTAACCGGTACGAAGATGGCAATGACATCATATAAAATATTGTAAAAATTCTCGACACAAACATTCATATCAGTTTCTTTGAAAACCAACTCCCATGAAACATAGGCTAAAAATTCATTGATTAATTGAAAATTGCAATTCTTAAAATCGTAGTATAGTATGTCACACTTCAAATTATTGTTGCCAACATAGATGTTAATCGATATTTCATATGCAGTATGGTGCTGAGAAACATTTAAAATACACTCAAGGGCAACAGAAACATTGACCTCTTGATTGTTACAAAACACAAGATCAAGAAATTTTCTATGTAATGGGTGATTCATTTAGAGGTACTTTTTTTTTAAATACAAAAAAAATGAATAAAAACAATTTTATTTTATAATCTTTATTATCATATAAAAGAACCATTCTTTACAATTATTTCTTAAAGATAATTTCTTTCAAATGTTGTCCGCGACTACGGTTAACAACGTCCATTCTGAAGTTCCAATTTTCAATGATGCGTGTGAGTGTTTCGAGTGGTATTTGGCCAATGACTCGAGTAATATTGGCCTCCAATGCCTCAATTGTAGCTGGCTTATCCATGTAGACTTTGGACTTTACATAGCCCCAAAGGAAAAAATCAAGTCAATTTTTCTCGAAAACAGTGGATCTTCTGCAAGCTTGTCAAGAGCCCAACGACTAAAAAACGGAAACGATTCGGAAGGTCGGTCGGCTTCAATTGTTGCACTAGTTGAATTTTGTATGCTTTTAAAGAAAGATCCTTACGTAAAATACGCCAAGTTGTTGAATATGACAGGCCAAGCTGTGTGAGAACGGCGACGAATCGACACTTCACGGTCTTCGCGTACACTCTCCGCTACTGCCCCTATATTTTCTTCACTACGTGCTGGATGTGGTCTATTCGGTCGAGCATTATCCAGTAATGAAAATTGGGTCTCAAACTTATTGATGGTAGAGCGAATTGTGCGTTCGGTAGGCCGATTATGTGGACCATAAGTTGCTCTAAGCGCCCGATACACATTCCTCGTAGAACGCCCATTTTCGTAATAAAGTTGAACAATTTGTAGACGCTGTGCCAGGCTAAGTCTTTCCATTATGAATTGTCAAACACTACTGAACAGGAATGCCACTTCAGTTGACACGACGCATGCGCAATCTGCAATTAAATCCCCATCACAAAAAGTACCTCTAAATGAATCACCCTTTATATTGGGAATAGAGTTTAGTTGTCTCATATTGAGATATCCATACCACGCACATACAATATTCGCTGAAGAGGACGCGGGACACTGCACACTTAAACCATCGTCTCCATCCAACCAGACAACATCAGGCAAGTTATAATCACCACAAATGAGAACCTCGCTATTATTAAATCGTAATTAATCGTAAAATTTAACGTTACCAAAACCCAGGCGGCAGTTTTTTCTGAAAAAGTACCGGAAATAGTTCAGATTCAGGACACTCCATTCTTCTAGCATCGTCACCCAACTTGCTGAGCATTAACTTGGGGGCAAATACATCTTGGCATGAACATATTACGTACATGGTAAAAAGATCTTCTCAAAAGCTGGGAATACTATTTCGAACTAGAAAGCTTGACAGTTCATAACAACTTTTAAATCTGTATAAATCTCAAATTCGACCGATAGTGGAATACTGCTACCATACTTAGCACTCTGCTTCTAAACATATGCTGGATTCTATTCACAAGAGAGTTCGCCTGATTGGAAACCCAGAACTCACCAGCAACCTTGATTCCTTGGAATACTTTTATGGAAAGTGTCCAATAGATATACATCACTTAATACCTCCTAGAACGGTGCCCGCTAGGAATACAAGTCGTGCTAATACATCCCTTCCGTATAAGGTTGTCCTTGTCACTCCTCATTTAACCCTATTCAAGAATTTTTTTATGCGGAGACCCTACGCTATACCCATAATAATAAAAAAAATGTTACGATTTATGGCGTTAAGGTTTTTAACTTATTACCGGTAGACCAGATGTTTACAAACAACAGCTTGGTATTTTTGATCGAACCAAGATTTGTCGTCGAAAGGGTACTTCTAATCTATAGTGTATTTGTTTGTAGTTGATAGCAGAATTCTCTCATTGTAGATGCAAATACATGTTGGGGTGCGGCCAAAAAAAAAAGATTTCTTATGCATTTTACTGGATTTTGCTACCTGTTTTGAATTACCTTTAAAGGTTCACCCTATTTTAGGCAGAAAACCTCTGCTATACAATAGAGTCATAAAATGTAAATGAGGGTTTATCGTTAGCATAGCCGTCCTAGCGTGCTTTTAGTGTTTAATAAATAAAATTATCTTAAAAATAAAGTTAAAGTTATAGAAATATAAGATTTATACCAAAAATTTTTTAATCTATAGATCTATATCTATCTATCAAATTCACAATTCACGATATATAAACACTTTAATTACAATCAAAAACGATCATCATCTTCAAAATCTGAAGACTCGACTTCTGTTAAATTGATAATTAAGGGTTCTATTTCCACAGTTTCTTCGAAGTATTCGTCAAGTTTCCACATTTTATTTTCTTTATCTATAAGATGTCGAATGGCATTTTTCCAATTATCTTCATTGATCCTCTTTATTCCGGCCAGTAATAATTGCCTTACGTCTTAAAATTTGAACGTGGTATTTTTCTTTGCACCGAAACCTTTCATTTGTGCCCAAATTAGCTCTATGGGATTCAGTTCGCAATGATACGGAGGTAATCTAAATACTGTGATATTCCGTTCCTTTGCCATCTCATCGACTGCGTATTTCTTGAACTGTGCCTTATTTTGTTTCGCAATTTTGAAAAGTTCCGCTTTTAACATACCCTCTTTATGTTTGAGATTTTTGTCTCTTATCCATTGAACAATATCCTCTTTCTTCCATGAATTTGTCGGGAGTCGTTCTAATAATCGAATATGGTATGAGGCATTGTCTAATACTATAACTGATTCTGCTGGTATACATTCAATCATTTGTTGGAAGTACTCCTCAGAAACATTGGCCGTCATCATCTCATGGTAATCTTTAGTTAACTTTGATTCGAATTCCAACAAGCTACCGTCAAGAAATCCGTTTTCACTATCGATATGTGCTATTATTAGCCTAACTTGTCTGGCACTCTTAATGTTTTTGTCAATCCAGAATTTGTTGACTGTGTGTCCCTCATTAATCCAAGTCTCGTCTAAATAAAAAAAATTTCTTTCTTCGGCTCGAAATTTTCTGATTGCTGGTAGATATTCTCTTCTCCAACAAATTATTTCTGTTGTATCGATAAGAACAGATTTTCTATTGTGTTTTCCCCAACGAAAATTCAGCTTATGAAGGATTTTCCATAATTTCCATTTTTTAGTGTTCCGTACGGAACACTTATAAGATCACTTCGTGTGTCTGTCTGTCCGTCTGTCTGTCCGTCTGTCACATCCGATTTTCTCCGAAACTATTTGTCATAGGAAGTTGAAATTTGGTAATAATATAGGAATTGATGGCCTCATCAGATCCATGTAGTTTTGAAAGTTAAATTTTGACTTAAGGGGTTAGTTTTGGGGGGTGAAATCGGAAGTGGAAAAAAAATTTTTTTTACTAGGTAATCGAGTATGGTGTCAAATGAAAGCTTGTGAAAACACGAATAAAATATATATATATATATATATATATATATATATATATATATATATATATATATATATATATATATATATATATAATGTGATACTTGCGCGCACTTTTCTTTGTATTATTTTTAAAAAATCGCTGTCCACCCGCCTTATCTCGAAAAGTACTTATCAAAAAATTTTGAAAAAAATTCTGGAATATTCTCCACGGGGTGTAGATTGAACGAAAATTATCACGAGTGAATTACCTGTAATAATTTATCTGGTATATAAAAAAAACAGAAATTTCAAAGTCATCAATTTTCAGTAAAGATTGGAAATAAACTTTGTTGAAAGGTCATTTGGGGTGTGTTTTGTGAAGTCACTGATCATTTTATACGTTACAACATTTTTTATTTTAAAAGCAATCAACGTACGGAACACTAATTGCGCAAGTTCAACTTGCACTTGACCGGTTATTTAAATCTGGTATGTCCTGGTCTTCTCTGATTGCTTACAAAACTAGTGTAGTATAGGTATTTCTTTCTTGATAAAAAAAAATGGTGTACTTTTCTTCTTATTGCATTTTTAAAGTCTTCATCGACCTCTAAGGGCTCCTTTTCTTTGTGATTCTGAGGTTCGTTGCAAGGACTGCGTCTTCTTTCTTTTAGAAATCTATAATTAGTTGCTGATCCAACTCCCGTCATGTTGGTACAGGTTTCCACAACTTCACGGACTTGGCTTATTAGCTGTTGATGTACTAGGGCATCATGGACGTTAAGTATCATAGTTTTTTCTCGCAGGGAAAATGCAGATTTACAAACTCCGCGAAGTTTGACCGGGGCAAAACTAAAAGTTGAAGCCATCGCTGTTCTGATTTGAACTAAGCATATTATAAATATTTGCTTTATTTTTATACTTATACAGAATATTTTTTTCGCATACTTAGGTACCTATCTACCGATAAGTACTTTGGTTAATTATATTCCAATAACTGCTAAAATCCCAAATAATTTTATTGTACCTATTATAACTAAGCTTTATAACACTGTAGATTTCTAGTTCTTAAGAATTGTTAATTGTACTCGTTTAGGCCTTTATCATACAAATAAGATTTTCGGTTTCATCATTTACTTATTAAAAAAAACTTTGAAATGCAATGATTTATATAGCTTATTGTAAAGTTTAGAAGGCATGTAATAAAATATTTTTAGAAAAAAGTCGCACTCTTGCATAGAGATACAAAATAAAGGTGATTAAAACTAAAAATTCAAATAATTGGTAGAGAAATTTCGGACGCTTATGGTTTATGACATTTTAATGTTTATAATCCATGTTGTGTGCTATCAACTCCTATATAAACGGACTATAGTCAGAATATGATTTTGAGGTGAAATCGTCGGATACTGCTACTTTAAAAAAAAAAAACATACTCGTCTCGACGAGTACATTAAGGAAAAAATATTTCAACCTCTTAAAAAAATGTACGACGAGTATTTTTTCAAAAAAGTAGCAGTATCCGACGATTTCTATTTTTGGCCTGTTTTGGTCGTATTCTGACTGACTATTCTTCGAAAAATATTTTTAAAAAATAGTAACACTACCTACAAGTATATTTAGAGAAATGGATGAGCTAAATTCAATCTTTTGTATCTGAACAGACATTCCAGTTTTAGTGTAAATGATAATGATTTATAACCCACCTACCTTCCTCTCCTCTAACAATAAAATCAGAGCCCCTGAATTCGATGAGAAAACTTTTCCATTCATAATATCCAAAAGTAGTGTTTCCTCTAAATGTTAGTAAAGTTCCCGGTTGGAGGTCAAGTTTTAACTGTTTCCCACTAGGCACTTTTAAGTTATCGATAACAATGTTTCGGCATTCTTTGATCACGTCAGAGACTTGATCGAATTCCGTTATTATACATTGATCTTGAGCTTTTAGTTGATCAACCAGAAACAAAATGGTTATTACGGAACGAAATAACCGGAAAAAAACTCGTAGACAACATTATGAAACTGTAACTTCTAATAGACAGGTGTTTTTTAATTTTTATGTAGGTGAAATACTTGTAAATAATTTACGTATTATCTCTAGATAATAATAAAAAATTTACAGATAAAATGATTTTAACGATTTTTAAGGTAGACAGAAATCTTAAAAAAATAATGAGTATTCTGATTTTGTATCGAGAACCAATAAGTTACTCAATATCTTTCATTATTTAACAAATTTTAACTTTGTATTATTAAGTAATAAGATGCTGTAAGACAATTTGCATTATTTAAATCATGAAGAACCTACTACTTGACTAGCGTTAACAAAAAAGTATTATTTTATGAGACTATCAAACCCATTATATTCAAGCATAATAGAATAATCAACATTAATCCAGTAGTTGGAATGCGAGGGGAAGAAATAGTAGACCATAATGGTGCATGAGATAGAATTCTATCAACTGTTTTCACTGAAATCTTTAAATTGTTTCTTCCGACATAAAAATTAACACAGGTATGCGTGGTACTAAAATGTCAATGATTTAAAAGCTATTATTGCTTACTGCTGCTTCTCAAAAACTGTGCGAGGGAACTGACACCAGTTTTCTGTAGACTTTTCAACCTATCCTACAAAAAGGGAATATTTCCTTCCTGCTGGAAATGTGCCACAGTTCAGCCGATACCTAAAAAAGCAAGAAGACCTTGCCAAATAACTACCGACCAGTCGCACTGCTTTCAATAATAACGAAAGTCATGGAAAAGGCTATCAATCAACATCTTCTAAAATATCTTGAAGAGAATTCAACATTATTAGCGATCACCAATATGGCTTTCGTAAACATAGATCAGCTTATGTAACACATGTTTGGAACAACGCAATTGAACACTTTGGAGAATCTCGAGCGGTTGCTCTTGACATATCCAAGGCATTCGACCGTGTTTGGCACGATGGGCTGTTGGCTAAGCTACGTTCTTGTGGTATGTCTGAAAAGTTCTGTTTGTGATTCTCATGTTTCCTCAGTGAGCGTTCTTTACGAGTGGCGGTCGACGGGTTTCTTTCTAACACCTTCACTATCAACGCCGGTATGCCCCAAGGCTCGATACTGTCTCCTACTCTCTTTCTCATTTACATTAACGATCTGCTGGAAAAGACCGGAAATTCAATCTACAGCTTTGCAGATGACAGTACGCATTCACTCTGAACGCTCGGACATCGGGGCTCAGGCGAGTGTCCGCAGACAGCGGGAAGTTGTTCAACTTAACAAAGACCTAGAAGAAATTCTATCTCGGGGTGACAGTAACCAAGTGGAATTTAACGCTACAAAAACCCAGGCGGCAGTTTTTTTCTAAAAAAGTTAACGTTGCTGAACCCCACATAGTTATGGTGGGGCACTCCATTCCTCTAACATCGTGACTCAATTTGTTAGGCGTTAATTTGGGAGCAAATATGTCCTGACATGAGCACGTTGCAGCCATAGCAAGGAGAGCTTTTCAAAAGTTGGGAATATTATTTCGAACCAGAAAGCTTTATACTCCACAACAACTGTTAATTCTTTACAAAGCTCAAATTCGACCAATTATGGAATACTGCTCCCATGTTTGGGGCTCCGCTCTCAAACATACACTGCATTTGTTGGATTCTATTCAGAGAAGAGTTGTTCGTCTGATTGGAGACCCGGAACTGACCGGCGGCCTTGATTCGCTGGAACATCGAAGAACGGTTGGCGACTGGAAAGTGTTCGGAGGATGTGGCCCGTTTAATCCCTCCCAGAGCGGTGCATGTTAGAAATACACATCGCGCTGATACTTCACGTCCGTATGAGGTTCAGCTTGTTACTCCTCGTACAACGCTTTTCAAGCAGTCATTTATATGGAGAACATTATCCCTTTAGAATAATTTGCCCAGGTCTGTCTGTCCCACCGAGTCCAATTTACAGCGATTCAAGAACAACGTGAATCGCTTTTTCCGCACACGTGTGTCGCTCCTATAGGGTTTTAGGGATCTCCCTGCAGCACGTCTGCTAGACCCATAAAACAGAATACGTGTATACAGGGTGCACCAGTATTCCGTGTACATAAAGTTACTGTGGATTCCTGAATTCTCACATTACGCGCAAAATAGGGCATGAAAAACATATCGCGACGTAAATTAATGGGTAAGTTTTCCAATAATTCAGGAGTAATTTCACGAGTAAATGTCACCATTAAGTCGATCTGGTAATTTAAACGGCCCGATCAAATAGTTCGCGATAAATCCCATCCAGACATTAATACTGAATTAGCGTTAAAACTGTCTTTGTTCCACAGCATGTGGGTTTTCTTCAGCGTAAACATGATTATTATGCATATTTGTTATACCACGTCGAGTGAAGCGTGCTTCGTCTGTAAACAGGGTGTTAGTGTGAAAAGCCGGAATAGTGGCTATGCGTGCTCAAATAACACAGACTAACGATGAAAAAACGTTTTAAATAATTTTACCTGATTCCTATGTTTTTTGGTGTGCTGAGTCCGAAAAATAATAATAAAAAAGTCGTATCACCCACCAATTTTTCACATTTTAATATTCCAAATGTGAAAAGTTTATTTATTATCATTCAAATGTTATTAGGTAGGCAATAAAATCAGAATTTCATAAGGTTGGCAGTAAAATCAAATGTTATTAGGTTGGCAGTTCCGATAAATCTCACAGCTGTTTCTTTTCTTCCAGTTAATATAACCTCGCATTGCAGTGTTTAACCCATGTGCTTTAATTCACACTCAAAGTATGGCTAATCGTGGTTTTAAAAACTCTCCCAACACTTTTTGTTATATATTTGGTGAGTTTGTAGTTAAAAAACATCAAAGAAACATTACTGACTTTGTAAAAAAGTATACTTTGCATATTTTGATGTAGATGAAAAATCGGTAATCAAGAAAAATGTTGGGCTCGTCACAAAGTATGTTATGTTTGTGTCGAGGATCTTAGGAAACTGTATACGAAAGAAAAAGAAAACTTTTAAATTTGCAATATCCATGGTATGGAGAGAGCAAGAAAATCATTCAATACATAATAATGGGAGTTTGTGTCTTCCAGAAGCATTACTGCATGCAAGAACAGTATTACGTTTCTTTGCTACGTTTGTAACCAGGTACTCCAGCTTCCGTTTTTAGAGCTAAGGTATTTGACGGCAACATTTTGTAGTTCAAGCCTGTTTCATCACAATTATAGATTTGGTCTGGTTGTAAACCATGTTCTTTCATAAGCTGCTCAAAATTCTCTGCAAATTTTTTTGCAGCAGATACATCAGCCGACAATGTCTTTCTCCACAAACTTTCAGTTGACGTACATCATGTCTTTTTTTTCCACCTGTCTAGCCATCCATCACTTGCAGAAAAATTTACAGGCGCTTCCATAACCGGCAACTCTTCGCTTAAACTCGTTGCTTTATGTTTTAAAATTGTTCCTGAAATTGGTATTCCACGTTCTCAATTCTGTGTAAACCATAAAAATAAAGAATCATCCACTTTTGGTATTCACCGCTTTTCATACTTTTTCGTGCCTGTGTGGGTGATGACAAAACACTACACCATTTTTCAAGTGTTTTTTTCGCGATTTTTTTTCTCCACTCTGAAACAGAACTCACGGCTCTACCTAAATCCTTCGCTATATTTTTAAAAAAAGTTCACCATTATTTAAACGTTGAATTGCTTCAAGTTTCTCTCTTAAGGTAATAACAACAGGTTTACGCTTATTATTATGACGCTCCATTTTGTAAAATATCTATTAAAACGAAACTATTACCTCTGCGATAATAATAGACGTAATGAGTAACTTATAACACTCGTAGACTAACCAAAACATAGACAGCGGTAAAATTCTAGACGTCGGGGAGTCCCCGACGCGTTAAGGAAACCACTCATCATCTGTTTCGAATAATGGGGATTTTTTCGTTTAATGGGAATACAATTTGCTTTTTAACAGTTTGTTTCGGATAAGACGGATTTCAGATAATAGCGATTCGGATAATCGGGATTGAACTGTATATACATATATACATATACCATATATATATATATATATATATATATATATATATATATATATATATATATTATATATATATATATATATATATACAGGGTTACAGGGAAAGTCGTCCTAGATAATTAAGGACGTTATAGTTTAGGTCATTTTTGACCGATTTGACTCTATGACATGATGTCCTAAACTTAACCGTTTTCGAGATATTGAAGTTTAAAGATTTTCTAAAAAAAACATGTTTTTTTTTGCTTTTATATCGATTTTTTTTTATTAGAGGTTCTCGAGTGCGATTTTTTGGTTATTTTTAGTTAATCTGTATGTCAAGTATCAAAAATCATCAAAAAATTTGAACTAGTTATAAAACAGTTTCAAATGGCGGCTTGTTAATGTTTCTAAATTAAGAATTTTTACCAAGTGAAGTGTTTCCTACTTTAAATCAATAAAGAGAAAAAAAAATGTATGGAAGTTATTCTGCAAATTATTTTAAAAACTTTTACGTCTTTTTAGCTATCTAAAACGGTATAATATCTACTGGATCTATTGAAAATTCTAAGAAAATGAGATTTCAATAGGCCCAAATGTAGAGTAACATAATAATAGAATTTAGATACTACTAATTACCGGTTTACTACCTACACCTTCAAACAATAAGAAGGGTTGGGTAAGCATTTTTTCCGGTCGGCGTACTCTCTGTGCAAGTGACATTTTCTGTTCACTAAACATTATTGAATGATTTTTAGTCTGCTCATGCGATTCGTCCGTGGTAGATGTGCTATACCGTGCTTTTCAAAAATATCTGTGTTTCATCTTCTGACTGTGTGAATTGGCTCGTAACTGGATTTTGATCTCTGCTTGTGAATATGGCAACGTATGCCAACGAGGAATATGCTGACATCCTAATGTGTTACGGATTTTGCGAAGGAGTGTCGTCGCGTGCACGTGATGAATACATACTGCGATATTCTACTCGTCGTGTACCTGATGTTAGTGTATTTGATGGAACTTATCGAAGACTACGAGAAACTGGTTCCGTACAAAGACGGCGGACTGACATGGGACGACCACGTATCTTTGACGAAGACGAAGAAAACGAAATACGACGTCTCTTTAAGGTGGACCCAACCACATCTACAAATGTTATCGCACAAGGTATGGTTTGTAATGCATACTGTTGGGCAACACCCTTAGCACTATACGCCCGTGCAAGTCATTGAAGAAGGGGATCTGTTGCGACGATTAGAATTCTGCAGATTTATGCTCAATACCGATGTCGAAGATGCATCTTTTTTTAAGAAAATACTATGGACTGACGAGTCGAAATTCGACAAAGACGGTCTTACCAACTACCACAATGCCCACTATTGGGCTTCTAAAGAGGAAGGCAACCCAAACAAAAAAAGAACGAAAGGATCACAAACAAGATTCAGCTTAAATGTGTGGATGGGTATAATTTCAAATTATTTGGTTGGGCCATTCTTCCTGCCAGATAATTTGAATGGCGAGGAATACAATTTTTTGCGGAACGATTTACCTAATTTGATGGAAGACCTACCTATTGGTTTGAGACAAAACATGTACTTTCAACACGATGGCTGCCCAGCTCACTACAGAGGAAGTGTTCGTGCATGGCTCTATGACAATTATCCCAACAAATGGATTAGAAGAGGCGGACCCATACCTTGGCCGGCGAGAAGCCCAGACCTAACACCGATGAATTTTTATGTGTGGGGTCACATGAAAAGTCTCGTATACGACCAGATAACTCCTATCGAAAACGTGGATGTCCTAAGACAAAAAATAATTGATGCGGCTGACGAAATGAGGCGGCACCTCACAACCAGCGTTGTGAAAAGTAATTTAAGAAAAAGAATGAGAATTTGTCTTAGAAATAGGGGCGACCATATAGAACATGAATTATAATTAATAAAAAATATTAAATTGCAAGGTTTTTTGTTTTATTTGTGTATTTTTTTCGTATTTTCACCTAGAACTAAAAATTTACCTTTTGCTACCCGAATCCGCTTTAGGTGTCATTCTGTGTACAGTTTTCCTATTAAACTCCTAGTATTATACCTTTTTTGATAGCTAAAAAGACGTAAAAGTTTTTAAAATAATTTGCAGAATAACTTCCATACATTTTTTTTTTCTCTTTATTGATCTAAAATAGGAAACACTTGGTAAAAATTCGTAATTTAGAAACATTAACAAGCCGCCATTTGAAACTGTTAGTAACTAGTTCAAATTTTTTTGATGATTTTTGATACTTGACATACAGACTAAAAAAAAATAACCAAAAAAAATCGCACTCGAGAACCTCTAATAAAAAAAAAAATCGATATAAAAGCAGCAAAAAAAACATGTTTTTTTTAGAAAATCTTAAACTTCAATATCGAAAACGATTAAGTTTAGGACATCATGTCATAGAGTCAAATCGGTCAGAAACGACCTAAACTATAACGTCTTTTTAATTATCTAGGACGACTTTCCCTGTAACCCTGTATATATATATATATATATATATATATATATAATATATATATATATATATATATATATATATATATATATATATATATAAATATATATATAACTATATATATATATATATATATATATATATAGAACTAGAATAACAATAATATATATATATATATATATATATATATATATATATATATATATATATATATATATATATATATATATATATATAAATATAATATATATAAATATATATCAAATATATACTATATATATCTATATATATATATAATATATATATATATATATATATATATATATATATATAATATATATATTATATATATATATATATATATATATATATATATATATATATATATATATATATATATACTATATCTATATATATATATATATATATATATATATATATATATATATATATATTATATATATATATATATATATATATATATATATATATATAAGCCGTGAGATAATAAACACAAATTATCTTTAAAATATATAATTGATTCATCGAGTTTAACAATTATAACCTTCTGGTATATAATTCGTACAATTATCAGCAATGGTACCGTAAATGGTAACATCCTTCCATTTCCAGTCAAAACACCCTTCATCGGCACATAAAATATAAACTGGAACAGCACCATTTAATGCATTGCCATAAATATTTTCGAAGTTTACGTTATGTAATGGAATATTATTTTTTGGTGGACCATCTTGAGGTTGACCAGCCGGTAGATTTCTGTAGTTTTGTTGAATGTTAATTCCATAATATTTGGAATCTAGAATAACAGAGAAATTTAAAACTATCCTCTTTCATTACCTCTGCCATAAAAAAAAAAATAGAAATAAAGAATGGTAATTAAATTTTAAAAAATTAATTAATTCAACCCTTTATCCCAAATTTTCTTTTATATCACCATACAGCAGTAATTTCTTACTCAACAAGAGATCCATTTGTAGTGTGGAAACAAGGATATATTTTGTTATCACATTTACCTAATAGGGTAATATTTCTATAAGTAACATTTGAAATTAATCCTGCCCCAGCATCCACGTGAGTCTTGATGTGTATTCCATTTTCAGCCATGGTTACCAAAGAATCCTCAATGAGGACATCTTCCAACGTTCCGGCACCACCACTTATGGTAAGACCATGACTCCCATGACAAAACATATTTCTGATTGTAATGTTTTTACCTACAAATTTAAGAATATATTCAAATTTTGCAATTACTTATTTGTCAAATTGTTTCAACTAAGAGTAACAATCAATAACTCGAAATTAGATTTCAATAATTAAAAAAATTAGTAAAGTGATCTTATAAAATAACTTAATCCAAATACTACATGTAGATATTTTAAATAATAGGAAAAGAAGTAAGGATAAGAGGTGATTCAGAGATATTTACAACTAATATCTGAGATTCTCTTCGACATAATATTTCTGCTAAAATTGAAAATATTGGAAAAACAACATTGTCTCATTCTTCGACTCAAAGAAAACCAAAAAGACTTATAATGTGACATATACGAAGCAAACCCCCTATAATCCGAATACCTACTTCGTGAACACATACACTACATATTCTACCAGTGGAAATTAAATAAAAAAGAGTAAAATTCCTTCATCACAAAAAAACCTTAAAAAGGACCACAATATCTAGGAACCAACCCTTCTAATCCCCTCTCCTTTCTTATCAGTCTCTTATGGATTTGGTCACAAATAATTCGAAATATCAAAAAAATTCTAATATTTTCGGAGTACTTGCTCCAAGAAGCCCGAAAAGAAGGTGTAACACAATATATTCGGTCTCTTTATCTTCCAGTCCATCCTCATTAGCTCTTTAGATCATAAATAATGGAAAATAATTAAAAAACACACTTTTTAGAATCTTCGATTCCCAGAAAAGAACGTGTAACACAACGAATTCGAGACATTCCCTCTAACATCTCCCCTCCTTTAACCCATTCTATAAAATGTGTAAATGTTTAAACTTTGTTCGTTGCATGATCCAAAAAAAACCTAGAAAAATTCTTATAAGGCTTGAGAAAATGTAAAATAATTAAAAATAATAAGTACTACACAGAAGATATTATTCGCAAAAAAAAGTTAAGAACAGAGGGAGTTTCAGAAATATTTACAAGTGAAATTCCCTTTACATGACATTTCTGTTAAAATCGAAAATTATTAAAAAATAACATACTTTTCACATTCCTCGACTTTAAAAGCCTTAAACAATCCATCTAATCCCTCTCCCCTATCTCATTAACAACTTTCATATTTGACCGACTGAAAATAATAAGAAATAATGCAATTTTCAAATTGCTTCACTTCAAGAACCATAAAAATTATGTATAGCATGATTTATGTGAAGCAACGCTTCTTAAACCCTCCTCTGCCTTAATAATCCCTTACATGTTTGACGAACTGAAAATATTAAAAAAAAAAAACACAATTTTTAGATTCGTCGACTACAAGAACATGATATACATATACTATGCTCACTCTCTGCCACTCTTCATTAAGTGCTTAATAAAATTTCGTCTCCAAGAACCCTAAAAACATGATATAACACGAAGACTGAAAAGTTTTTGGTCTGACACATAGATGTCGCCCTTTCAAAAAATCCATCTGATTTTTAGGAAGTATCAACCTTCAAATGATACGTGTAAAAATTTCATGACATTTCGAAGATTAGTTTACAAGTTACAATAGTTTTCTTTGATTGTGTTAGCCGATACTTGTTGGAAATTCATAATAAAATTATATAAAAAACAACACTAGGTTTTAATTTTCAATATATTTAAATTGATTTGACAATTGTTTCA
This sequence comes from Pachyrhynchus sulphureomaculatus, assembly GCA_019049505.1. Taxonomy (NCBI): domain Eukaryota; kingdom Metazoa; phylum Arthropoda; class Insecta; order Coleoptera; family Curculionidae; genus Pachyrhynchus; species Pachyrhynchus sulphureomaculatus. Next base: position 25,479,570 of record CM032449.1, read on the forward strand.
CCATACAATGGCTTCTTTCGAAGTGAATTAGAAAGAAAATTGTTTGGTAATAATACTGGTTATATAGTGCTTAAAACTATCCTTAATTACATAAGATTATGTTAATCATTTTATTATATTATTTACTGACAAAGTTATTTTAAAGATGCAAATCTGTGGTACTATTTCAGAGAACTAATAAAGATTAAGTAAGGGTGAATGGTTTAAGTCTACCTGTTCGTTCAATAATAGATTGGGAGTTTTTCCGTTTGTTAATTTCAAGATATTCAAGTATATTTAATTTTTTAGATTTATTTTCTACATATAGGATTTTGAATGTATCATCAAAATTAAGGGATTCGTTTATTATATAGGTTGCGTAATGTGAATTGTTCTTGTTTTTTAAATAACTGTGTTTATGTTCTTTAATGCGAGTTTCAAAAGTACTACGTAGGTTTTAGTACAAGATCCACAATTTAATAAATAAACTCCTGATTTTTTGGATTTATTAGATTTGGTTTTGTTATTCAAAATTATATTCCCTAAGGTATTACTGGTTTTAAATGCTATTTTATTTAAATTGTTCTAGTTATTTTCCCTGTGTACGTGAGTGTGCTAAATTTTCCTTTTTTGTCATTAATGGTGGGACAAATTAGGGAGATTGCTTGTTTAAACGATTTTTTATTCAAGATATTATCTATAATGGTAGGGTCATGTGCATTATTAATTGCTATTTGTTTGATTATGTTGAATTCTTTGTTAAAATTAGTTTTAGTCATAGGCATACCATATGTAACAGTCTATGTATGAAAGAGTTAAAAGCTGCCATTTTGTGAGTATAAGGGTGGGATGAACTATTGTGTATAACTGGGCCAGAATGTGAAGGCTTGTGAAAAATCGAGAAATCATGTTTATTGTTCACTTTTGATATAGATATGTCTAAGAAATTTATAGAGTTATTGTTGAATAAAAAAACCAAATCTAATAAATCCAAAAAAATCAGGAGTTTTTTTATTAAATTGTGGATCTTGTACTAAAACCTACGTAGGACAAACTGGTAGATCTTTTGAAACTCGCATTAAAGAACATAAACATAGTCATTTATAAAAATAACCGGTCAAGTGCAAGCTGAACTTGCGCAATTAGTGTTCTGTACCTTGATTGCTTCTGAAATAAAAATTTTGTTACGGAGGTATAAAAATGATCAGTGACTTCACAAAACACACCCCAAATGAGTTTTCAACAAAGTTTGTTTCCGATCGTTACTGAAAATTGATGATCTTGAAATTTTTGTTTTTTTTTATATACTATAGATAAATTATTAAAGGTAATGCACTCTTCAATCTCGTGGAGAATATTCCAGAAATTTTTCAAAATTTTTGGATCAGTCCTTTTCGTGATAGAGGGAGGGACAGCGATTTTTCGCAATTTTTTCAAAATAATACAAAGAAAAGTATGCGCATGTAAAACATTATATATATTTTTGAACTCGTATTTTTACAAGCTTTCATCTGACACCACACTCGGTGACCTAGTAAAATATTTTTTTTCACTTCCGATTTCACCCCTCAAAACTAAACCTTTAAGTCAAAATTTAACTTTCAAAACTACACGGCTCTAATGAGGCTATTAATTTTTATATAGTACCAAATTTCAACTTTCTACGTCAAATAGTTTCGGAGAAAATCGGGTGTGGCAGACGGACAGGCAGACAGTCAGACCGACAGACAGACACCGAAATGATCTTATAAGTGTTCCGTACGGAACGCTAACAAGAACAATTCACATTACGCAACCCATATAATAAACGAATCCCATAATTTTGATGATACATTCAAAATCCTGCATGTAGAAAATAAATTTAAAAAATTAAATATGCTTGAATGTCTTGAAATTAACAAACGGAAAAACTCCAATCTATTATTACACGAACAGGTAGACTTAAACCATTCACCCTTACTTAATCTTTATTAGTCCTCTGAAATAGTACCACAGATTTGCATCTTTAAAATAAGTTTGTCAGTAAATAATATAATAACACGATTAACATAATCTTATGTAATTAAGGATTGTTTTAAGCACTACATAACCAGTATTATTACCAAACATTTTTCTTTTCTAATTCACTTCTAAAGAAGCCATTGTATGGTGAAACAATTGTTAAGTAAATTTAAATACACTGGAAATTAAAACATAGTGTTGTTTTTATATAATTTTACATTAGTTTTTAGTGACGCTACTTTTTATATTTTCAAAACAAGTGTAAAAAATAGAATTTCGTGTGTTGATTAAATACTGTTTTTTAATGGGAAAAAAATACCGTTCAAGGAAAGCAATGGCTTGATAAGTGTTACGGGGACTCTGCCCCTGGAAAATCACTCATCATTAATTGGTCTGTTAAATTTAAACGCGGTCATACAGACACAAATAATGTTGAACGCTCTGGACGCCCAAATGAGGTGGTTACACCGGAAAACATAAAAAAATCCACAAAATTGTTTTAGATGACCGTAAAGTGAAATTACGTGAGATAGCTGACACCCTACAGATATCAAAAGAACGTGTTGGTCATATTTTACATGAACATTTGGGCATGGGAAAGCTCTGTTCGAAATGAGTACCGCGTTTGCTCAGAGTGGACCAAAAGCAACAACGTGTTGATGATTCTGAGCGCTGTTTGGACCTGTTTAAGAGCAATAAAAAGGATTTTTTTCATGCAATATGTGACAATGGATAAAACATGGATCCACTCCTACACACCAGAATCAAATCGGCAGTCAGCTGAGTGGGATAACAGCCGTTGAAAGCCGCCTGAAACGACCAAAGATATAACAGCCGGCTGGGAAGGTTTTGGCATCTGTATTTTGGGACGCGCATAGAATAATTTTCATCGACTAGCTGAGAAGGGAAAAACCGTCAATAGCGAATATTATATAAAGTTATTGGTGCGTTTGAAGGCAGAAATCGCAAAGAAACGGCCCCAAATGAACAGGAAAAAAGTGCTCTTTCATCAAGGCAATGCACCTTGTTACAAGTCAATGGTTACGATGGCAAAATTGCATGAATTGAAGTTTGAATTGCTGTTTCATCCACCGTATTCTCTAGATTTGGCCCCCAGCGACTATTGTCTATTCGCAGAGCTCAAAAAAATGCTCGCGGAAAGAGATTTGGCTCCAATAAAGAAGTTATCGCCGAAACTGAGGCCTATTTTGAAGACAAAGACGAATCCTTCTACAAGAAGGGGATAGAAATGTTAGAAAAGGGTTGGACTGATTGTATCGCTCTTAAAGGAAACTATGTTGACGAATAAAGTCGAATTTTGCAAAAAAAAATGTGTTTTAAGTAACTAGACCAAAAACTTTTCAGCCTACGTGTTATATACGAAGCGCCCACTCGGAATTTTCGAAATTCTGGACTCAAAGAACCTTGAAAAGAACGTGTAATAAGATATATTTGGCTCAACACCCTAGCCCACCCCCATAACTCCCCTATAAACACTATGCCTAAAATTTGTTCATGATATCAACAAAAACCAAGAAAAGTTTACACAATGATTTAGAAAATGAGCAAATTTTTTTCAATCACCACTTTCACCCCTTTCGCGATATCAGCAAAAACTATACGTTCTATATTCAAAATTTGGAAACAAACAAACAGACTTGAAGTAGGGAAGGAACCTATAGATTTTGAACGATATTATCTCCGAAAAAGGAAGTTAAAGTTGTGGAAGTCGATAAATTTTGTAGCGTCGAAAGAATAAAAATTTGTCTTCGTTTTTAAAGTGTATTTGTCTGGAGTTGATAGCAGAATTCTCTCACTGTAGATGCAAATACATGTTGGGGTGCGCCCAAAAAAAAAAAGAGATTTCTTACACATTTTACTGGATTGTGCTACCTGTTCTGAATTATTTTTAAGGGTTCACCCGATTTTAGGCAGAAAACCTCTGATATACAATAGAGTCATAAAATGTAAATGAGCGTTCATCAATAGCATAGCCGTCCGAGCGTAACTGGCTTTTATTATTTAATAAATAAAGTTATCTTAAAACTAAGTTATAGAAATATAAGATTTATTACCAAAAATTTTTTAATCTATAGATCTATGTATGTATACATATGTATTAATTCACAATTCACGATATATAAGTACTTTATGGTAATTACAATCAAAAACAATCATCATCTTCAAAATCTGAAGACTCGATTTCTCATAAATTGATAATTAAGGGTTCTATTTCCACAATTTCTTCGATGTATTTGTCAAGTTTCCACATTTTATTTTCTTCTTCTATAACATCTCGAATGGCATTTTTTAAAATTATCCTCTTTGATCCTCTCTATTCCAGCAAGTAATAATTGCCTTACATCTTGAAGTTTGAACGTGGTGTTTTCCTTGCAACGAAACCTTTCATTTGTACCCAAATTAGCTCTATGGGATTCAGTTCGCAATGATATGGAGTAATCTAAGCACTGTGATATTCCGTTCCTTTGCTATCTCATCGACTGCGTCTTTTTTGAACTGTGCCTTATTTTGTTTCGCAATTTTGAGAAGTTCCGCTTTTAACATACCATCTTTATGTTTGAGATTTTTATCTCTCGTCCATTGAAGAATATCCGCTTTCTTCCATGAATTTGTCGGGAGTCGTTCTAATAATCGAGAATATTATGGGACATTGTCTTATACTATAGCTGATTCTGCTGGACTACATTCAATCATTTGTTGGAAGTACTCCTCAAAAACATCGACCGTCATCTCCTTATGGTAATCTTAAGTTGACTTCGATTCGAATTCCAACAAGCCACCATCGAGTATTTCGTTTTCACTATCAATATGTGCTATAATTAGCCTGCGACCTTTTTCTGAAAGGCGTTGTAATCCAGTCCAGAATATTTTTTATTGCATACTTAGGCACCCCGTAAAGTCATTGCATAGTCGTGCATACCGTAGAAAGTCATTGAATATGAATGCAACTTAACGTGATTAGTTTTAGCAACTAGTTGCTGCAACCTTTATAAAACAAAGAAAATAACTATCCATGTACGATTTTAATAAAGCAACCAATGGTACCAACAAACCAACAAAAAATGTGGTACAGTGAGAAATACAAAAAGTTAAAAAAAAGCAAAGACTTAAAAAACAGAAAAGTTATGATACAACGCCAAATTGAGTAAAGCATTACACATTACAAAGGAGAAAGATGACCGGCCCAAAAATCGTTAGAGCAGGAAATTTTCTCTAACATGAATGGAAACAGAGAGCCTCAATATGACACAAAGATGGGTCAAAGATAAGAGCGGGATTTATACTGAAAACAGCAAACAGGCTAAAGAGAAAAAATGGGGCACCTACCTACCGATAAGTACTACAATAACAGCTAATATCCCAAATAATTTTATAGTACCTATTATCATTAAACTTTATAACACTGTAGATTTCTAGTTCTTAAGAATTGTTAATTGTACTCGTTTAGGCCTTTATCATACAAATAAGATTTTTTAGATTTCATCATTTACTCATTAAAATAAACTTTGAAATGCGCTTATTGTAAAGTTTAGAAGGCATGTAATAAAATATTTTTTAGAGAAAGGTCGCACTGTTGTATAGAGATAGAAAGTAAGAGTGATTTAAACTAAAAATGCAAATAATTGGTAGAGAAATTTCGGACGCTTATGGTTTATGACATTTTAATGTTTATAACCCATGTTGTGTGCTATCAACTCCAAACAAACGAACTTTAGTGTGTAAGAGTAATTCATATGATTTGTAATCAAAATAAATAAGGTGTCGAAGAAGTGATTGGGGGGAGATTAAAGGGCTCGGTTTGAATAAATAATTTAATATGTCCCCTATCAGGGTATAAAAAATAACGTGATTATAGAGGGCCCTAGACAAGCTGACTCTGCAACTTTCCCGTGTGACTAGGGAAGTACTGGGGGAAATAGTTTAAAACATTTTTTTTTTCATTTTTACTTACCATAACTGACTGCTACACAATCATCCTGATTATAAACTACACAATTTTCAATTAAAATATTTTTATTAGACGAGCCACCTATGCCAAATCCGTCAGTGTTATGAGCAAACTTATTTGGTGGTGCAACTCCCTAAAACACGACAGAAAATAATAGCTACAGCTCATATGACTCTTATCAATCAATATTTAATTAAATTGTTATCAATGTTGCTTGTTTCGCGAAATTGTAAGATTAGCAGAAGGAATGACAGAATCAATCAACTATGAACGTGGAATTAGGCAGGGAGTGGTTTTAAGTCATCTTCTATTTAATATTGTCACGGATGAAATTATAAAGAATCTCAAAAGAAAGAAAGGATATAGAATGGGTTAAAGAGAACTTAAAATCATATGTTATGCAGATGACGCGATAATAATGGCTGAGACCGAGAACGATCTGCAAAGGCTGCGCACATTGGGACCAAAAACCCGAAAAGATGGGCCAAAATGTGTGTTATTTGAATTATATGAAAATTTGCATATCTGGTTTTTTTGAGATCGCTGATTAAGAATCTGACATAAAAAATATAAATAACAAAATGGCGGCTCCAATATGGCGGACAAAATTGATAAAAATCGTACTATACTATATATATATTTATATATATATATATATTATATATATATATATATATATATATATATATTATATATATATATATATATGGGTCATTCCATATCATATTTACAACTGAAAAATAAAATTGCCTTTCAGATTTTTTTTCTTGTATCAGATACAAAAAAAAAGACCCGTATTTCTTTTATTTCGATGTCACGTTTTCAAGTAACGAATTTTGAAGTGGAAAAAATCGAAAATTTTTGTCAACAATTCTTCATTTGCAGGTAAGGTCAAGAATAACCTAAAGTTTGCATATAAAAATGAATAATAAAAATTTGCCAGTTTTTTTTAACAAATAAGCAATTATTTTAAACAAATGGTATTTACAAAAAAAAAAGACATCTGCGAAATTGTCTGTTCAAGGATTAAAATACTTCTTATAGTTTATAAAAAGATCTTATAAAAATTTCAGAGTGGTAGGTTTAGTAGTTTTTGTAATATAATTTTTTTATATTGAGCAGCGTTGGTCCGAAGCGTGTCATATCGCGCTGTCTACACCGAACGCGCGACGTCGGTCGCCAGAATCATCAAATTTCGACTATAGGGCTCTTTGAGGTTGTTAATGAAGAATCTGAGGTTAAAAATGTGAAAAACAAAATGGCGGATCTGATATGCGGACAAAAATGTCGCTGATAAGGATCTGAAATTAGAAAAGTGAAAAACAAAATGGAGGATTCAATATGGCGGTTTGGAAAAAATAAGTTAATGTTTTTTTAAAGTGAAACTGTTTATTATTAATATATAATGACAATGTAAACTATGTAAAAAATGTTATTACAAGATAACATCAATATTCTTCATCTGATGAAAGTGTTGACTCATCATCACTGCTCTGAATCTCAGAACTGGGAGCTTTTAGCAGTTGTACAGCTTCAAAGTGCAACGTTTTCAATTTCTTCGCTGGTAATTTTTTCCGCAGGCTTGATATTAGCGGATCTGATGATACCAAAAGCCTCTGAAATACATCTTCCATATTCTTAACACGATTACATTTTCGCGCAAAGTCCCTGCCGATATTTTTTTATAAATTTGTTACAAGATTCTTGGGCCTCTTCAGACATTTGTCCGATTGGTGAAATCGAAGCTTGAATAATGCGTTCGCTGTGAATCAAAATCTTGTGAACTGTCGTTGGCATGTAAAACCAGGGATATAAACTTAAATATAAACGAGCTGTTTCTAGGCATATTCCTCATATCTCGGAACATCAATATCGAAATCCGCAAATAATAACTTGTAATGTAATGTAAAATCACTTAAGGTCTCTCGTCTAGTCCAGTTATTGTTGCCGTAATTGTCGAATTTTCGAAGAAACGACGCGCAGTATTTCCGTCACTTGTACTTCCGTTATCCCTGTTTCGGTTGATCTTTTTTACATAAAATTTATTTAAAAAAAAATGTGCAAGTGCGGGCAGTTGATTTTGCTACTATATTATTAAAAAATAGTTAGAAAACACGATAAACTTGGTTTGACAGTGGGATGTCGTGGAACTTTTAACTTACGTATATTTTAATTTTTGACGTTTGAAACTAAAAGTTTTAAAAAAGTGATATTTAAAATAAACGTTAAACAATAATTAATTGATAATCAAAATTTTATTGTAATTAATTTATATGGTTTTAAATGTACTCACTTTTATTCGAGAATCCATTTCACGAAATTAAATTAACTTCAAATACAAAACATTTGAGCGCAATTGAATCTGCCTGTCTATCTCAAACAGAACAAGCTCAGAATCTGGCCTGTTCGACGCTCTAACAACAATAGGTGTTAAGAGTCACGTGTGCACACTTGATTATTATAACCGGTCGTTTCGAATAGCGCAGGTACCAATCCACATACCTAGGGCCTGAAAAGTCCCTACATCGAACATTCATTTTAGGGACTTACGGCCACCTTTTCGGCATTCGGTCCCAATGTGCTGCGATACAAATTCTACATAGCAGCAAAACAATAATATATATGAATCTTAACTGAAAAAACCAAGACAATACTAATAGCAAAAGAGCCAGCCGATCAGGTGGGAAACTAGTAATGGAAGATAAACCACTAGAACAGGTGATGAAGGTCGATTACCTGGTCATCAAAATATCTAGTATCGGAAAAATTGAAGAAGAAATAAAACATCAAGTCAACAAAGCTAACAAAAGACCCGATACCAGTATAACACAGAGGATGCTTGCAATCAACTGAAATGAGACTACTTAGGAGAAGTACAAATAAGACACTGAGGAATAGAGAAAAGAGTGAAGACATAAGGCGCACATGTAATATAGAAAATATCAACCAGTGGATAAGAGGAAGAAAAGTGAAATGGAATCAACACATAGGAAGAATGGCAAACAACAGGATAGTACGGATAGCAAGAGACAAGTCACCGAATGGAAGCAGATCACAATGGGACGTCCAAAAAAAGAGATGGAACGACAATCTATAGAGCAGCGAACAAAAAACACAAAAAATAGTGCCTAGCTATAAGTCGGAAGAAGAAGAATTAACAAACGTCAAATTTATATACATCTACTTTATTGATGTAAACAACTTTTAATCCTGCATAAAGCTCGGAATATTGCTCCCATGTTGGAGCTTTACTGCTTTGGCATTTGTTGCATTCTATTCAGCAGAGAGTTTTTCGCCTGATTAGAGACCCAGAATTCACCAGCAAGCTTGATTTCTTACGACATCGAAAAATGGTTAGCTACTTGAATCTATTCTACTTTCGATGGCTGTAGCCGCTGAATTCCTTCCAAAGCAGTGCATGTTATGAATACATATCGCGCTAATACATCACATCCGTATGAGGCCCAGCTTGTCGCTTCTCTTACCACCCTTACCTAAAAATCTCATCACTAAGGTATTAAACACGTAAAATTAAATTAATAAAACCGTTAACTACCTGGTCAAAAATTTGCTTCCAATCATTTAAGTATGTTATAAGAAATAAAATAAAAACGCCTTGATTAAAAAACAAGGGCTTTGTTACTGATTTTGAAGAGATATGAACTTGAAATGCCTTTCCTATGTTCTACTTTTTAAGATTAACCATCGTCATTACTTACGCAAATATTAAAAACAAAAACAATAAGCAATTCACGTGTTTTTTTAGATAACACAGAATATTTTTCAAATATTGAATAACGAAAACCTAATTTTAGAGTTCAAGTTTATTTTAAAGAGGAAGCGATAGTAATTAGAATGGATTAGATATGGTGGAGGTACGAGGGTAAATTAATAGCAAGGCAGTTCGCGTAAAGAAAAATCCGGGCCCAGGGGGAAATTTATTTACGGGCTTATCTCACAAAACTTTCTCTTATAGTGGAACTTAGAAAGGGCGATGGGGGGAAAAACCTCCCCGTTAGGAAAACCTCTCTTTCTAATTGAACTGTACCACCTTCAAAGATATTGACCGCGGGGTGGAGGAGGAAATTTTTTATACAAAAAAAAAAATCCCTGTCTTATAAAAAAATTTTTTTTTAACATCTCTTCTAAAACTCTAACGTCGTATAAAAGAATGTTTTGCCATCATATTCTCAAAGTAATGCCCAAAAAAAAAGCCGAGAGAAGGGGATTAAAAAAAACCTTCTCACAAAATGGAAATATTTTACAATTTTATAAATAACAACCGCGAAACGGGGTGATTTTCGAAGAAAAAGGACTCTCCCTTATTAAAAAATGGTACCACCTTCTTAAAATGGCAGCCGGTAGAAGAGAGGGGACTTTTCAAAAAAATAATCCTTCCTTATAACAAAAATTTTACCACTTTCTAAAAAAGTGATTGCGAGAAAGAGGGGGGGGAATTATCCCCCCCCCCCCCCCCCCCCCCCAAAACAAGAACTCACCTTAATAACAATATTTTCCTAAATGATAAAAGTAATAACGGGGGAAGGGAGATTTCCAAAAAAAAAGACCGCACTCTTATGATAGAAATTTTATTACCGCCTAAAATTAATCGCCGCCAGGTGGGTAAAATTTCTAACTAAAGAACCCCTGTTTTATATCAAAATTTTAGAACTAATAAAAACCTTATTCAGAAAAACCGAGGATGCTGGAAAGGAATCACGACTCTTTTAAAAAGCTCAAGCCAGAGCATATCTTCGCAGCAACCCATTTCTTGTCGGATCGGTAGCTAAGTAAATGAATAAACTGTAAGCATTACTAGTTTTCAGTAAGCTACAATAATTTCTATTTCTGATTTCTGTAATCCTAATTTTGAAGGCGCATCTGCTCTTTGTGTATCAGCAGCTAGAAATGCAAATTATTGTACCTTACTGATTCTTTGTGCTAATACCGAGATAAATACTTTAGCGATACTAGCTCGGCAGATGAGCTGTGATACGATGAACACGTTCTGAGATGGATTGACAGGAAAATCATAAATGAATGAATCACTGCCAGAATATGGACTCCGTACAATTTTAGTAGTTTATATTGATAATTAGTTATAGGGAAACATAAAAAGGTTGAAAGGGTGAGGGTTAAAGGGATTGCTTCATATATATCGTATGATAAATCCTGCTCAGAGTTTTTTGGATTCGATAAATCTAAAAATTATTATTATTTTTTTTAAAAAAATGTTTCTATATTTGAACGAAATAATAATAATTAGAACCCATTACAGCCCAAATTTCAGTTGTAAAATAACTTCTGAAGACTTTCAACTACTACTTTTTTTTTGTAATCAGTATCTCACAAAAAAAACAACTATAATTCCAAATATCGAGTTTTTAGTTCTTGGAAATGAAACTTAGACAAAGGAATTATTCTTATCCAGACTAAAAACTTATTTTAGGCAAAACCGAAAGTGGGAAAGTAAAATACCAGCAATAGCAAGGGCAATCAATATGAGATAAGACGACGTATTTCAATAGTATTGTTGTAAAATTCGCTATAAGAATGTGCTAATAAAATAGGCGTGTTTAAAGTTCTTAAAACCTTCTAGAATTTTTATTTTCCGTCGAATAGCGGTCACTTTAGTTTCAAAACTATATCAGCTTTCATTAGTCTATTTATTTTATTTATTTATTTTATTTTATTTTTAACCACATTCTAAAAACAGTATTCCAATTACAGAATGGGAAAATAACATAATGAAATGTACTAAACCTAATTAAAATTAAAATTAAATAGCTTATTAACAACTGCATTTGATTATATTTCTCGCAAATTTGAAAAAGGGGAGAAAAATTTTAGGACATTTGTTCTTGGGATTGGTAAATTAAAAGTTTTGCAGACTACGTGCCGCGGGTCTAGGTACATGAAAAGGCAGACACTGCAAGATTTTGTTTGCATCAATTTTTTGTTTGATATTATCTTATGTAAAAATATAATTTGGGCTTTTTTTTGTTTCGGCGTGTCTCTAAACTTTCCATCGAAAATCTATCCAAGAGACTTTCATAGGGATAACCTGTTTCGGGATATACTCCATCGAGTTTAAAACCTAAAGGGTACTTTAAAAAACGGTTTTGAAATTGTTTTCAATATTTTTGAATGTGCGCTAGATAAAAGGGACACCAAACAAAAACAACAACTGAGTATTCAAGCCGTGATCTCACGAAACTATAAAAAAGGCAATTTTTTAGAGTATCATATTCAACAAAGCTGGCACTATTACGTATGAATGAAACCCAATAGTTTAAAAACGCTCCCGCCGTAAAATCTTTTTTTCCAATATGGCCACGAAAAAGACAAGGCAGTATCCAAGCAAAACACCCAAATCAGACACCGACTGACATCGCTCTAGGACCTGAACCGTTCATATTGTAATTGAACTATATGGACTCAATTTTTTTTGTAAAGGTGATTACATTGCACTTGATACATTCAAAAGGAGTTTGTTGTTACTACACAAACCAATTGTTTACAAGATTTAAAGCCATCTTGTAGTCCCCCTTATGCAGTCATTCAGGGTCTCTGATTCTGCAATATAGCTTTACGTCATCAGCATAAAGTAGGTATTCACACCCGCTCTCTGAGTAAAATCATTTTTATAATTGAATATTAAAAAGGAGTGGTCCCAAATGTGATCCCTGCGGCACTCCCGATGTGGCAACAAAGCTAGAAGAATTCTGACCAAGACACTGTACAAAACTGCAGCGGATTAATCAAGTATGATTTAAAAAAAAGAGATTATAACTTAGGCCGAAAGAGCAAATTGCGAATCATCTTGTCGCAACAGAATCCCCAATGAATCCAGCCTATCAAAGGCCTTAGAGCAATCAGTGTAAATCACATTCGGTCTGCGCACTCCCCAGCAAGTGATTCCGCTATGGACTTGCGTAAAAACCAAAATAAATTGGAAACCGTCCGTTGCTATTTGAAATATATAAATACTCACTGTAATATGATTTTCGGACGGACTTTTTGAAAAGTTATTCATAATGCTTATCTGGTCCTATAGTTTTGTTTACACAACTCTCGACACCTTTTTTGAAAACAGGCGTAATACTTGATGTTTTTCAAGTAATCAGAAAACACAGTAATGTGTCAAGTGATAAATTTGAATTAATAGTGTAAGAGGATGAGCAAAAAACCGATTCGCAGCTCCATTTAACACGAAGGCATGAATTTTTAATCTGGAACTAACAGTAGCTGTATGGTTTTGAACTTTTTTTAATTGACTTTAATACCACAAGTTTGTTCCGTTATCTTCTCTACATGTTTATTAGGATTTTTGGTGATGGGAACATAAATTATTCTCCGCGTTTCTTTTGTTTTCCTGAGAAGACATTACATAAGAGTCTTGAAAAAAGGAATGCAAAACATTTCGCATATGACTAGGATTATTAAGGATGTTGTTATTAAAAGCATAGTGTTGGTAATAACATGATAGTTCTTCCGTCATTAATATAGCGCCGAATTTTTTAGGGTCCAATTTTTTTTGTTGTTTCAATGTTTAAAAATATGCTTTGTAAGGAAGCTTTTGTGTCATTTTTAATGATTCGATTATGGAAGTATATAAGGAAATTAATATTGAAATTCAAATTTCAAGGCCCAAATTTAAGTCTCAAGTTGGAAACTCGAAAGAATGAACGCAAAACTGGCCCGTTTTTGCAACCCCCATAACTTTATTACGACAAAAAAGCGTAAAAGATCTAAAATTTAAACCTAATTAAAAATCTAGAGACATATTTTTCCATTTTTACTATTTAGGGGTAACTACCCCCTATTTATGAGGGTTAAAAGGGGTAAAAATAAATAAGTTTTTTTTTTTTTACGATGTGTAATTCAGAAAAATAGATCACCTTAATTATTTACATATTCCCTACCCAATACCATATAGTCAATCAAAAAACCACCCTCTTAAACCGGGGATCGCAATTAATAGGGGATCCTGCCATACTCACAAAACATCAGTGACTCCCAAGACTAGGAAAAAATACAAAGAACAATAATCAAAATAATTTGAGAATATAGGGCTGAACTTATACTTCTCCCAAAATTATCACTAAGCGATAGCCTCTTCCAAAAAGGGGGTTGAAATTCATGTTAGTGATATTTTAACCTAAAAAATAACTTTTAATTTTGGGAAAAAATCTATTTATTTTGCACACCTTTAACTTTTGAACCCCCCAAAATAAGGGGATATATATAAACAAATGAAAAATCTCTCTAGATTTTTAATTAGCTTCAATTTAAGAATCTTTCAACGTAATTTTGTTTTTTCTTTTTTATCGCCAAATTATAAAGGATGCCAAAAAGGAGCCTGAAAATTTACTATACTATTTTTGCGTATAAATCAGAATTTCAATTGATAGCGACAATATAATAGAACAAACTGCTAGAGAAATCGTCTTATACAGTCGTTCTTTTTTAGCTGTCTTGAAGAGAAATAAAAAAATATATATTAATATAATATATAATTTATATAATAAAAATATAAATATAATTTATATATATAAATAAAAAATAATAAATTAATATAATATATATTTAAATTAAAAAAATAAAATTATATTAAAATATAATAAAAATTAAATTAATAATATAAATATATATATTAAATAATAATAAATTTAATTAAATTTTTAATTTTATTTAAATTTATATAATATTATATTAATTTATTTAATAAAAATATTATTTAATTTTAATAATTAAATTAATATAATATAATTTAATTAATTTATTTAAATATTAAAATTAAATAAAATATAAATTATAAATAATTATTTAAAATAAAATAATATAAAAATTAAATTAATAAATATTATTATATATTAAATAATTTATTTATATTTAATAATAATAATAAATATAATAATATTTATTATTAAAATTAAATTTTAATTAAATATTAAATTTTAATATATATTAAATAATAATATATATAATTTAAATTATATATAATTAAAATTTAATAATATTAATTAATAAATATATTAATATTTTAATTTAATTAAATATATAATTATTTAAATATTTAATTAAATATTTTATATATTAATATATATTATAATTAATTAATAATAATAATATAAATAAAAATTAATATAATTATAAATTTAATAATATAAATAAATAATATTTATTAATAAAATATAAATTATATAAATTAAATATAAAATTTATAATAAAATTAAATAATAATTATAAATTAATTTACAAAATTAAAATAATTATTATTATATTTTATTAATTTAATATAATAATAAATATATATATTAAAATAATTATATATATTATTAAAAAATAAATATTATAATTAAATAAAAAATAATATTATAAATATTAAATTATATAAATTAAAAAATATAATTATATTATAATATTTATATATATAAATTTAAATTAATTAAAATAATATTATAATAATTATATTATAATAAATATATTATATATATATAATATATATATTTTTTAAATTAATAAACAATTATAATAAAAAATAATTAAATATATATATATAATTATTATATAAATTAATTTTTTAAAAATAAATATATATATAAAATTAATATTAATATAATAAATATATAATATATTAAATTATAATATAATTTATATTAATATAAAATAAAATAAATATATTATATATAAATAATAATATTTTATATATAAATAATATAATATTATAATTAAATATAATATAATATAAATAATAAAAATTATAAAAAAAAAATATATATAATAAATAAATATAAATTAAATTATTTAATTAAAAATATATTAATATATATAAATATTTATAATTAATATTTTAAATATTTATTTATTAATATAATTATAATAAAAAATAAATTAAAAATAATTTTAATAATATATAATTATAAATATAAAAATTATAATATATAATTATAATAATTAATATAATAATATAATAATTTATATTAATATTATATTATTAAATAATAAAATATTATTATATTATTATATATAAATATTTAATAATAAAAATTATAATAAATATATATAAATATAAATAATATTATATTTATTATAAATATAATATAAATATATATAAAATTATTATAAAATTAATATATAAATATATATTATATAATATTTATATATATAAAAAATAAATATATATTTTTAAATAAAAATAATTTAAAATTATTTTAAATTATAAATATATTAATTATAAATATATATTATTATATTATATTAATATTATATATAATAATTTAATAAATTTATATTTTATTATAAAAATAATATAAATTAAAAATATATTATAAATATAAATTTAATTATAAATATTTTATATTTTAAAATATAATATATATTATAATTTATATATTTAATATAAATTATTATAAATATATAAAATAAATTATATTATAATAATTTATTTAATTATATATAATAAATTAATTTATTTAATATAATAAATAAATATATAATTATTAATTATTAATATAAATATAATTTAATATTATATAAATAATTAATAATTATATATATATATTTTATATTAATATATAAAATAATATAAAATATATATTTTATTATATATAAAAATATAAAATATATATATTATTATTATAAATTAAATAATAATATATATAAATAATTATATAAATTAATATAAATATAATAATAATATTAATTTAAATATAATTATTATAAAATAATATAATATAAATATATATTTATATATTTTATATTATATATAATAATTATTATATTAATATTATAAAAAATTATATTATTATATAGATATAATAACATATATATATATATATAATATAAAATTATTTTTAAATAAATTATATTTTTTGAATGTTAATAAATTTTGACGGGCGATTTCTGGTTATCTTTTGCCGAGAGGGAGAGGGAGAGACGTTACAAAATTCGCCGTTTGCTATATCCATATCACGCATTTATTCTATCCTATGAATCATTCGTTATTAACTTATGCTGATCATTGCTATATTCTTTTTTTGGGAGACCTGTTATATATTTACCTTCATCTTCCTCTCCTTTATGTCTTTCCAGAGTATCAGTCTACACTTCAAGAGATCTCTTATTTTCTATGACACTTTTGGTCATTCCACACATTAATCAACTCCTTTTCCCAACATATCTATAATTAATAATAATTCATTTTCTCTTTGATTGTTTATTTGGATGTTTCGAATATGTTTGAAATTCTATTTGTAGAATAGACTCAAATGAGCAACTTCAATGTTCCAAAGATTCAAGATTTCCAAATATGTACTGAATATAATCTAAAAACCGGTCAAGTGCAAGTTGAACTTGCGCAATTAGTGTTCCGTACGTTGATTGCTTTTCAAATAAAAAATTTTGTTACAGAGGTACAAAATGATCGGTGATTTCACAAAACACACCCCAAATGAGTTTTTCAATAAAGTTTGTTTCCAATCTTTATTGAAATCTGATGACCTTGAAATTTTTGTTTTTTATATATACGAGATAAATTTGTAAAGGTAATGCACTCGTGGTACTTTTCGATATAAGGCGGGTGGACAGCGATTTTTCGCGATTTTTTAAAAATAATCCAAAGAAAAGTGCGCGCAAGTATTACATTATATATATATATATATATATATATATATATATATATATATAGATATATATATATATTTATTTTACCTCGTGTTTCCACAAGCTTTCATTTGACACCACACTCGATTACCTAGTAAAAAAAAAATTTTTTCACTTCCGATTTCACCTCCAAAACTAACCCCTTAAGTCAAAATTTAACTTTCGAAACTACATGGCTCTGATGAGGCCATCAATTCCTATATTATTACCAAATTTCAACTTTCTATGAGAAATAGTTTTGGAGAAAATCGGGTGTGACAGACGGACAGACAGACGGACAGACGGACAGACGTCCAGACAGACACCGAAGTCATCTTATAAGTGTTCCGTACAGAACACTAAAAAATGAAGGGTGTTATTGTCGGCAAAGCTGTATTCCTTTAAGCAGATCGTTTTTAGAAGGAGGTAATCCTTCTACTGCTAATTGTAAAGAATGCTCTCTGAGATGACTGGAGAACACAAATATATAAGAGCAAGGCTTAGCCAACGATCCGTGATTTATTAGTCATTTTATTTATTTATTTACCACAAGTGCCAACAAAAGTAATTAATAGGCCCGATAACATAGCTATTACACAACATCAATATACAATACAGGGTGGCCCAAAATTACCGAAGGGGTTTGAATTCCTTATAACTTTTTTATTATAATTTTGTTTTTTATTTCTTTTCAGTATTTTGTAAAGAAGACTTGGGGAATTTAAAATGGAACAGTACACAATTGAACAACGTGCCCAAATCGTTGAACTTTCTCAAATCAACGGTCCATTGTTTTGACTCAGCGTGCATATCGTCGTTATTTTAATGTGCGGGATGGACCCTCAGAGTCAACAATAAACCGTCTGGTTGCAAATTTTGCGACAAACAAGGGGCAGTAAGGAACCTTCCTTGTGCCGGTAGACGACGAACGGTGCACACGGATGACAATATTGAACGGGTACAGGAGAGTATTCGGGAAGATGGAGAAACATCAACCAGGAGACGTTCGACACAACTTGGCCTCTCACGAGGGTTGCTGCAGAGAATTTTGCATACAATAAGAATGTTTCCATACAAAATTCAGTTTGTCCAAGAATTGAAACCGACAGATTTACCAGCAACGACTTGATTATGCAATTTATTTCCGGCAAAAAGCAGAAGAAAATCATGATTTTATTAATAATTTAATTATGAGCGACGAAAGCCCATTTCCAATTAAATGGGTTCGTTAATAGGCAAAACTGCAGGATATGGGCTACGGAAAATCCAAGAGTAGCTCAACAGCGACAATTACACCCACTTAAGTGTACTGTTTGGTGCGGAGTTTCGTCGGAAAGGATAATTGGCCCATATTTTTTTTTGAAAATGAACACGGTGTCGCCGTTTCCATCACTGGTGTTCGATATCGGACAATGTTGGAAAATTTTTTAAGGCCAGCCGTGGAAAACCATCCGCAAGTATGGTTCCAACAGGATGGAGCCACAGCGCACACTGCGAGGGACACAATGGCTCTTTTACGCGACATCTTTGGTGTGAACGAATTATTTCGCGTACAAGCGATTTTTATTTGGCCTCCGCGTTCACCGGATTTAACCGCTCCAGACTTTTCCTTTGGGGTTATTTGAAAGGAAAAGTCTATATTAATAAGCCTAGAACCATCCAGCAATTAAAAAACAATATACGTGACGAAATCAACAACATAACACCTGAAGTTTTGCGAAAGGTTATGGAAAATGTTTTGGAAAGAGCACGAATATGCGAAGCAGAAAATGGCCACCACTTGCGAGATATAATTTTTCATAATTAAATTAAAAATATTCTCCATTAATATACTGTATTTAAAAAAAAAATTATAATTATGTCTTAAATAAAAAGTTATAATGAACTCAAACCCCTTCGGTAATTTGGGCCACCCTGTATAACAATACAATATACACAGTAACTCAAGACTAAAATTAACTTTATAGTTTAATAAACACAGTGATTAATATCATGTCACACACCATTACCGTTATTAAAGTAGGTTCAAACAAGTATTGAAGAAGTCATTTTGAGTCATGGAGAGATCACATGCGTGCGACACTTCATTGTAAACAGAACATATCCCGTAAACAGGAGATGCATACAATACATTTTTTGTGCGCCATAGGAAGGTAAAAGAAGTTAGCAACCAGATTTGCGGATCTGGGGACAATAAATTTCAATTCTTCCAGCAGTGATGGACACTGAATCCTACCATTAACTAGCTTATATAGGAACATCACCCTCGCTATATTTCTACGCTTCCTCAAGCTCAGAAAACTGGACCTTCCCAACAAGATATCGTTGTCTATACCAACCTGCGGGTATACTCCATCCACTCTTCTAGATAGATACTTCAAAAACTTCCTCTGAACCCTCTCCAAAGCAACAATATATTTACTATAGGATTGTGCCCAGATAACAGACCCATACTCAAGCCTGCTTCTAACCAATGCATTAAATACTGTAATAAGTGTCGTAATAAACGTCATTAATACCAATATTATATTTATAGTTTAGTGGAGATCCCTTCCGACTTATTGTCATTACCAAACATTTTCTTGGTATTGCGCCAGAGACCATTTGCGACACACCACCTCTGCACCGCGTCAACTCCGCCCTGTAGTCGCTCACACTCGTCACTGGACTCAACTGAAACATACAATTTCAGATCATCCGCAAATATCTGGTATTCCACGTCAATGACATGCTGGATATCATTCATAAACACAATTAATAACAAAGTCCCCAAGTTCGACCCCTGCGGAACACCACACGTTGCATGAAAACAAATGCCACCTAAAACCATTATATTGCACCTATTGTGACCTGCCTACCAAATATGTCTTGAAAAATCTAACGAAATTAGGTGTTAAACCAAAATTCACTACCTTATCCAGAAGCACACCATAATCTATTTTATCAAATGCCTTTGAAAAACCCGTGAACACCACATCAACCTGGCCTCTCAAATCAAGCACTTTAGAAGTGCAATGCAAGTGATCCCAAACACAATCAAATGCTAGATATATCCAGAATCTTCAATTGCGTTATCTCATATATATGTAAGAAAGTTAAAAGATCTATTGATTTTTACTTAGAAACTAATAATATTAAATCCTTTCAGATGTTTTAGAAGATACTAATTCCTTTTCCATAGCTTTCTATATTTCTGATAGCTATTCGACTGGCTGGTAGTTGTTTACTAAGGTCCCTTTCCCTTTGTTTGAGAGTCGGCTAAATTCTAGTGCATTTCTAGCAGAAAGGAAACATTCCTTTTCTGGAGGGTAATTTGAAAAGTCAACGAAAAATTTATGTTCATTTGCTCACATAGTTTTTTTGAGCGGTGTTTTCCATGAAAATGAACAGTAGATTGTAAAGCAAAGAGTTGAGCTAACAAGCTTTTTCAACAGATGTTGATGCAATAGAATGGCATCAGAAAGTTGCCGTCGAGACCAAAATTTTGAAAAAAAAAATCCATCTTAGACCAAATGGCATAAAATGGCGGGCAATTCAAATTTTAAATAACAAATTCAATTGTGCCCACTGGGCTCAATATTTTTGTACCAAAATTTCAGGATAATTTTGCCATAACAAAAGGAATATTTCCTGAAAGTTTGAAGTCGATTGCTTCACTTAGTCGACCTGTACAATAAAATGAAAAAAAAAACAATTTTTTTGCCGGTTTTTTCATTTTGTAGGTTATATACGCACTTGAGCGGCTTAAAACTAACGAGGATTTGTTGGAAATTTCAATACGAAGAGTTTGGTTTCTTTTCGTCTAGATTCAACACATTTTAAGCTCAAAAAAACGCGTTTTGAAAACTTCAATTGTTTAAAAACAAAAGGGCACAAATTTTTCGAGGTACAAAATACTCCTGATGATACCCCAAAGAGGATAAAATCATAATATTGCTATATCTAAACTATGCCTATCTCATAATTATTTGAACCTTTTTTACTGCACTAGGGACTGTGTTTCCCACTCGTTTACAATTTACAGCAATTCAGGTCCAACGTGAATCGCTTTTTCCGCGAACGCGTTGCTCCTGTAGCGCTTTAGAGATTTTCCAGCAGCACATGTACTATACCTATAAAAAAAGATGTTACGATTTGTAACGTTAGGGGTTTCACGTCATGGTGCTTAGAAATAACCGCTTCTTGACATTTTCGATAGAACGAAGGCTTGCCATTAAAAATGCATTTTTTCAAAAAAATAATAACACCTCTTTACAACTCATTCCCAGTTAGTGGAGGTTTGAAGAAATCGATTAGTTATATTCAGTCCTTTTTGTCTAAATCGCCATTCCAGTGGTTATATAAATATGAATGATTTATAACATACATACCTTGCTCTCCTCTAACAATGAAATCAGAGCCGCTGAATTCTATGAAAGGACCTTTCCACTCATCATATCCAAAAGAAGTGTTTCCTCTAAATGTTAGTAAAGTTCCAGGTTGAAGGTCAAGTTTTAACTGTTTCCCCCCTGGAACTTTTAAGTTATCGATAACAATATGTCGGCATTCTTTGACTACGTCAGAGACTTGATCGAATTCCGTTATCACACACTGATCTTGAGCTGTTATTTGACCAACAAGAAACCAAATAGTTATTACAGAGATCAAATAACTGAAAGAACCCGTAGACGACATTATGGAACTGTAACTTTTAATGATCAGAAGTGTTTTTAGTATGCGTGTAGTGGAAATACTTTTAAATAATTTACGTATATCTGTAGATAATAATAAATTTACAGATAAATTTATTTTTAAGGTAAACATGCACTGATTTTGAATTGAAAATAAATGTTTATCCAATATCCTTTATTCTTTAACACATTTTTATTTTGTTTTATTAACTAATAACATGCATCAACACAATTTGCATCATTTAAGTTATGAAGGCCTTACTTTTTTGCTGCCAGCACCTTTACCATATATTGCTAGGGTTGACAAAAGTATCATTTTCGAAATTACCGAACTAACTACACTGGTAAGCAAAAAAAAAAACGACTCACACGATTTTGCCTCATGTAACACCGATCTTTGAATTTAATTTTCAAATAGTGATATTATTTTTGGTATCATTAAAATGCTGATTTTCTACTCTTTCCAAAAATATCAAGAACATTCGGATTTCCAAAAAGTTTTACTGATTGAAACTGTTTTACTCAATAGAACCGTTTTTGCTCGCTCAGTAACGTACCCGTTGCTCGCTATTCATCCCTATAAAAATACATGCAACCGCATTTTCCTATTATTCCTTTATCGGAACCTGAACCGTCAACATCTCTTCACTTGCTCACTAATTACGCGATCAGAAAATGGATAGCACCCCGGCACAAGTCATTGCCCTATTGCAAGAGGGCATAATAAACGTGTAGTCGCTGCGCAACTGCATCTGAGCCAGTCAGCTATCTGCGGAGTCTACAGACGTTACCAAGAGACTGGCGCCTTTACAAGGAGACGAGGATCAGAAAGACAAAGGTGTACCTCGGAGCGAGACGACCGCTCCATTGTCAACACAACACTAAGAAATTGTCATTTGACCTGACTTGACTTGACTTAAAGAAGCTAACCTAACTCCAAAGAGACCAGCTAATGGACCCAAAATGAGAGCAGTCCATCGACAAGTGGGAGTCAGAGTTGCCCGAGAACATGTCGACTGGACCTTAGACCAATGGCGCTCCGTTTTATTCTCCGACGAGTCCCGAATGTGTCTACATGGCAATGATGGAAGAAGAGGAATCTATAGGAGGCCTGGGGAGCGCTATGCGCAGTGCCGCATTACTGAAATGGTCGCCTACGGAGGAGGTTCTGTCATGGTGTGGGGAGGCATTTCACTGGATGCGAAAACTGATTTGGTTTTCGTGATTGATGAAAGTCGTAGCGGTGGATTAACTGCTCACCGCCACATCGAGGAGATCCTGAAGGAACACGTCGTTCCTGACGCTGGGTTTGTTCGTGATAGCTTCGTGCGACAATGTAAAACCACATGCTGCTGCATCGGTGCGGCAATACCTGACGGAAGTGGGAATACCCTCATTAGACCGACCTGCGCGGAGTCGTGACCTCGATCCAATCGAGCACATGCGGAATGAGCTCAAAAGAAGGGTTCGAGCCAGAAATCCAGCCCCTGCATCGCTGAGGTTGCGATGGCGGAAGAGTGAGGAAGAATCCCACAGACAGTGGTGAAAAAGCTAACCCGCTACAAGACAAACCGGCTGGAAGTAGTAATAAGGGCTGGGGGATGATAATGCAAAATATTGATTTTGGTTTTTATCAACAAGTTTAATTGTTAAACTTAAAATTTGTTTAATTTTTCCTTTCTCTTACACCTATTTTGAATTCTTGTTCTCCTTGTTTCCCCTTTCAATCATTTTAATCGGTAAAAAGCATGAGGTATGCTATAAAATTTGGTATCATTGAAAAAGAGAATAGAATGGACTTTCAAATGATACTAAAATCCGTAAAAATATATGAGCACTAAATTGTAGGATCACTTGACCAGTTATTATGTTTAGTTTTGAATCTAAATATCTAAAATCAGTTTTTTTTTTATGTTTTCTAATAAATAATAATTTAGATTCTATATTCTTTTGAGTTTTTCTTTGAATATAAAGTAATTTTATTGTCTGCTAGAGCTACACACGTATCTTCTTTTAGAAGGGCGTCGCAAAACATTGCAACCTGTAAAGGGAGTCGCAGTAAAAAAAAAAGATTGGGAAACTCCTATTCTATAGGATTAAGAATACAGTAAAACGGCAGCCATCTCACCTTTTTCTTTGAATTGTTGTGGCTGTTACTTGATGGAAATTCATAACGAATGTAATGAAAGACTGATTTTGTCAAATTTCCACTTTATTTAGTTTCACTGAAACTGTATGACGCGTTTCGCTAGACTATAGCTTCTTCTGATACAAAATGATATTTGAATATTAGTGTTGTTACTTTTATAGAAATACCCTAAGGTAGATAGGTAATAAAAATTAATACTATATGCAAATGAATATTGCTGGGAAATCCACTCTGAATATTAATTGTATAAATTGAGTAAAGGGGAGTTACCATAGGCCAGACAGGTATCTTTTTATTCGTTTAAGATGATGTCTGAATTTTTTAATTCTATTTATTTCTAAGTTTTCTAATAGGTTTAATTTTACGCCTTTGTTTTGTATGTGTAGAATTTTAAATTTATAGTCAAAAAGATGATTTGATTCTGTTAAATGATTATTGTACGCTGAGTCAGTTTTGTTTTTTAAATAGCTTCTTTTATGTTCTGAAATCCGAGTTTCGAATGAGCGACCTGTAACTTTTATGACAAGAACCACAATAGAACCACATTAGAATTAACGGAAAAAATTTCCAACGTCTTTCTACCAGATAATTCAAAACTAGTATCATTTGACGTCCAAAACCTTTTCCCTAGCATATCCCCGGATGAAACAGTAAAAATCATAAAAACATTTCTAATCAAAAATAAAGTTAATATCGTTATACAACAAGACATACTAAATTTATTAAACACGAGCCTCAATCAAAATTATTTTTACTTTAATAATACGTTTTATAATAGTTCTGAGGGTCTCATAATGGGTAGTCATCTTAGCCGCTTTCAGCAGAAATATTCATGGATAATCTAGAAAAACAAATACATCGACAAGAAATTAGCAAATCATTTTTGTATTGGTACCGATATGTAGATGACATCTTTGCTCGTTTTAAGGGTACAGAGCGTCAACTTGACAATGTTTTAACTATATAAACTCGATACATAAAGATATTAAATTCAATATGGAACTAGAAGTCGACAATAAAATTAATATTCTTGACTTAACGATAACCAGACATTACAACAAACACAAATTCTCTATTTTTCACACAAACCCTCACATACAGATACTACAATAAACATAAAATCAGCTCACCACCTGCAACACAAAATTGGCAGCTTACCACAGTATGTTACATAGACTTGTAAGTGTCCCCTTATCTGTACATGATTTTAATAAAGAATTAAATCTAATAAAAACAAATTGCTGTTAACAACGGATATTCCCCTGACACCATAGAGTCAATTCTAAACAAAAAATTAAAAAATAAAGCTATTTCTTTAGTATATCCCAAGAAAGAAAACACAGGGAAAAAATATAATGTTTTAACCTATTTTGGTAACATGTCAGAGAAAATTAAAAACCACTTAAACAAATACAATATCAACATAGCTTTTAAAAAGGGAAAAACAAAATAGATCAAAAAAAAAATCTGGAGTGTATCAGTTGAATTGTGGTTCTTGTCATAAAAGTTACATAGGTCAGACAGGTCGCTCATTCGAAACTCAGATTTCAGAACACAAAAGAAGCTATTTAAAAAACAAAACTGACTCAGCATACAGTAATCATTTAACAGAATCAAATCATCTTTTTGACGATAAATTTAAAATTCTACACATACAAACAAAGGCAAAAAATTAGAAAATTTAGAAATAAATAGAATTAAAAATTCAGACATCATCTTAAACGAACAAAAAGATACCTGTCTGGCCCATGGTAACTCCCCTTTACTCAATTTATACAATTAATATTCAGAATGGATTTCCCAGCAATATTCGTTCGCATATAGTATTAATTTTATTACCTATCTATCTTAGGGTATTTGTATAAATGTAACAACAATAATATTCAAATATCATTTTGTATCAGAAGAAGCTATAGTTATAGCGAAACGCGTCATACAATTTCAGTGAAACTAAATAAAGTGGAAATTTGACAAAATCAGTCTTTCATTACATTACTTACCTTTTTATTTTGCTATATTGTCGTAAACATATTCTTTAGTGATATTCAATTTTTTAAGTACTTCTAATTCTATTACTTACTGGGCACGCATATGTAGCATACATAGCAAAGAGAGCTTCTCAAAAGCTAGGAATAATATTTCGAACTAGAAAGGTTTACACTCCACAACAAAAAACAATATTTAACCACCTCCTTTCATCCTCCTTTTCATGCTGCAATTTCACTCAAAACTCAAGTTACTCT
The DNA here is from genome assembly GCA_019049505.1 of Pachyrhynchus sulphureomaculatus. Lineage (NCBI taxonomy): Eukaryota > Metazoa > Arthropoda > Insecta > Coleoptera > Curculionidae > Pachyrhynchus > Pachyrhynchus sulphureomaculatus. The sequence continues at coordinate 25,506,228 of CM032449.1, forward strand.
CCTAATTCAAATTTAAAAACGAAATGTCTTTTTACGCAATTCATCATGGCAATAGACATACAGTCTTGGATCCCGCAACGTGAAGAAATGCAAACATCTCTGCGGGTAACACATCCCTTCACCAAGAGAAGTAAAAGATTACTTGCATATTGTTTCCTTTTGTTCAGTCTTTTGATAGTCTCTCTTAAAGTATCAGCTTTGTCACAAAAATGACTCGTGGTTTATTTATCTTTAAATAAAGATTATATGAACAAATCTTAAGTATGAATCATTTTTAAATACACCAATTATTACACACATAAGTGGTTTTATTAAATTTTAGCAGACGTTGATTATTTTTTTCTATTCCCGCTGGCGTCACTTTAATCAAATAGTTGACACACATGAATTTGTCAACATAATCACATGCTAAATACTTTTGCAGATAAATTACGACTTTGTTTTTTTTCTTAACGCAGCCAAACTATATCTCAAAATAGCATCTTGTTCCCCTCTGATTTACACACGTCATCCCGCCAACAAATTACATAAAGATGTTTGGTTTTTAGCCAAAACTTTTAGTTCTAACTGATATCGCGACAATTTAACTTGAAAAAGTGTTTCATCAAAATATTTTCGTTTGTTTGAAAAACATCGCATAGATAGTACGGTCTCATCTACATCCTATCATATCATATCATCAGTTGTGTGCCGTTTCCTTCATAAAAAAAATTCCGTCATCATGGCCTTTATGATGCCAGTAGTTAAAAACGACTATGACATTTACAAATCCAAAAGGTCAAGAAAAACATTTGAGTATTCGCCCCCCAACAATGCTTCTCGATGGAGAAAAATTTCCGAATGCAAATCAGAAGGAAAAGGAAGTTTATCTACATCTCCAAAATCGGACTGTTCTCTCCCCAAGCACCACTCAGTTCCAGAAAAAATGTCTGCGAAACAGTATACCAGGAGAACGTCCACGGATACCCTGCCTAGTAGGGCACGAGTTTCAATCCCTCCTGAAAAAAAAAAAACTCTTCCAGCTCTACAACTAACCTGAAGGGGTCACAATGTTGGTTGGATAAATTAAAAAGATTTATGAGGTACAGAAGTGACGATGAAAGGGCTAAGTCCTAGAGAAGAATTAACATGACTTTACTCGGAAGTTATTGTTTGTTACTGGACAGTGAACATCCCCCGCGGGTTACCAGTTAGTGTATAATTTCTTCCGTGTCAAGTTCCTGGAAACAATTAATGCTTTTGCCTTTTTTACTGTACTGGAAGACTTAAAAGTTGACCAATTCAAGAAAAACGATATCCCAAACTTACTAAGGCTAGAATAAATAAAGCGCGAATAAGGAACTAAGAAGCCAATAAAAAGAGGGATTTTGCTAGGAACGTTCTGTATACATATTTAACGTTCATATTCGTTCTCAGAATTTGCTACGTCATCTGTCCAGCCAAGTAAGTGACTTAAAATCGATCAATCAAAGGTATGTCGGAATCTTCCTTCTCGCCTCTACGAAACATAGAAAGCTGTTCACATTGTGAATCGACCGAAACAGATTTCTACTCCGCGCTTGGAAACATGCTGCGCTCTCTAGCGTCAAAGAACTCAGTTCACCTTCACCTTGAATAATTGATCGCTAGCCAGCATAACCGGCTTTACATTTAAAAACAGTTCCAAATTTAAATAATGTCATCAACAAAAGCACGTGTTAGCTTGTTTATATTATGATTTCATCCATCGTGTGTGTTTCAAAGTGCACGTAAGCCAAGAAGACTAATTAAAAACAGTTTATTAGTGAGCCGACCCCACACCGCACCCTTCTACGTGCGCCGCATCAGACGCGACCTAACATCGCATAAAAGTGTTTGGGTTTAGCCGGAAGCTTCATTTTAGTGCGAGAGCGCGACAGAGAGAGATTTCACTGCACGAGCTGACGTTGAGTGCAATTTAGAAAATTCGGTTTCTGTGAATTGTTTACCAACAAACAACGACCATGGCCTTTATGATGCCGGTGATGAAGAACGACTGGGATATTTACAAATCCAACCGATCCCGACGTACTTCCGAGTGTTCTAATGCCACTTCGTGCCGTTCCAGAAAAGCCTCGGAATGTCGATCAGAAGGACCAAGTAGCATGTCGACATCGCCCGGGTCTGATTTCATTACATCCCCTCATCGTTCCGTTCCGGATAAAATGTCCTCAAGGCAGTATACGAGGTCATATTCAGCCAGTTATTCAAGGACAAGCTCCCACAGTTTGCAGAGCCCAGTGAAAAGCACCTCTTCTTCACCCCCAAAAAACAATTCAGCCACCAGTCTGGACAAGTTCCATAATCGCTTGTTAAACAAACTGAAGAAAACCATGAAAAGTGGTAAAGATGAAGAAAGGACAAGTTCATGAGGCAAAAATAAGGTAAAAAATGCAAAGACTAATTCCTCCTAGTAGGATTCTAAGGGGCCAGATGGTCCCTTGTGTATGTGAGATGATACAGAAGGAATTTTTTTGACCGGGACCTGGAGAATATTATAGCTCTAATATGTGTGTTCGTCTGTGAGTCTTTAATAATGTATGTCAGATATTGCAAAATTGATATGTTGCCTGTGATATGTAGTTTCTTGTATATCTATTTTTTTCAAATCTAGACAGAGTTTAAACAAAAATAAATGTGAGTTTTACACTCTTAATTTTCATCCTTAAGTACCTAATATTAAAGAATATTTCAGTTGAGAAAATTTGAAACAACGAAAATTAATTGTATGATGATCTTGTAAAACTCTGCATACTTTAAATAATTTTTTTCTTTTGGTTACAAGATGTTGCACCATTCTTAAAGTTTTCTAGAATTTTCAATAAAGCATCTAGTTCTAGAAAATTCATAAATTGGATGACTGCATAGATTTATTTATTGATTATTTTTGTAGCAAATTATTTGGTTATATTATTTTGTTGTTAGATTTAGTAGTTTATGTAGTTTATAGCTTAGTCCAGCTCGGTCAGTGGTGTTAAGTATTTTTGTAGGGTGCAGTAATGACATGTTCTATAAAATATAATCATTTTTAACAACTTTTCTTTAATAGAAATAATAATTTGTTTGATAAGCAATAATAAAAAAATTTATATTTTTAATCAATCCTTTAAAATAGGTATATATATATATATATATATATATATATATATATATATATATATATATATATATATATATATATATATATACAGGGTTATTAAATGAAAATATAACCCTGGTGATTTATATTCAAAAAAATTTTATCATGAAATGATTTTATCGGCATAACACTTATTTGGAAATTTGAACAATTTTCTCTTTGTAAGGCATTATTGAACTGTTGCTTATGTATGAACATTATAAAGGTTTAATGAGAATTTTTAAATCTAATTTTGAAATTGTTAAACCAGATTGTTTTCAAAAAAACAAAATTTCAACTTTCTTGGAAAGTAATAAATTTTAGATATAGCACATAGGCATTTCTAGCTACTTTATCAATCATTCAAAGGAATACCTCGAATTTCTAACAAAAAATGCATCTGCGTGCCCATTATTTATTAACGTTTCGACAATGTGCCGCCTTCATCAGAATAAAAATGTACAAATTTTTAAGGAACATAAAAATACTAAAAAAATATTACATTTCTCTAACATACACCTGAATAGAACAAAGAAGGTTCAAATATGTTTACATATATATATATATATATATATATATATATATATATATATATATATATATATATATATATATATATACATATATATATATATATATATATATATATATATATATATATATATATATATATATATATATATATATATATATACACATACATACATACATACATACATACATACATACATACATACATACATACATACATACATACATACATACATACATACATACGTACATACATACATGTACATAAGCCTGCGATATGTGAAATTTTTTCTTTATTACTACATATAGATTTAGAAAAAAGTAAGTGTGAATTCTGCATCAGTTAATACCAAAAAAAAAAATGGTTTTGCAGTGCCGGTTGTCATTTGGCGGGAAATTTCAATTTTCTAAAGTTTAAAGTCACTTTGTTTGTTAAAATATTTATAAGGAAAAAGTATTGAGAATTGTATTTTACGGTAGTGTGCAAAATATTATATCGATTGCACAAAAATCGTATTTTGTCAGTTTTTGACCAGTAGAAATATGATCGCAAGGAGATTTTCATTTCTTGAATTTGAAATACTTTTTAGTTTTTTTTACAACCAATAATTAAAAGATTTTCGTAAAACCGCGTAATTGTTATCCAGTCTATCTAAAATTGTGCATAGTCCCATAAAGTGTATATAAAAGTAATAAATGTTTTCGATACTGTAACAAACAGAGTAACTTTTACACTTTAAGCTTTAAAAAATTCAAATGTCCCGCCACAATCGGCACTGCAAAATCATTTCTTAGGTTACACGTGATGCAGAATCCGCCTATACAGTCACTCTTCTTCGAAGTTTAATAATAAAGAAAAATCCCATATGTCGCACACTTTCTGCCTGTCAATATATATATATATATATATATATATATATATATATATATATATATATATATATATATATATATATAATGCACTACCATTTTAAATTAATAATCATTAATCATTTTTTGGAATGGAATATAAATATTGAAAATACGTATTAACATTTATTATGCAATATTTTGCAATTTTGCCAGTTTTGGGAGCATTGGAGGACTAAAACAACCTATCGTTTCAAGACAATTTTTTTAATAACCTGAACTAATTAAACAATAAGACTAACATAATAAAGCTCTTTTTAATCAATTTGAAAGATAATATGTGAGTGTGTGAAAATGATTGCCGTTTAAAAAAAAAAAAAATTCTGTACAGATAATATATGTACCTAAAAAAAACACAAAAAATATAGAGTTTAACAGTTAATTAAAAATATTTATTATCACTATTTTACATTAAAAATAACATTCACGTGGTAGTTACTTTTGTCATGGCATTGAGAAAATTTTAATTACTTCGTTTCTGTTGTTTTTTTTGAAAAATTCGTTTAAAACTGCCTATCCAATGCTTCCTTTGACTTAAGTGTGCCTGTCTTTGTCTTATTTATAAAAACATTCTGACGTGATTGGGGGCTATAAAAGTTAAGCCCTGAAAAGAAGATAAAATTTATTGTTATATCATATCAATAAATTACCTGTGGAAGGTTTAGCAATGAATGCCGACATTTAACGTATTTTTCATGAATTTCAACTTAAAACTGATATAAAATTATCAGGTACATAATGCAGTTTTATGACAGCTTTATAACTAGAGATTAACGGATTTTCACAAAAATGCCAATTATAATAGGCAATAATTTTTTTGTAGCTGGCTTATGCATTTTACAATTCCTTTTAAAGTAATTTTTTAATATTTTTAAAGCAATATTTATCAAAATTTATTCAAACATTAAATTTTTTCTTTGATTGTGTTAGCCGATACTTGGAAATTCATAATAAAATTATATAAAAAAAAAACAACACTATGTTTTAAATTCCAATATATTTAAAGTCACTTGACAGTTGTTTCACCATACAATGGCTTCTTCAGAAGTAAATAAAAAAGAAAAATATATGGTAGTAATCCTGGTTATATAGTGCTTAAAACTATCCTTAATTACCTAAGATTATGCTAATCATTTTATTATATTATTTACAGACACAATTATTTTAAAGAATGCAAATCTGTGGTACTATTTCCGAGAACTAATAAAGATTAAGTAAGGGTGAATGGTTTAAGTCTACCTGTTCGTTTAATAAGTGATTGGAGTTTTTCCGTTTGTTAATTTCAAGACATTCAAGGAAATTTAATTTTTTAGATTTATTTTCTACATGTAGGATTTTTAACGTATCATCAAAATTATGGGATTCGTTTATTATATGGGTTGCGTAATGTGAATTGTTCTTATTTTTTAAATAACTATGTTTATGTTCTTTAATGCGAGTTTCAAAAGATCTACCAGTTTGTCCAACGTAGGTTTTAGTACAAGATCCACAATTTAATAGATAAACTCCTGATTTTAAGGATTTCGTAGATTTGGTTTTGTTATTCAAAATTATACTCCCTAAGGAATTACTGGTTTTGAATGCTATTTTATTGTTCTTTTTTATTAAATGTTTGGAAATTGTTCTAGTTATTTTCCCTGTGTATGTGAGTGTACTAAATTTTCCTTTTTTGTCATTAATTGTGGGATAAATTAGAGAGATTGCTTGTTTAAAAAATTTTTTATTCAAGATATTATCCATAATGTTGGGGTCATATCCATTATTAATTGCTATTTGTTTGATATACTATATTTCGGTTTATCCAACACCTATGAACTAATTGATAAAATTAAAAATATTAACTTACCGGAAAATTCTAGAATTATCTCATTTGATGTACAAAACTTATTTCCTAGTATCCCACCATATGAAGTCATAGAATTAGTAGATAAGCTCTTAATCAAGAATAAAGTAAACGAAATTATTAAACGGGATATTTTAGATTTACTTACGACGTGCTTGGATCAAAACTATTTTGAAGGTCTAATAATGGGTAATCCTTTAAGCTCTTTACTAGCGGAAATTTTCATGGATCATTTAGAACTAAAAATTCATCAAAACGCGGTAAGGAAAAATATTGTTTACGGGTATAGATGTGTTGACGATATCATTTCCTGTTTCACAGGAACAGATAGACAACTAACAATCCTCCTTAACTTCCTAAATAATTTGCATCCTAATATTAAATTTACCATAGAATTAGAAACCAATAACTCTATAAATTTCTTAGACATATCTATATCAAAAGTGAACAGTAAACACGATTTCTCGATTTTTCACAAACCATCACATACTGACACAGTCATACACAATAGTTCATCCCACCCTTATCCTCACAAAATGGCAGCTTTTAACGTTTTCATACATAGATTGATACATATCCCTTTGACTAAAACTAATTTTAACAAAGAATTCAACATAATCAAACAAATAGCAATTAATAATGGATATGACCCCAACATTATAGATAATATCTTGAATAAAAAATCCTTTAAACAAGCAATCTCTCTAATTTATCCCACAATTAATGACAAAAAAAAGGGAAATTTAGTACACTCACATACACAGAGAAAATAACTAGAACAATTTCCAAACATTTAATAAAAAAGAACAAAATAGCATTCAAAACCAGTAATTCCTTAGGGAGTATAATTTTGAATAACAAAACCAAATCTAAGAAATCCTTAAAATCAGGAGTTTATCTATTAAATTGTGGATCTTGTACTAAAACCTAACATTGGACAAACTGGTAGATCTTTTGAAACTCGCATTAAAGAACATAAACATAGTTATTTAAAAAATAAGAACAATTCACATTACGCAACCCATATAATAAACGAATCCCATACTTTTGATGATACGTTAAAAATCCAACATGTCGAAAATAAATCTAAAAAATTAAATTTGCTTGAATGTCTTGAAATTAACAAACGGAAAAACTCCACAGATTTGCATTCTTAAAATAATTCTGTCTGTAAATAATATTAGCATAATCTTAGATAATTAAGGATAGTTTTAAGCACTATATAACCAGGATTATTACCAAATATTTTTCTTTCTTATTTACTTCTGAAGAAGCCATTGTATGGTGAAACAATTGTCAAGTGACTTTAAATATATTGGAAATTAAAACATGGTGTTGTTTTTTATATAATTTTAAACATTAAATTATTTGTCAGTACCATTTGAGATATAGTTTTCGTCATTTATGTCATCCTACTAAAATCAAAAGAATTTAGCTTCGTTTTTTCGAAGTAGTTTGACTTAATTTTTGTAAGACTGGTTAGATGGAGGATATTATTATTACATGAAGTAAGTTTTAATAGAAAAATAAGTCGCTTGTTACATTTTTAGCATAGTTTACCTAATATTTAAGACCTAAGATATATTCTAAATATTATATAGTTACATAATAGAAGATCTTTGCTATGTGGATGGTACTTACGTATTTTATTTCTATTTTTTCGTCAGATAATTGATAAAGATCGAAGGGAAGGGATATAACTCCCACCATTTCTTTGAATAGCAACAATAAAGTAAATTTTATATCAAAATGAAGTAACTACCATTCCAGATTCCTTTGCTCGGGGGACAATATATTTGGTGATTTTTTAATAATGATATAGACATAACACCAATATAAATCACTGCCCTCATACAATTGATAGTAATACATTCCACCTTTTAATGGGTACAAAATAGATGGAACATTCTGGAAATCTCCTCGTATATTGAATTTTTTTCATATACAATATAAAAAAAAAAATAGTATAACAAAGGAACATTTTATATATTATCATATTTTTATTTGCGATGTTCTATTTATTTGACTCATACTGTATGAAATATAAAAAAAGAGATAATTTTTTTAGAATTTAAACATCTGTAATTAAGTTATAAGAAAAATTGTTATATAAGAGAAAAGAAGGTGACTAAATTTAAGGGTAAATGATTGTCTCACGCAAGTCGTTAAGAAAATTTGTTCCTTGTAATTTATATTTTTAGTACCAGTTAATATTTAAAAAATTAATTATGAAAGAGAATAAATAAGAAAAATTAAAAGAATATTTGTCCCATTTAGAGTTTATTACCTTTAAAAACTTGTAATGTATTATGTTGACGATGGTAAATAAATAAATGACGCTGCAATATGATGTTTTGTTTGCAAATATAATTTTTCTTAAATAAATATAACGATGTGTTTGAATCTAACTTGTTTTTATTTTTGTACAACTTATCATCAGTCCAATATAATATAAGAATGAGATGTAGGCCACAGAAAATATACCAGGTGTACAAGTATGAAATGCGGATTTCAGACAACAGATGGTGCACCAATGCAGTTTGTGCTATAAAGATTTCACACTGCGCCATTTTGTTGTGTCATCAATAAGTGTCAGACGCGCACGAGTGATAAATTGGAAAAGTGTGTGCATAGTGTTGTGTTGTTGTGTTCAATATGTCGAAATTTATACCGAACAAAGAGCATTCGCGGATAGCATTAATTTTTTGTTTTCATTTGAAGAAAACTGCTGTTGAATCAGAGAGAAGCTTATGGTGAACATGCTCCATCGCAAGATACGTGTGAACGATGGTTTCGGCGTTTCAAAAGTGGTGACTTCGATGTTGCAGTCAAGGAACGTGGAAAACCGCCAAAAAAAAATACGAAGATGTGGAATTGCAAGCATTGTTGGACGAAGATGATTCGCAAACACAAAAGCAACTCGCCGAGCAATTGGGCGTTAGTCAACAAGCTGTTTCCAATCGGCTACGAGAGATGGGAAAGATTCACAAGACCGGTAGATGGGTACCACATTAGTTGAACGACAGGCAATTGGAAAAGCGCTAAAACACGTGTGACATTTTGCTCGCTCGGTACAAAAGGAAGTCGTTTTTGCATCGTATAGTTACAGGGGATGAAAAGTGGATTTATTTTGAGAATCTCAAGCGCAAAAAATCATGGGTAGACCTAGGCGCACCATCCACATCGACCGCAAGACCGAATCGCTTTGGCAGAAAGACGATGCTCTGGGTTTGGTGGGACCAGAGGGGCGTGGTCTATTATGAGCTGTTAGAACCTGGGGAAACGGTTAATACTAAACGTTACCAACAACAATTGACCGATTTGAACCGTTCTCCGCTTGAAAAAAAGCCAGAATACCGAAAGGGGCAACACAAAGTCATTTTTCTTCATGACAATGCTCCATCACATACGGCAAAACCAGTTCACGACACGTTGGAAGCACTCAGCTGGGAAGTTCTACCCCATGCTGCTTACTCACCAGACTTGGCTCCTTCCGATTACCACTTGTTTGCATCGATGGGTCACGCACTTGCTGAGCAGCCCTTTGGTTCATATGAAGATGTGAAAAAATGGCTCGATGAATGGTTCGCAGCAAAAGGGGAAGATTTTTATTGGCGTGGTATCCACAAATTGCCCGAAAGATGGGAAAAATGTATAACAAACGATGGAGCATACTTTGAATAAAGCACTTTTTATCATTCTTCCGAATTTAACATGTTTTGTTAGAAAAAAAATCCGCATTGCATACTTGTACATCTGGTAGCTATCGCTACAGAAAGACAAACTCGTAGAATAATAAGGCCGCTTCCTGATTTGTCGGTGCGGTATCGTTTTTCTCAGTGTACCTGATTTGCGCGGGCGCGGAGCAAGTCAGGTGGGTTTCATTGAAATATAGGCGTTCGGCATGTTTTCGTTACCGAATCGATACCAAGCACACCGAGAAAAACGATACCGCACCGACAAATCACGGAGCGGCCTGAGACGTCGCCGTACAACGGAGGCGGCTGGCTATTAACGGCACGCTAAAATGTGCCTCGTCGAGTTTCCTAAAGATGCCGTGCATATTTTTCCCTATTATGACTTATAATACCGCTTCTACACTGGTGAACAAAAAAATCGACAACCTATTTGGCTTCATTTAACACGGATCTAATGATACCAAATTCCATAGCGTACCTCATGCTTTTTACTGACTAAAAGGGGAAACAAGGACTGAAAATAGGGGTAAGAGAAAGGAAAAATTAAACAAATTTTTATTTTAACAATTAAATTTATAGATAAAAACCAAAATTAATATTTTGTATTAACCCCCTAGCCCTTATCACTGCTTTAAGCCGGTTTTTCTTGTAGCTGGTGAGCTTTTTCACCAATGTCTGTAGGATTCTTCCCCACTCTTCCGCCATGGCAACCTTTAAGTCCCTCAGCTCCGGGATATAAATGGCTTTTCGTGGTTTGCTGATTTACAAAGTATACCTTGAAATGCTCTAAAGCTGAATGCATAGAGAGAATTTTAGAAAACGATGTTTTTCTAATCTACGGAGTTCCATCGCTTTTGATATGCGATAACGGTACTCAGTGTACCTCTAAGTGTTTTAAGAACTTGGGCGAGACATATGGTTTGCCATCCGTTTCAATCCCGTGTACTCTCCACAATGTAATTTCGTTGAACGTAATAATCGAGCTACTGGAACCGTTATCAGGAGTTACGTTGACTCTCATGATAATTGGAATAAGGAGATTTCAAAGATTCAACAGGCTATAAATACAGCAAAATACGAGATAACCTGGTTTACACCGTCTTTCTTAGTTTACGGCAGACATATACCTCTGTCTGGAACCTTCCTTTTTAGCGCAGGCCAATCTAATGTGGGTATTCCTACTTCCGCTAGGTATTGCCACACCGATGCAGCAGCATGTAGCCTCGCATTGACCTGCATTAGCAAGAAGTTATCGCCATCAAAACCCAACGTAAGGAGCGACGTATTTCTGCAGGATCCTCCATGTACTGGTTACAGTTAATCCACCGCTACGAGTCTCGTCAGTCACGAAAACCAAAGCGGTTTTCGTATCCAGTAAGATGCCTCCCCACACCATGACAGAACCTCCTTCGTAGGCGACCGTTTCAGTAATGCACTGCGTATAGCGCTCCCCAAGTCTGCTATAGCCTTGTTTTCTTCCATCATTATCATGTAGGCACATTCGGGACTCGTCGGAGAATAAAACGGAGCGCCATTGCTCTAAGGTCCAGTCGACATGTTCTCGGGCAAATCTGAGTCGCGCTGCTGTCAATTTGGGTCCGTTAGCTGGTCTCTTCGGAGTTAGGTTAGCTTCTTTAAGTCTTCTTCTGACGGTCCAATGACTAACAGCCAGACTACGAACTTATCGGAGCTCCTGCTGGATCTCAACGCCGGTCAATTGACGATTTCTTAGAGTTGTGTTGACATTGAAGCGGTCGTCTCACTCCGAGGTACACCTTCTTCCTGATCCTGGTCTCCGTGTAAAGGTGCCAGTCTCTTGATAACGTCTTTAGACTCTGGAGACACCTGATTGGTTCAGGTGCAGTTGCGCAGCTACTATACGTTGGCGATGACCTTCGTGCAGTAGGGCAATGACTTGTGCCGTTTCTTCCGGGCGGTATCCATTTTCCGATGACGTAATTGGTGAGCAGCTATAGAAGAGAGAGGAAAATTCAGTCGCATGTGTTTTTATAGAGATGAATGACGTGCAACGAGTATGTAGCTGAGCGAGAAAAATGATTCTATTGAGTAAAACCATTTTAAACAGTAAAACTTTTTGGAAATCCATTTTTTCATTTGGTATTATTGAAAAGAGTAGAAAATCAGCATTCTAATGATACCAAAATAATACCACTGTTTAAAAAAATTCAAGTATCGGTGTTAAATGAAGCAAAATCTTGTGAGTCGTCTTTTTTGCTCACCAATGTACTCGAGTAACTCGCACTCGTAAACTCACACATTTTAACGTGTCGTTTCGTTCCTTTCAAAAAATGAATTATCTTGTTGACTCCCGTAAAAACGATGCCACGCAACTTTCAACTCGTTTCCTGAGAAAAATTTTTGGTTCCTGAAATCTCTCTTCAGACGTTTGAGCAAAATAAAATCAAAAAGCGCTAGAGAGGCGCTATAAGGTGAAAGTTGGGATTGCAACAGCAAAGTTTGGGAGCTACAAGCAAGCAAATATAAATCATTAGAAGGATAGGTACCCAGTATTAATTAAATAATTTTTAAAAAGTCGCCTGTAAATTCCAAAACTTTTAGAAGTTAGGATCAAGCCTCCACCAATTTACATTAAAGGCGATCAATATGCTGTCAAAACTGGTTGGTTGCATCAGCTATTAACGAATTGGTCTAATTTCTAGAGCTGTGACACTTCCTACAATTCTTGGTCCACCAGTTTCTACGATATCATTAGAAGTCTCACATAATAAAGTGCACAGTTTTATCCCCAGACACAAAAAGGGATAGAGTATGTCATAAAATTGTTTCCTGCCAAATCGATGATCCATCAGACAATGCAATGAGTGCGGTAAGGACAAGTAAAAAGCACTGGACGAAATTTAAACGCGGTTTTATGCAAAAAATTACCGTTTCCCGCGTCCGTGCAACGCCACTAAAAGTGATCTCGCTCGTGGTCTGCTAGTAAAATTTGTTGAGAATGCTTACCAGTGTTGTCTCTTATATTTGTGAGTTTTAATGGCAGATTATATGAGATTATGTATAACTTATTAAAGTACAAATTTAGAAAATATTAGTTAAATTAGTTAAAACTACGCGCGATAATTTTCCTTCTTTAGATTATACTTTTAATAATTTAGCGAAAGCCGATGAACCATTGAAAATTTTAAATTTTAATACACAGCGTTTTAGGGATTTCCCTGCAACACGTGTACTATGTTCATAAAAAAATATATTTATTAAAAGACGAGTTTTCGCTTTCTTTGGAGATAGGGGGACTTTATGAATCCTTTATACTGATTCCTGCTTTGTGGGAGGATCTCAATAAATCACCGAAATCTCATTGCCTGTGACAATTCGTGAGAAATAACTTTCATAGTTCTGTAAATCGGCCAAATGTTTTCAAAAAATTTCTCTCTTAGTCAGTTTCTGTTCGGATGTAAGAGGTTCGGGAATCCATTGTGCAGAAATTTTTGTCTTTCCTAAATCTTTATTCATAAAAACTATGGTTTCAAATATTCCAGCTTCTTTACCGAACACTGGAACCATTCGTCGATCTGATAGCAACAAATCCTCAACAGATGAATTTCTCTTGCTTCTTGCTTCAACCCGCCTTTTCAATCTAGCGTTTTCCCAAGGCTCCCCATATTTACATTAAAACGCGATCACACATCTAACCTAGAAAGAAAATTATTTGACTCGATGGCATACAAACGAATCCATCAAATTAAAAAAAAAAAAAAATTCAATATCCTTAAAAGTTTAATATAACGAGGTGCATAATTTTTGCTAATAGAGAAGGAAGTAATTAATATTATATTATTTATAAGAAACAGCTGAATAATTTCCTAATTTATACTTTAATATGTTATATATAATCACGGTTAACTTGCTATTAAAATTAACAAATTTGAGCGATAAAACCGGTAAGTATCCATGGCAAGTTTTACGAGGGTCCTGCCAAAAGTTTGCTGCTTGACGCAGACATGGTTCCAAGATGACCAAATCATTTTTAAAAAATCAATAAAATTGATGTTACAAAATACTTCGTTTTCGACGATTAAAAAATAAGCTGCTGAATTTAAACTTGGGTGTACATCCATTCAAGATGATAGACGTTCAGGACGCCCGAAAACCTCTACGACCAACGGGATTGTGACAAAAATTCACATAACGTACTAAATGAACGCCGATTGGCGGTACGAGTGGTGGCTGACACTGAAATATCTTGATAGACCGTGTCCACCACACTTTACACGATGTTTGAACGAGAAAGGTTTCCATTAGATCGACTAAAAACGCATTCGAATCAACATTTCCCACGAGTATTAAGACTTGTCTAAACATAATTCCAGTAAATTTCATAACAGTAGATGAAACATGGAATCATTATTAAAAGACAGTAAGAAAGGTAGAATCATCATTAGGGAGTATTAGGCTTCACTACTAGATCAATTGAAGGGTGCTATTCGAGCGAAATTTCCACATCTCATAAAGAAGAAAGCACTTTTTCATCACGGTAACGCGCCCTCGTACACATCTCGGATTGTTGCTGCAAAACTGCATGACCTTCAAAGTGCTTCCACATCCATCATATTCGCCAGATTTGGCTCCAAGCGATTACTTCTTGTTTCCAAACCTGAAAAAATGGCTGGACCCAGATTCACTTCGAAAGCTGAGACGAATGCTTATTTTGTAGAGTTGGATAAATGCAAGGTGACTACGTCGAAAAATAGAAAAAAATCTCTTTAATCTTAGGTTTTCTTTATTTTTGGAACGACCATTTTCTAGAAGCGTACTTATTTGTTTCTCCAAACCGTTGTTTGTATATTGCTTCTTTTTCTTCTTTCTTGTATGGTGTATCACATAAGTATGCATACTACCTGTTTTATCCCCATTCGTCTCTTTCGATGTGGACATCCAACATTCCTTCCATCTTTTCGGAGGTCTGCCCCTAGTTCTTCTACCGCAAGGTTTATTGAGTTTAGCCCTCTTTACCAGTCTGTTGTCGTCCATCCAATCTACGTGTTTAGTCCATCGTTTTCTTCTAGTTATGGTCGATTTGGATATTTCTTGGATCTTACTTAGTTGTTGTAGTTCTTTGTTGCGGATTCTATTGGGGATAGTTTTTCCCTGTATGTCCCTAATCATCTTCATTTCTGTCGTCCTCATCATTTGTGCTGTTTTACATTTGTCAGCTCTTGTTTCTACCGCATATGGGAGGATCGGTATATATTTGACTATGAATAAAATTAGGCTTAAATATCAGAACCAAAAAAGGGAAAAAATTTCTAATAATACTATTAAAACTCTACAAAATATATCGATATAGAACTCTTTTATTAAAGTGATATTGCTTAAGAGTTATGGGCTTCATTCCTAATTTTCGTATTATATATACCCTTAGACAAATAGACAATTCATACGATTAAACAAATAGACGACAGGCAAGCCGACGGAAATTAAAGACTATGTTGGTCGTTATCTAGGGTCCTGAAACATGAAGATATACAAAAATCTCGTAGGGTGATATTCTCACAAATATAGTACTTTCCTCCAGCAAGGGAAGTAAATCATTCTAGAGCGTTGGTTCCCAATCGGTGGGTCGCGATCTATAACGGGGTTGCATTGGTTTCTTTGGGAGGTTGCTGGTTATTAATTTTAAAAATCAAAATTTAATTTTAAAATTTAATGGTAGGTATTAAAATGTTAATAATTTATGTATGCTTGGCACCTTAATCATTAATTCTTAATAATTAATGTAATAATTTATAAAAAAATATCACTGTTAAATCCCAAAATATATTTTTTCAAACCCACTAGTTTTTGTTTTCTTGATCCAATATGGTAGATGGGAAAGGGGGGGGGGTCGCGAACATTTTTAAAAAATCTAAAAAGGTCGCGATTAAAAAAAGGTGGGGAACCACGGCTCTAGAACAATACAGTACATGACATAACTATCCAAGAAAAATAGATAACCCTTAGATAAACCATAATAAATTAAAATCACAAGTACGAATGTTTTAGATAAATATTAGGCTCGAGATAATTTTTAGTGTTCTGTAAGGAACACTTATAAGACCACTTCGGTGTCTGTCCGTCTGTCTGTCCGTCTGTCCGTCTGTCACACCCGATTTTCTCCGAAACTATTTGTCATAGAAAGTTGAAATTTGGTAATAATATAGGAATTGATGGCCTCATCAGTGCGCCATGTAGTTTTGAAAGTTAAATTTTGACTTAAGGGGTTACTTTTGTGGGGTCAAATCGGAAGTGAAAAAAAAAATTTCTTACTAGGTCATCGAGTATGGTGTCAAATGAAAGCTTGTGGAAACACGAGTAAAAAATATATATATATATATATATATATATATATATATTATTATATATATATATTGTAAATACTTGCGCGCACTTTTCTTTGTATTATTTTTAAAAAATCGCGAAAAAATCGCTGTTCACCCGCCTTGTCTCGAAAAGTATTTATCAAATAATTTTGAAAAAATTTTGGAATATTCTCCACGGGGTGTAGACTGAACGAAAATTATCACGAGTGCATTACCTGTAATAATTTATCTGGTATAAATTTTCAGTAAGAAATAAACTTTGTTGAAAACTCATTTGGGGTGTGTTTTGTGAAGTCACTGATCATTTTATACTTCCGTTACAACATTTTTTATTTTAAAAGCAATCAACGTACGGAACACTAATTGCGCAAGTTCAACTTGCACTTGACCGGTTTATTATTCCGCGAGAAGGGACGTTGAAATATGGGGTAGTACTGCCTACTAACGTACGTGGTCACTTTGCTCGTACGTGATTAAGTTTAACTTTTGTTGTTTCCAATTTATTTTTAATTCCATTAAATTCTATTTAAATCTGTGCCAATATTATATAAGTTTGTTTTTGTAGTAAAAAGTATATTGTTTCAAAATATTTTGAAAGTTTAAAGAAAGCAAATAAAATGTTTAAAATTGTTTTGCTCTTTATCTTTATTTGTATGCATTAACTTATCAACATCAAATAAATATAGTTTTAAATAAATATAAGAATATTATGCTCACATGATGGTAAAATAATCGGTCAAGTGCAAGTTCCACTTGCGCAATTAGTGTTCCGTACGTTGATTGCTTTTAAAATAAAACTTTCGTTGCGGAAGTGTAAAATGATCAGTGACTTCACAAAACACATTCCAAATGAGTTTTCAACATATAAGAAGCAACCCTCTCTAATCTCCACCTCCACCCCTTTTTACCTCCTCTATACTATTTAACAAAAAACCAGGAAAAACTTCAATATTCACCCCTTTGGCCTGAAGCGATATAGTTCAAAAACTATAAGCTTCATCTCCTTGTTAGGTGTTATCTATGTACCAAATTTGAAACTGATATCTCACTTCGCTCGAGAGTTATTGTGTCAACAGACCGACAGAAATGAGTGATATAGGAACTCTAAAACGTGAAGAAAGCAAAAATCTCGAAGATCTGACTAATAATGACTAGTCCTTGGTGATTTTGGATGAATAATAAATGAATGGTTAATACTAATATTATCATATCAGCAACATAATGTGGTAAAAAACTTGGCGTATTTCTGTCAATATTTACCTTTCGGTGAACACATAAAAAAACATAATGCAAAACGCATATTTTAAATTTAAAATTTACAGGATTTACTATTAAGTAAAACTTTGTAATTGTAAATTATTTTAAGTTTAAAAATCTTATATTTTATTAAACATCAGTTGTAACAACAAAGAACTGGAAATTCTACGTAAAAATTGTGAAAGATGCTCAACAGTGCTAAAAAATACGATCATATATTATCAGCCAATCAACGTCTATATCTATAATATATATAAAATGCAACGTCTCTCTGTCTGTCTGTCTGTCTGTCCGTTAGTGCGCTTATCACTCGAGAACCACTTATCCGATTTACGTGCTTTTTTTAAAGCATACGTATGTTCTCTGGACAGGTTATAGGTTACATTTTATTATCTTAGGTAACATAAGGAATAAGCAGTGACGATAATAGTGAATCAGTCAGAAAAAAGTTTGCCGCTAGCGCGGTCTCTTACAATCCAGTGCCTAAAGTTTAAGCCCTAAACCATTAAATATCATGTAGCAAAGAATATAATATATATAAAATGCAATGCGTCTCTCTGTCTGTCTGTCCGTTAGTGCGCTTATGACTTGAAAATCATTTATCCGATTTACATGTTTTTAGTGTTCCGTACGGAACACTTATAAGATCACTTCGGTGTCTGTCTGTCTGTCACACCCGATTTTCTCCGAAATTATTTGACACAGAAAGTTGAAATTTGGTACTAATGTATAAATTGATGCCCTCATCACAGCCGTGTAGTTTTAAAAGTTAAATTTTTACTTAAGGGGTTAATTTTGGGGAGTGAGATCGGAAGTGAAAAAAAATTTTTTTTACTAGGTCATCGAGTGTGGTGTTAAATGAAAGCTTGTGAAAACACGAGTAAAAAATGTATATATAAACTAATAATTGCGCGCACTTTTCTTTGTGTTATTTTTAAAAAATCGCGAAAAATCGCTGTCCCGCGCCTTATCTCGAAAAGTACTTATTAAAAAATTTTGAAAAAATTCTGCAATATTCTCCACGGGATGTAGATTGAACGAAAATTATCACGAGTGCATTACCTTTAATAATTTATCCGGTATATAAAAAAAAACAAAAAATTCAAGGTCATCAGATTTCAGTAAAGATTGGAAACAAACTTTGTTGAAAACTCATTTGGGGTGTGTTTTGTGAAGTCACTGATCATTTTATACCTCTGTAACAAAATTTTTTTATTTTAAAAGTAATCAACGTACGGAACACTAATTGCGCAAGTTCAACTTGCACTTGACCGGTTTTTTTTTTTTAAATTCATACATTTGTTCTTTGGTCAGGTTATCTATAATCTTCTGTAATATATATATATATATATATATATGTATATATATATATATATATATATATATATATATATATATATATATATAAATTGCAACGTCTCTCTGTTTGTCTGTCCGTTTGTCCGTTAGTGCGCTTATCACTCGAGAACCACTTATCCGATTTACGTGTTTTTTTTTTTTTAATTCGTACGTTTGTTCTCTGGCCAGGTTATCTATAATCTTCTATAATATATATAAAATGCAACGTCGCTCTGTCTGTCTGTCCGTTAGTGCGTTTATCACTCGAGAACCATTTATCTGATTTACGTGTTTTTTTTTTTTAAATCATACGTTTGTTCTCTGTGCAGGTTATCTATAATCTTATATAATATATATAAAATGCAACGTCTCTCTGTCTGTCTGTCCGTTAGTGCGTTTATCACTCGAGAACCACTTATCCGATTTAGGTGCTTTTTTTTTAAATCATACATATGTTCCTTGGCTAGGTTATAGGATATATTTTATTACGTTAGGTAACATAGCATATCAAGTCGCAAAAAGTTTGCCGCTAGGGCGTTACCTTGCAATACACTGCCTAAGTCATTAAATATAGAACAATATCATGCAGCAAAGAATATAAATATATATATATATATATATATATATATATATATATATATATATATATATATATATATAAACTGCAAAGTCTCTCTGTCTGTCTGTTCGTTAGTGCGCTTATCATTCGAAAACCATTTATCCGATTTACGTATTTTTTTTATTCATACATATGTTCTCTTTCCAGGTTATATAATAATAATATTAATCTATAATCTATAACATGCATAAAATGCAACGTCTCTCTGTCTGTCTGTCCGTTAGTGCGCTTATCACTCGAGAACCACTTATCCGATTTATGTGTTTTTTTTAGATTTATACATATGCTCTCTGACCAGATTATAGGATATATGTTATTACGTTAGGTAATATAAGAAATAAGCAGTGACGATAATAGTGAATCAAGTCGGAAAAAAGTTTGCCGCTAGAGCACTCTCTTGCAATACGCTGCCTAAACCGTCAAATATGGAACAATATCATAAAACAAAGCATACAATATACATAAAATGCAACGTCTCTCTGTCTGGCTCTCTGTCCGTTAGTGCGCTTATCATTCGAGAACTACTTATCCGATTTACGTTTTTTTAGTGTTCCGTACGGAACACTTATAAGATCACTTCGGTGTCTGTCTGTCTGCCTGTCTGTCTGTCTGTCTGTCACACCCGATTTTCTCCGAAACTATTTGTCATAGAAAGTTGAAATTTGGTAATAATATAGGAATTGATGGCCTCATCAGAGCCATGTAGTTTTGAAAGTTAAATTTTGACTTAAGGGGTTAATTTTGAGGGATGAAATCGGAAGTGAAAAAAAAATTTTTTTACTAGGTCATCGAATGTGGTGTCAAATGAAAGGTTATGAAAACACGAGTAAAAAATATATATATAATGTAATACTTGCGCGCACTTTTCTTTGTATTATTTTCAAAAAATCGCGAAAAATCGCTGTCCCGCGCCTTATCTCGAAAAGTACTTATCAAAAAATTTTGAAAAAATCCTGGAATATTCTCCACGGGGAGTAGATTGAACAAAAATTATCACGAGTGCATTACCTTTAATAATTTATCTGGTATTTAAAAAAAAAAAAACAAAAATTTCAAAGTCATCAGATTTCAGTAAAGATTGGAAACAAACTTTGTTGAAAACTCATTTGGGGTGTGTTTTGTGAAGTCACTGATCCTTTTATACCACCGTAACATAAATTTTGACTTAAGGGGTTCGTTTTGAGTGGTGAAATCGGAAGTGAAAAAAAATTTTTTTTACTAGGTCATCGAGTGTGGTGTCAAATGAAAGCTTGTGAAAACACGAGTAAAAAATATATATATATAATGTAATACTTGCGCACACTTTTTCTTCGTATTACTTTTAAAAAATTGCGAAAAATCGCTGTCCCCTACCTTATCTCGAAAAGAACTGATCAAAAAATTTTGAAAAAATTCTGGGAATATTCTCCACGGGGTATAGATTGAACGAAAATTATCACGAGTGCATTACCTTTAATAATTTATTTGGTATATAAAAAAAAAACAAAATTTCAAAGTCACCAGTTTTCAGTAAAGATTGGAAACAAATTTTGTTGAAAAACTCATTTGGGGTGTGTTTTGTGAAGTCACTGATCATTTTATACCACCCTAACAAAAATTTTTATTTTAAAAAACAATCAACGTACGGAACACTAATTGTGCAAGTTGCACTTGACCGGTTTTTTTAATCTTAAGTTAATATTTATCAAAAAAAATCTATAATATATGTAAAACGCAACGTTTCTCTGTCTATCTGTCCGTTAGTGCGCTCAGCACTCGAGAACCACTTATCCGATTTACATGTTTTTTTATAAAATACATATGTTCTATGTTAGGTTAGGTAACATAGGAAATAGGCAGTAACGATAATAATGAATCAAGTCCACGCGAGCGGAGCCGCGGGCACGGCTAGTAAATTGATAAAACTAAAAATATATACGGAAAATCCACGTTAACTTGTTCATACATAATTTCATTTTTATATTGAAATTTGACTACTTATTTATTTGAGGTTATAAATAACGTTCGTAACCTTAATTTTAAAAATCAAAATAATTTAGAAATACCCATGCATCACACTGAAAAATACAAATCCTGATATAAACATATTTTTCTAATAATTTATAACGGTACGAGTGCGTATTGATAAATTTCTAGCCGAACATGGCAAGAACGAGCAAATTTCAAAAACGTATTCAACGTAATCTCCTTTCTACTTGAAACAATTTAGATTTTTCAAAAATTTATTTGTCTTGGTTTAAACGAGCATCCTATTACTTCTTTATTCAAATGAAAATTGTGTCCTTTTAATTTTGGAAATAAATAATACTCTGAGGGATCTAAACTAGATGAATATGAGGATTGCTCAATCAATTAGCAGTTAATTTGTTTATTTTTTGCAAAACTAATATCGGCGGCTAAAGCGTAAGGGTTAACATGTCTGCCTTCTACATCGGCGACCCAAGTTCGATTCTCGGCTCGGGAAATAAAATAATAGGTATTCCGGTTAATAATGTCGATTTTGCTAAGAGATGGCGTTACTACTGCACTTATTGGTATAGACTAGTGACATCTATAGCGTTATGGAAGGTAAACATGCACCATCAAAAGCCAGTTCGATATTAATTGCTATTGTGCGAAAAACATAGTTCTTCATAACGTTGAATATGTCGTGTTTCGTACCAAAATAACACGTTTTGCGGAGAAGTCTCCTTCTTTCATTTGAAGAAAGCGGCTGCTGAAAGTTATCGATTGTTGGTTGAAGCTTATGGTGAACATGCTCCAACCCAAAAAACTTGGGTAGACCCAGGCCCTCCTTTAACATCACAACCAGTGCGCATTGTACAAGAGAAAAAAGCTTTGCTGTGTATTTGGTGGGATAGTAGACGAGCTGCGTATTACGAACTGCTGAAACCTGGTGAAACGATTTCTGGCGATCGCTACCGACAACAATTGATAAAGTTGAACCGAGCATTGAAGGAAAAACGACCAGAATACGCTCAAAGACACGATAAACTCATTTTTCAACATGACAATACTCCGCCATATGTTGCAAAATGTGTTCAAAACTATTTGGAAAACATCAAATAGGACGTTCTACCCCTCTAACCGTATTCACTGGACTTAGCGCCTTCAGATTACCACTTATTTCGACCGATGCATCACGGACTTTCAGAGCAACACTTACATTCTTACGAAGAAGTGAAAATTTGGCTTGATGATTGGTTGGCCTCAAAAGATGAAAAGTTCTTCTGGTGCGGAATCCATTGTTTGACAGAAAGATGGTAAAAAGTCATAGCTAACGATGGCCAATACTGTGATTATTAAGGTAATTCATTTTGTGATGGAAATAAACCCTTAAATGTTGCGAAAAAAATCGACATTATTAACCAAAATACCTTTTAAAAAAGAAAAAAAAATTAGAACGTGACGGTTGCCTCTCTCAGGTAGTGTCCTAGTAAAGCCCTCTCACTTGGGCCATTCCGAACCGGCATTAAACCGTAGGCCCGAACTACAGGCACAGACGAAAAGGTCGCCTACGTCCGTATCGGATATGGTTCATCGAGAAGAAGAAAGCTAACATCGATTATTGAACAGATGCGCTGTCCTGAAAAAAATGGCATATATACGTTTTTTCATATTTTTTTTGCCGAAGTTTAGTTATCATTAGGATTAATCTTCACTACACATTTTTTTAGAAAAGATTGTGCCATGTATTAAGTTATGGTCCAGTCCATTTGGGCCTTCTTAAACACATTTTCGACTTGTCGATTCATTTTTAACACAAAAAAAAAAAGAAAACAAATCACAAAAATAACACAAAAACGAAACCCTTCCGCTTTTTGCCTTACGGAAACGCCTTATGTATCCATTTATCCTCTCCTTCGCCCCCTTGAACTTGGCTATGTTAAGGGCTGACTAGTATATATGTCACTGTCATTTTAGCTGTCTCATGAACATGGCTATAGTTGGTTGTTTATTATATGATAAGAAAAATCTTACGCGATATATGTATATACTCTGTCTCCGGCCAACACAGGCTACCACTCGGTATGACCAGATAATGATGATTTTGCTACTTAGTGATGATCGACCAACTTTAACGCTTAAACAATTTAACAGAACCAAGGATAACCGCATATTGCATCTTCATTGCAAGAGAACTAGACGAGACATAAGTTTGGAAATAGGATTGTGCTGTAACATTATCATCTTCGGAACAGATGCATTAAACAACATGTCTTATATATGTAAAATAAGTTTTGACAGGAAGCTTCCACAGGTTATATATATATATATATATATATATATATATATATATATATATATATATATATATATATATATATATATATATATATATATATATAATCTTATGGATTTCTCCTGTATCGATTGTAAAAGTGATGTTGATGTTTCTCCGATCATCCTGCCGGATCTGATCTGAGATATTGTGACAGTTTACAGCCAAGTCGTCAGAAGTAAATTTTGACGAAAAGCTCACATTAATGGTCCTTTTACACGGTCATATCAGTCCTCAGTTCAGTTTCAGTTTCAGTCGAACTGTCCGTTTTTTCCATGTGTAAAAAGGAAAAACTGAAAACAGAACTGAAACGGAGACTGACACCTGACGGTTTGGGGTTCTTTTCTTCCACCGTTTCTTCAACGCCACAGCTAAGGCTACTGCAGTGTCCGTCTGTCACACCCGATTTTCTCCGAAAATGTTTTTCATAGAAAGTTGAAATTTGGTAATAATATAGGAATTGATGGCCTCATCAGAGCCATGTAGTTTTGAAAGTTAAATTTTGACTTAAGGGGTTAGTTTTGGGAGGTGAAATCGGAAGTGAAAAAAAAAATTTTTTTACTTGGTAATCGAGTGTGGTGTCAAATGAAAGCTTGTGAAAACACGAGTAAAAAATATATATAGAATGTAATACTTGCGCGCACTTTTCTTTGTATTATTTTCAAAAAATCGCGAAAAATCGCTGTCCACCAGCCTTATCTCGAAAAGTACTTATCAAAAAATTTTGAAAAAATCCTGGAATGTTCTCCACGGGGTGTAGATTGAACGAAAATTATCACGAGTGCATTACCTGAAATAATTTATCTGGTATATAAAAAAAACAGAAATTTCAAGGTCATCAATTTTCAGTAAAGATTGGAAATAAACTTTGTTGAAAAGTCATTTGGGATGTGTGTTGTGAAGTCACTGATCATTTTATACTTCCGTTACAACATTTTTTCATTTTAAAAGCAATCAACGTACGGAACACTAATTGCGCAAATTCAACTTGCACTTGACCGGTTATTTTTAAATAAGAGAGGCAAGGCGGGTATTTTTAATTATTCTTATATTGGAACTTAAAGGTATGATAATTATATATGTTCAAGGATTTTTTTTTAATACTATATTTTATTAAAAATTTGTAATTTACTGTATGTCAGTTTTACAGATTATAAAGCAACAAACATAAAAACTATTAGTATCATCGGAAAGCTGAAAGTCTCCTCTTCAAAAAGTTATCTTTTATTTTTTTCACACTCTGAAAACAAATAATATTGATTAACCTTCGAGCGGTGCACGTAGACTTTCAAGTTAACCTGTTTGGCGCGCTACATTTTTTGAATCACCTATCCGAACTTTTATTTATTTATTTTTTTTTATTTATTTTTTTTTTCAAGGAGAAATCCACCTTATGGATTCTGGAGCAGTCTGCGTCACCATAAGGGTATCCCAAAGTTCTCCATGTATGTGGGGCTCTCTAACCTGAAGGGTTGGCATACCCACTAAAACTCCGTGTGAGCTGGGAAAACCCTTTACTCCTTTTACATTTCTGAGCTTGTTACATGTCTAGATCACCGAATTTTTAATATATTCTCATGCTAATAAAAAAAAAATCTGGAAAAAAATCTATATACAATTCAGTTTTTTTTTACGTTTTCCGCTCTTTTACGTGGTGTTAATAGTTTTTCGATATCTTTTTTATTTTTCGAGATATTACCAAACCACCGATTTTTTGATTTTGTGGGCTTAGCGTACATCAAATTTTAGCAAACTTTCTTTTATGATATTCTACGCCCAAAAAACTACCTGAATGTCAAGATGCAGCCTATTAACATTTAATGAGAGCTCAAAACCCCTGGCGACTGGGCTACTAGGGCATGTAGAGAATCACGTTTTCATTTTATATTTTCCTAGAATTTTCGAAATTCGAACTGTGATATTCTTAATGCATGAAATAAGTCCAATAAATAATAAAATGAATGTCTGAATTTAAAAAATCTTCTATCTATGTGTGTGTGTGTGTGTGGGTGCGTGTGTGTGGGAATGTGTGCTGGCACTGGCTATACTCAACTGGCCAGCTTTTGAGTTTTTTCTGGTAGAATAAAAAATCGGTTATTCCCTCATTGTATATAAATGTATCTTATTTTTCTAATTGTTTTCTTTTTTTTTAACTAGGAATAAAAATTTAAACAAATGTTTAGGATCACCACTTATGTTTATTATTGCTGACAATTGTTTCGACACACTGTGTCTTCTTCTGGAGCACGATATAAATTAACTAACAAAGTATATTTCAGAATACATAGTTTACCTAATTACAAGTACTAAATTCATTAACAATATTTACCTTAATATCTAGAACAAGTTCAATAAAGAAGACCCTCCCCCATCTAATTGGTCATTGAGTAATGAACCTGAGGATTTTTAGTGTTCCGTAAGGAACACTTATAAGATTACTTTGGGGTCTGTCCGTCTGTCTGTCCGTCTGTCACACCCGATTTTCTCCGAAACTATTTGTTATAGAAAGTTGAAATTTGGTAATAATATAGGAATTGATGGCCTCATCAGAGCCATGTAGTTTTGAAAGTTAAATTTTGACTTAAGGGGTTACTTTTGGGGGGTGAAATCGGAAGTGAAAAAAGATTTCTTACTAGGTCATCGAGTGTGGTGTCAAATGAAAGCTTGTGAAAACATGAGTAAAATATATATATATATATATATATATATATATATATATATATATATATATATATATATATATATATACTTTAGAGTGTCGTTCTGAAGGTAAAAGCTATGCTGGCTCTGTTAAGCGTAAAGCCATGGTTTCCATTAGGCCCAAGGCAGCCGGTCAATCAAATAGTGAAACCAAATCTAAGGTTAAACAAAACATTGACTTTGTTGATGCAAATATTCGAATGTCGAGAGTTAAAAACATTAGTGATGGAGGTATTTTGATTGAGTGTGATGGTGCAAACGATGCTGAAAAATTTAAAAATCTTGCAAATAATGCTCTAGCTGATGAATATGAGATTAGGGAAGTGAGGAGTTCAAATCCGAGATTAAAGTTGGTTGGTATTGGCGAAGAAATGAGCCCTGAGGAATTGCTTGCCAAACTTAAACTACAAAATGACGTTTTTGATATTTCTAGTGAATGTAAAGTATTAAAAGTATGGCCTACTAGAAAGCGGAGCGATGTTTATCAAGCAATCTTGTCTGTTGATTCTTTTTTATATTGTAAAATTCTAAATAGTGGTCGGTTGCTTGTGGATTATGACTCATGTATTATCTATGATGCTTTAAAATTCTGTTATAAATGTAGTGGTTTAAATCATTTTTCAAAAAATTGTAAATCCACAGTTGAATACTGTCCTAATTGTTCTCTAAATCACAGTATTTCTAAATGTAAATCTGATCATTTTAAATGTATTAACTGTGTTAATGCAAAAGTTGAAACAGATATTAACCATGCAGCATGGAATGCAGTTAAATGCCCTATTTATAAAACTAAGTTGGATGCTTTTAAAACATCTCTTGCATCTAAAATATAGCAATCAAGTGATGGCTTGCGGTTGAGAGCATTGGGGCGGAAACTTAAAGAATTTTCTATTTATTATCAGAATGTACGTGGTTTGAAAACTAAAACACATGACCTTCTTAATGCTTCCTATCTTTGTTCCTACGATCTTATAGCACTTACTGAAACTTGGCTCGACTCTAGTGTCTTTGATGCCGAGTTGTTTAGTAGTCAGTACAATATCTTTAGGGCTGATCGTAATTTTGCTTTAACGAATACTACGAGGGGTGGTGGCGTACTGCTTGCTTTGAGCAAGACCTTCAATGCAACTAAAATTGAATTTCATTCTTCGCTTCCTAATGTTGATATGATCGCCATAAGATTGGAATTGTCCCATCGTACAGTTGGCATTCTTCTGATTTATGTCCCACCTAACAGTAATACTGTTACCTATGACACACTATTTGAAGAAATGTTGGACTCTGGTTATTTACTAATGAAGACGATTTGCTAGTCTTGGGAGATTTTAATCTTCCTACTTATGCAAATTATGTTATGGATGCCTCTTATAGTGACAACCAAATTTCTTCTTTACTTGAATTATGCGAGTTTTTATCTTTAAATCAATATAATCGTAATTATAACGAAAATAATCGTCTGTTAGATCTTGTATTTAGTAGAACTCCACTTAATGTATATAGTGCGGATCATCCTTTGATACCATTGGATCTTCATCACCCTGCCTTACAGATGTCAATTCTGGTTGAGCATATTCATGATAAATTTCCCCTTTTTCAGACTCAAAGGTACAACTTTCGAAGAGCGAATTACCCATCCCTTTACAACGACATTCTACAAACCGATTTTTCATTCTTGGGGTCCTTCAATAATATTGATAACGCTTGCGACCAATTCTATGTCGTACTGAATTCAGTTATCTCCAACAATGTTCCTATTATTCGCCCTAAGACCCTCAAATATCCTAAATGGTACGATAATTCGATAATACGTAAAATCAAAAAAAAGAATCAAGCCTGGAAAAGGTATAGACGTACTAGAAATATTTGTGACCTAGTCGAATTTAAACGTCTTCGTAGAGAGATCAAGATCGAGGTTCGGATTGCTTATAGAAATTATGTTACTGAGGCGGAAAGGGACTTCTCTATCAACCCAAATAAATTTTGGTCTTTTCTAAACGAGAAAAGGAGGACAACTAGTATTCCCATCAACATGTATTTTGAAAACGAATTGCTTACGGCTCCTCAGGAGATAGTGAATTTGTTTGCTAAGTTCTTCCAATCGGCATATGTTGATTCCTCTACGTTTCGGAACAACCCCCCTGATAACTGCTCACGTCCCTCTCTCTCATCTCTAATTGTTAACACCATAGAGGAAAGGGACGTGATCAGTGCCTTAAAGAAACTTAAACCTAAATCGACCGCTGGAACTGATGGTCTACCAGCTTTTTTTATTCGGGATTGCGCAGCTGTGTTGTCCAAGCCTCTCACGTTTCTTTTCAATCTGTGTTTAAACTCGTCGTCCTTTCCCCAAATCTGGAAGAAGTCTAAAATATGTCCCGTATTCAAAAAGGGTGATAAGAGCCACATCGAAAATTACAGACCTGTGGTAATATTGAACAACTTTTCAAAGGTTTTCGAAATTGTGCTATATGACATTATATTTAATCATGTTAAACTTTTCATAACTGAAAGCCAACATGGATTCTTTCCAGGGCGTTCAACCATTACCAATTTAGTTACAATTACTCAATTTATTTCGGAAAGTATGGACAATGGAGGACAGGTCGACGTAGTTTATACAGACTTCTCAAAGGCTTTTGACCGGCTTGACCATGGTATTTTGCTTGAAAAACTCTCAAACTGTGGAGTTAATGGCAATTTATTAAATCTGCTGAAATCTTACTTAATTGGTCGTCAACTGATAGTAAATTATCGCGGTTTTGAGTCGGTCATTATTAATGCTACCTCTGGTGTTCCTCAAGGGTCTGTCCTAGGACCGTTATTGTTTAACATATTTATAAATGACATCACCCGAGGCCTTACCTCGTCCTCTTTGCTTTATGCTGACGATCTGAAAATATACCGATGCATAGACTCTCTCCATGATTGTGTAACTCTTCAGGATGATCTAGATACTTTAAATCGTTGGTGTATTCGTAATAACTTATATTTGAACACAAAGAAATGTTTTTCTATGTCTTTCACTCGAAAGAAATTACCAGTAAATTTTTTATATAATTTAAACCATAATGATCTTGAAAAATGTTATCGTTTCAAAGATCTTGGTGTAATGTTTGATACTAAACTCAGTTTTGTGGATCATATAAATGAGATCATTGCTTCTTCTTATAGGTGTATGGGTTTCATTATGAGGAATTCTAGAGACCTTTCAAACACTGAAACCCTCAACACTTTATTTAATGCTTTGGTGCGTTCTAAACTGGAATATGGTTCAGTTATCTGGTACCCAACATATGAGATCCACATTAATCATATTGAAAAAATCCAAAGACGATTTGTGAAGTTCCTCTGGTTTAAATTAGATGGTATTTATCCACCATTGGGTTTCCCTAATGATGTTTTATTAAGAAGATTCAATATTGTTAGCCTTTCTCGGCGTAGAGAATATGCTACAATCTTGTTTTTATATAAAATCTTGAACAACAGAATTGAATGCCCTTGCACCCTCTCAAGTATTAGGTTCCGTGTGCCATCTCCACACGCTCGCCTAAACCATTCATTTTTCTACATGCCTGTTCCAAGAACAAACTTGTTGATGTACTCGCCGATATACGTTATGTGCATGAATTATGAAAGGGTCAAACATATAGTTGATATTTTCTGTTGCAGTATGACATCTCTACGTAGGTCATGTTTGACTGTGGATTAGGTCTGTCTCTTTTTATTTTATTTTTCTTTAGCTTGTAGTGTAGTTATTAGAATTATTAAAATGCTGATTTGATAAATACTTATCTATTTGTACTTGTTATATTTGAATGTTCCTATCCTATAATTGGATTGTTCTGTAGGATAGTTGTATTAAATAAATAAATAAATAAATATATTATATATATATATATATATATATATATATATATATATATATATATATAATGTAATACTTGCGTGCACTTTTCTTTGTATTATTTTCAAAAAATCGCGAAAAATCGCTGTCCACCCGCCTTATCTCGAAAAGTACTTATCAAAAAATTTTGAAAAAATTTTGGAATATTCTCCACGGGGTGTAGATTGAACGAAAATTATCACGAGTGCATTACCTGTAATAATTTATCTGGTATATAAAAAAAAACAGAAATTTCAAGGTCATCAGATTTCGGTAAAGATTGGAAATAAACTTTGTTGAAAACTCATTTGGGGTGTGTTTTGTGAAGTCACTGATCATTTTATAAAAGAATAAACGAACATAAACATAGCTTTAGAATGAAAAATAACAAATCTCATTACGCCAAACATTTAACAGAGGAAAATCATACATTCAATGAAGATTTCAAAATTTTGCATAACGGAAAGAAAGGAAAATTACTGAATTGTTTAGAACAGGTAGAAATTAATCAGAAAAATCCTCAGGTCTATTACTCAACGATCAATTAGATGGGGGAGGGTCTCCTTTATTGAACTTGTTCTAGGTATTAAGGTAAATATATGTGTAATGAATTTAGTACTTGTAATTAGGTAAACTATGTATTCTGAAACATACTTTGTTAGTTAATTTACATCGTGCTCCAGAAGAAGACACAGTGTGCCGAAACAATTGTCAGCAATAATAAACATAAGTGGTGATCTTAAACATTTGTTTAAATTTTTATTCCTAGTTATTATGGATCTTCATCAAGTAACGGCTAAGTCAGTGCAGCATTCTTTTTTTTTTTCTTTATTTTTCCCTTTTATTTTTTTTTCTCTTCCCAAAATTCCCTATACATAAAATTTTATACTTCGTTATAATGACAGTAATATTTACTAACATGATTCAACGTTTTCTCTAGAATAACACAAACCCACTAATGTATAACTAAATAATCAATGAATTTCAATCAATAAATAGGTATATTCTATACTTAATTTGGTTTATATAAAGGTATATACCAGAAATAGAATGTAATTACACTTCAAACCGAGCCCTTATACTTGACCTAATACATTAGGTAAATTATTAATGATTAAACTAATTATTAAGGCAGTCATTATTCATCCTTTTGTTGAACTGGAAATGTTTATTTAAGTACTTTACATGATTAATAACAAAGGCTTTTACTGGTATCAAAATGTACACTATAAGAAAGGGGAACTAATTTACCAACAAAACTACAATTAGGTATAACATATTTTTCACAAGGTCGTGTGAAAACACAGAAACATTGTAAAATCTCATAGTTTTCTGTTTTTAAGCACTATAGTGCAGTAAAAAAAGGTCAAAATAATGATGAGATACGCATAGTTTAGATACAGCAATATTATGATTTTATCCTCTCTGGGGTATCACCAGGAGTATTCTTCTTCTTCACGTGTCTTGTCCGTTGCAAACATTGGCTATTCTGTTTTTATTTACGACAGATCTGAACAGTTGGGCAGATGAGAACCCGAACCAAGGGTGTAAGTTCTGGATCCAGGAGTGTTTCTTCTCCCGGGTCTCTTCCTGCTGTCTATCTTTCCTTGGATTATTAACTGAATATTTACTTTTTTTGAATGGTTGTAGCTTCTACTTGACGGAAATTCATTATAAATATATAATAAAAGACATCAACATAGCTTACAATACTATAGGGAAATATCTTAAAAGCTACAAACCACAAATCAATAAAGCAATAAAACAGGGGTTTATCAATTAACATGTGGGTCATGTCCTAAAACATACATAGGACAAACTAGACGTACATTTATACAAAGAATTACAGAATACGAAAAAAGTTCCATCCATAGAAAATCTAATTCAACATATGCTAATCAACTTTTAACAGAATCACACATTTAACAAGAATTTCAAAATTTTACACACCCAACAAAAAGGTTTAAAACTAAACCTTTTAGAGACAGTGCAAATAAATCGATTAAGGACTACAGGTACTTTACTCAACGACCAGGTAGATTTAAGCAATTCACCATTATTGAATTTATTGTCCTAATTCCAAATCTGTGTGGGTTTTCCAATACTATCAATGTAATTTAATTAGGTATAATATTATAATTAAGAAATTATATAAAATTGTGAACATTAAACTTAACTTGACAGTGTAAAATGTAGATCTGAAGAAGCTGCATCGACAGCGAAACGCGTCATCGCAATTTAAATAAACCAGTGAAAATTGACTAAAAACAATCTCTTATTATATATGAATATTTACTGTGCCCCATAAGATGTCCAAGATATTCCAGCTTTTTTCTCTTAATAGTTAGTCCCACCTCTCTTTCCTTACCGATCCGACGCAGTACCTCCTCGTTAGTGATGTGGTCGGTCCAAGATATTAGCAGGATGCGTCTGTACGCCCACATTTCAAAGCCTCAGCCTTTTTCATAAGCGTTTTGGTCGTTGTCCACGCTTCTACTCCGTATAACAGTACCGGAAATATATAACGTCGGAGCAGTCCGATTTTAAGAGGCAGGGTTATACTGTTGGAGATAAATATGCTCTTGATATTATTAAACGGTGCTCTTGCTCTTTCTATTCTCACACGTATTTCTGTTGCCTGGTCCCATCCTGAGTTAATTCTTGTTCCCAAATGGGTGTAAGATTCCACATGTTCAATTCTCTGGTTGTTTAGTATTAATTGGTTGTTGGTTTTTACTTATAAGCATCCATTTGGTTTAGACTTAGCCCATAATCTGCACTTATTCATTGTAACCTTTCGATCAGGCTATTTAGCTCATCTATGCTGCTAACAGGTACTACTGTATTGTCAGCATATCTTATGTTACTAAGTGTTTCTCCATTTATGTTTACGCCTTCAGTACTTTCTTGTAGCGCTATCTTGAATACTTCTTCGGAGTAGATGTTAAAGAGGAGAGGAAAGAAAATGCAACCCTGGCGCACACCTTTCTTGAGACCAATATTCTTGGTTAACACAGACTCTACTTTCCCTCTAGCCGACTGTCCCCAGTAGAGATTCGATATAGTCCGGATGTCTCTGGAATAGATTCCGACTTGTTGAAGTACTTCTAGTAGTTAATCGTGCTTAACGTTATCGAAAGCTTTAGTGGAATCTATGAAATACAGATATACATCTTTATTCATGTCTCTATAGCGCTGAATAAGAACCTGTAAGCTAAAAAGCGCTTCTCTTGTGCCAAGGGCATTTCGAAATCCGAACTGTGTATCTCCTACGTATTCTTCACATTTTTTGCAAATTTTATTGTATATAATCTTGGTGAATGCCTTGATGATGTGGTTAATCAGGCTTATTATTCGGTGTTGATCACAAGATTTTGCATTAGGTTTCTTCGGTATGGCCACAAAGGTTGACTGTAGCCCGTCCTCAGAAAATTCGCTGTTGTATATATTATTAAAAAGCGTGGTGAGGGTGTCGAGAAACTGGCTGTTCATTTCTCACAAGATTTTCAGAATTTCGCCATGGTGTTTTGTTGTTTTTAAGAGTTAAGATAGCCTTCTCCACTTCCGCTCTTAGAATGGGAGGACCCGCATCATTATCAACCTTCAGTGAACACCCACTAGGACAGTCAGGCTTATTATTCGGTGTTGATCACAAGATTTTGCGTTCGGTTTCTTCGGTATGGCCACAAAGGTTGACTTTAACCTATCCTCAAAAAATTCGCTGTTGTATATGTTACTAAAAAGTGTGGTGAGGGTGTCGAGAAACTGGGTGTTCATTTCGCACAAGATTTTCAGAATTTCGCCATGAATGCCATCGTCGCCTGGTGTTTTGTTGTTTTTAAGAGTTAAGATAGCCTTCTCCACTTCCGCTCTTAGAATTGGAGGACCCGCATCATTATCAACCTTCAATGAACACCCAGTTGCTCTATATAAGCGTCCCAAATTTTTATAATTTTACTGGGCTCTGTTTCAATATTTTCACTAGCCTCCACTAGGCTCTTTGATTCCCAGTGTATTTCTTCTTGTTTGTCAACTCTCTTTACTTTCTTTAATTTTTGTTCTTATCTTGCTGTGAATCTCTCAGTATTTTGTTCTATATGTGTTCTTGTGGGTCCATCTTTCTTCCATCATATTAAGGATTTCTTCAGTCATTCAGCTTTTTTTCTTTTTTCTATCCTGTTTCAAGAGTTTAGTGCTTGTTATTTTAATCACTTCCTTAATATTCCATTTTGTTTTTATTGCAGTATTACCTTTAAGGATTTTGTTACTTTTTTTCAGATTTGCTGTTTAATATTATTGTCAGAAAGCTTCTTTATATCTAACTTTTCCGATGTGTTCTCCTTATTTACCAGTTTTACTTGGACTTAAAAATTGCATTACATTGCTGAATTAATCGAGTTCCTAAATCTGATAGACGCAACAACGTAATCTATTTGATTTCTTATTACCTTTTCTGGTGTATCAGCCGGCGATTTCCAGGTGTAAAGTCTGCGGTCCGGAAGCGTTAGTCAGTGCCATGTCATTTTCCTGGCAGAACTGAGTAAGACGGTCTCCACCTTTGTTTCTTTCTCCAAGTCCGAAACTTCCCACAGTCCTTTCTACTTTTCCTTTGCCCATTTTGGCGTTGAACCAGGAGTATTGTTCTCGAAAAACTTGTGCTCTTTTGTTTATAAACAATTGAAGTTTTCAAAACGCGTTTTTTGAGCTTAAAATGTGAATAACCCTGGTTATATAAATCGGATCGAGACAAAAAAAACTGAACTCTTCGTAATGAAATTTCCAACAAATCCTCGTTGGTTTTAAATCGCTTGAGTGCGTACATAACCTACAAAATTGAAAAAAAAAAACAGGCAAAGGACAGTTTTTTGCTTTGTTTTATTGTACAGGTCGACTAAGTGAACCGATCGGCTTGAAACTTTGAAAAATTATGCCTTTTGTTATAGCAAAAATACACTGAAGTTTTCCTACAAAAATATTGAACCCAGTGGGCGAAATTGAATTTCATTACGAAGAGTTTGTTAGTGTTCCGTACGGAACACTTATAAGATCACTTCGGTGTCTGTCTGTCTGTCCGTCTGTCTGTCACACCCGATTTTCTCCCAAACTATTTGTCATAGAAAGTTGAAATTTGGTAATAATATAGGAATTGATGGCCTCATCAAAGTTTTGAAAGTTAAATTTTGACTTAAGGAGTTAATTTTGGGGGGTGAATCGGAAGTGAAAAATAATTTTTTTTACTAAGTTATCGAGTGTGGTGTAAAATGAAAGCTTGTGAAAACATCAGTAAAAAATATATATATAATGTCGTACTTAGACTCACTTTTCTTTGCATTATTTTTAAAAACTCGCGAAAAATCGTTGTCCCCTCACTTTATCTCGAAAAGTACTGATCAAAAAATTTTGAAAAAATTCTGGAATGCTCTCCACGGGGTGTAGATTGAACGAAAATTATCACGTGTGCATTACCTTTAATAATTTATTTGGTATATAAAAAAAACAAAAATTTCAAGGTCATCAGTTTTTAGTAAAGATTGGAAACAAACTTTGTTGAAAACTCCTTTGGGGTGTATTTTGTGAAGTCAGTGATCATTTTATACCACCGTAACAATTTTTTTTATTTTAAAAGCAATCAACATACGTTTTATTTTTTTGTGTCGATTCGACTTATATAACCGGAGATATTCATATTTTAAACTCAAAAAACGCGTTTTAAAAACTTAAATTGTTTATAAACAAAAGAGCACAAGTTTTTAGAGGTCCAAAACTCCTGGTGATATCCTAGAGAGGATAAAATAATAATATTGCTGAATCTAGACTGTGCAATTTCAAATACTTTTTTACTGCCTTATTAGTTACATCGAGATTTTTCGTTTATCTTCACCACTCAAACACTACGTACATAGAGTGAAAAGTCCCGAGACTTTCCGAGAGATGGCAGTACAAACAAAAAAACATATGATTATCAGTTAGTGTCAACTCTCAGCAAACTCGTATAAAATTTTCATGATATATCACATATCTCTGGAATAAGTGTATCGCACCTGAAGGCAAAACCATGTTGAAGAATAAAATCGATTTTTGGCCAAAATATTGCTTTTTCTTCAAAAAGGTCAATGTACATATTTCGGGAAATTTACGTATTAAGTAATCAATAATATTATAAAAACAGAGCTGATTTGGCTATTTTTACTTTACGAATTAAGTAATTAAAAAAAAGAATGTTTGAAATTTATCTGTATCTAAAGTTTTGAAAAAACATATTAATTTCCTCTGATTTGTCAGTAGAATATTCTAGAACTTCTTAAAAATGTTGTGTTCTCGGTATGGGTTTGTTCTTGAGAAAATGAACACTGTATCTACTTATTATTGACTTATTTATTAATAAAAAATGTTATAAATTAATATTAAACTATACTGAAAAAAAGGTTGGAGTTACGAATAAAGAATAATGAATACTGAATATTGAATATAGAATGACTGTGAATGTTCTGCGAAATCCCTTTTTATATAATAGGAATTTCTACTTTTAAATACGTCATAATTGATGACTTAAACATTAAGGGCGATTTGCTTTTTTATTTTCGATCGACGATTTAATTATCTTATCATTTAAAATTATGTATCAATAAGTACTTTACTTTCTATAGTTAACCGTTTAAAAATAATTACAGTGACTAGCAACTAATAATAATTGGAAAAGAAAATATCTACACACAGAGTGTTGCTGGTATACAACAAAAATGTGTTGATCTCGTCTGATTTTCAAGTACATAATCTCGAATTTTATAAACATTATGTATTTAGATTAATTTTACATATAGAATGTTCCAGAAATTTTTGAAAATGTATTAATTTTATTTGATTTGTGAATTGAATGTTCTAGAACCACACAAAAACGTGAACAGTTTTCATTTTGAGTTTTTCGCTTAGATCTTCGTAAAAAGTATTTCGTTCAGTTTACAAAGAAAACGTTGTTTCAGTCTCCAAAATAAATATTTATTTTGTCCACCACTTTTTAGCCCTCCTCAACCAGCATGAAATGAGTTCATCTGCATCTTAATCCAGTTAATATTGTTGCAGTATATTTTATTGACAAACTGAAGACGGTACTTTTGTGAAACAAAACACTCTCAAGTCCAAGTCATATTATTTGTGTCATATTTCTGAAATAGCTGGGGTTGACACATTATATCTAAGTACTCAGAACTGTTACATTATCTCATAGTAATAGTTCTAGAATACTTAAGAATGTATTTATTTCAATTTTAAATATTTAATTTTGATTTTGCTATAGAATATCGTAATTGCCAACTTTATATTAATGCAACTGCAACCACACATTAACTATAAAATAAATTAAATTGTGGGTTTCACAAAACTATTTCCCCAGTTTATTTTAAAATTATATCGCTCGGGTGCCGGTGGTCAATGGAAATTTCCATCAGATAATATGTCGGTTTATTTTTATACATGCTGGCTGGCTGACTCGCGACTTCGATCTGCTAATGGCGGCCACACATTTCAATCAACGTAATCATAAAGGATATCATCCACGATAAAATTTGCATTAAATCAATTAGAAGTGTGTTTATACCGAGTTCTACAAGTATAATTTCATAAAATAACTAATGGAGTTGATCAAATATTAGCAAGCAATGCAGTTATTAAATATATATATATATATATATATATATAAATATATATTATATATATATATATATATATATATATATATATATATATATATACATATAATATTAGCATTATTTAAAATATATATATATATATATATATATATATATATATATATATATATATATATATATATATATATATATATATACGAGGCTGGTTTGAAAAGTCCGTGCAAAGTCCGAGAGATGGCACCACCGGCGCCTATCGAGGTCATGTTTAGTTAGTAGCATCTCTTGAATGAACGCACACCAAGTTTCAGCCATATTGGTCTATTTCTTTGTGTTTGGCATTCGTGTGAATCAAGAAAGTTGAGTGATTTTCAAGAAATGGACGAAAAAGAATTTCGTGTGGTGATTAAACATTACTTTATGAAAGGCAAAACGCCTCAGGAGACTAAAGAGAAGCTTGATAAACATTATGGTGACTCTGCACCTTCGATTAGAACAGTTTATAAGTGGTTTCAAAATTTTCGGACTGGCCATATGGGCACAAGTGACGCTGAACGTTCTGGACGGCCTGTGGAGGTTACGACTCCAGAAATCATTGATCAAATCCATGATATGGTTATGGATGACAGAAGAGTTAAGGTGCGTGAGATTGCTAGTGCTGTGGGCATCTCGACTGAACGGGTACATAATATTTTGCATAAACATTTGGACATGAGAAAGCTATCCGCAAGATGGGTGCCGCGATTGCTCACGCTTGACCAAAAACGGAATCGTGTGAAGTGTTGCAAGGATGGTTTGCAGCTGTTCCAGAAGAATCCGGAGGACTTTAAGCGTCGTTTCGTCACTGTGGATGAAACATGGATACATTACCATACTCCTGAGACCAAACAACAATCTAAACAATGGGTTACCAAGGGGGAACCTGCACCAAAAAAGGCGAAGACCGTTCCTTCGGCCGGAAAGGTTATGGCGACTGTCTTTTGGGATTCGCAAGGGATAATCCTCATCGACTATCTGGAAAAGGGTAAAACTATTACAGGTGAATATTATTCATCGTTATTGGACCGTTTGAAAATCGAGCTGCAAAAAAAACGCCCGCGATTGGCCCACAAGAAAGTCCTTTTCCATCACGACAACGCACCAGCACACACCTCAGCAGTTGTGGTCGCAAAATTAATGGAAATAGGATTCCAACTGGTTTCACATCCCCCCTATTCTCCAGACTTGGCTATCTCGGACTACTATTTGTTCCCCAATTTGAAGAAATGGCTGGCGGGACAAAGATTTTATTCAAACGAGGAGGTGATTGCAGAAACTAATGGATATTTTGCAGACTTGGACAAATCCTATTATTCGGAAGGGATCAACAAACTAGAACATCGTTGGACGAAGTGTATAAGCCTAAAAGGAACTATGTCGAAAAATAAAAAAGGTTTACCCCAAACACATAAGTAGTTTTTATTTTTGCACGGACTTTTCAAACCAATATATATATATATATATATATATATATATATATTATATATATATATATATATATATATATATATATATATATATGTACATATATATATATATATATATATATATATATATATATATATATATATATATATATATACATATATACAGTGCCACCCTCGATAATTCGGATCTCCATTAAACCGGATTCTTTAATAATCCGGACAAACATTTCTATTGCATTGTGTACTTTATAATCCGAATTTGATAGTACTAGGTAATCCGGACCTGCGTTTTTAGACATCTACTTAATTTAAACTACATGAGAAAACTGAAATCGATAGTGCGGGGAGTCCCCTAACTTCCAGTCTAATACATCTGGGATTCACACAAACTGTAGGTGCCTTTGATTTGCCTACAACGCATCGCGTATCGCGTCTAAAGGTTAAGGACTTTGTAGTTGTTTGTTTATTGTCACAAGTACAACATACCTACGTTCTATTTTACTTTATGTGGTTCATAAAAGTATGTAAACGTTTTTTTTACGTATATGTACCTATGTACATATTAAAATGCCTTCTAAAAGAAAACATATTACACTAACAATAAAACAAAAATCCGATATATTAGAAAGACTAGTTCTTGGTGAAAGCGGAAAAGTGTTGGCAAATGAATACGGAGTAGGAACATCCACAATTTCGGATATAAAAAAGAAGCAAGGGAAAATCAAAAGGTATGTATATACGATTTATTTTAAAGATAATTTTGGACACTCACTATGGACGTGTAACTTCTTTTAGATTTATTTCCAAATATGATTCCGGCCCTGGCGTCAGAAAAACCTTACGAAAAGCCGAATATCTAGAAATGGAATCTCGTTTGTATACAACGATCAAGGCACGTCCCAATTTCCTAAGAAATTTTATCAGGCAAATCAAAACAGTTATACACTGAAACCTATGGGAATGATAATTTTAGAGCTAGCAGAGGCTGGATTTCTAACTTCAGTAAAAGACATGGTCTGCGTGCTTTAAAAGTTTGTGGTAAAAACTATCCAATGATAAAAGTGCCGTCGATCCTTTTCTAACTTTATTTACAGATGAGATAAAAGAATTAAACCTTGACCTACTCAAATATACAATGCAGATGAATCAGCTCTGTATTGGAAAATGTTGCCTGAAAAAACGCTGGTTCGTTCTCAGGAAAAGACCGCACCAGGTCGAAAAATAAACAAAGAACGCGTTATCTTTCTAGCATGTTGTAATGCTGATGGATCACAAAAATTAAAGTTGTTAGTGATAGGAAAGGCAAAAAATCCGAGGGCTTTTAAAAATGTGAACATACCTGTTGAGTACAAATCATCTGCCAATGCATGGATGACAACAGCAATTTTCTTAGACTGGTTTCATCATTCTTTTATTCGTCAAGTCAAAAGTCATTTAAGAAGTCTCAACTTGCCTAAAAGAGCCCTGCTAATCGTTGATAACGCTTTGAGCCATGGAACTATAGAAGAGCTGACTAGTGAGGATGGACAGTTTACAACATTATTTCTTCCACCAAATTGTACTGCACTTTGGCAGCCTATGGACCAGAATGCAATCAGACTGGCAAAATTATTTTATCGGAAAAGTCTTTTAGCCCATATTTTATCAAATAATGAAGAGAACCTTGTTAGGTTATTAAAAAGCATTAACCTAAAAGACGATGTATGTCTACTATGCAATTCATGGAAAAAAGTCTCCCCTGAAGTCTTGAAAAAGTGCTGGCACAAATTATGGCTTATGTCGCAGATACCAACCCAGACACTGATTATGATGCTGAAGATCTGATTCCTCTGAGTGAATTGCGGTACAATTTGCTTTCCACGAATGAATAAATGAAAGGTAAAGCCTGAAAATTTTCCTTTAGTATTTTTTTGGTTAATTCGTAAATATTTAACAGATGTTTCAGATATGCTGAATGTTCTAACTGAGCACAATCTCACGAACGTGGAAATTTGTAATTGGCTTGAAAATGATGAAGATTTGTTACCACTAGAAGACATAGATGATACAGATGAACAACACGAGAGTGATAGCGAAGGTTCAGAGTTAAATACTAATACAAACCAGACTGTTAAGAACACTGTAAAGAATGATGAGGCAGTTAAAAGTTTCAATATGTGCATGATATGGGCAGAAGAAAATGATATCCCTCTAAGTGATGTTCTGGTACTTCAAAGATTAAAAGAAATTGCTTTTATGATGAACCAGAGAAGGGTCAAG
Organism: Pachyrhynchus sulphureomaculatus; assembly: GCA_019049505.1. Classification (NCBI taxonomy): domain Eukaryota; kingdom Metazoa; phylum Arthropoda; class Insecta; order Coleoptera; family Curculionidae; genus Pachyrhynchus; species Pachyrhynchus sulphureomaculatus. The sequence continues at coordinate 25,548,133 of CM032449.1, forward strand.
CAAACAAAAATTACAATTTTTTTTATAAAACAAAATAAAACTTGATAAGATATGCTTCTATTTTAAATAATATTCTATGTATGTACTATTTTTTAATTGTTTCGTATTAAATGATTCGTTTTTTAATATAAATAATGTCTTGCCGCTCGAAGCTAACTCGAGTTAGGTTAGTATAAGTATGTGGATGATGTGTTCGCAATTTTTGATACCAAAAAAGAAATATAGATGATTTTGTTTCCAAATTAAATGGCCGATATAATTCTATTAAATTCACTTACGAAATTAAGAAGGACAGTTACCATTTTTGGATATTTTAATTATTAAAAATAATAATAAATTAAAATTTAGTATCTATAGAAAAGACACAGTAACAAAGAGATATATTCCTAATGATTCATTTCATTGCAAATAATATAAATTAGCCGCATTACATTTTTTATTTCATCTTTCGGTTACTTCTCCTTTGAATGAAGTAAGATTTAATAATGAAAGGAATCGTATTAGGAATATCGCTAGATACTACTCAGTATATATCACCACTACACCAAACACTTTATTTTTGGCGCCCGTTTCGCTAACTAAGTTAACTTCGTCAGGAGCGATGATTGACTCAGCTCAGTGATGTTTACTGAGTAGTTTTACTTCAGTAGTAAATTTCAATTCAATTTTAAATTTAAAATATGCATTTCTTACTATGTTTTTTATGTATTCATCGAAATCTAAAGGTTAGACTAAGTCTAAATACGTTAGATTGTAAGTTTAGCTTTAAGCAATCACCGCTTCTGATGAAGCTAACATGGTTAGCGAAACGCGCGTCGATTGTAAAAACAATTGTCCTTTGTTTGCAATTACCAATTCTAGATATTTTAATTATTAAAAATTATAAGTTAGAATTTGACATCTATAGAAAAGACACAGTAACAGATAGATATATTCCTAAAGATTCATTTCATTGCAAACAACATAAATTAGCCGCATTACATTTTTTAGTTTATCGTTTGATCACTTTTCCTCTTAATGGAGTTAACCATTTTTTACACGTTTACACGTGAAGCAAATAAGATGAAGTGTGTACTATATAATCCTAAATATAGCAGGAGACTCAATAAGATATTTATTAAGGAAGGCCTCATCTTAGTCTATAAGTCATCAGATAATTTGAGGAAATTCCAAAGACATGATTCCTAATTGTCAGAAAAGTGACATTTATGAAATTAGTTGTAATGTATGCATAACCATTTGTTTATTACCTTCAGAAAAATTCTCATAATACTGTTTACTTATCGATACCTGCCCTACTTCAGGTATTATATGTGAAATTAATATCTCATATCGTTCGAGAAATATCATACCCACAGACTGTGAGACCGACGGAAATGAGAAACTATATTTTACGCCAAAACTTTTTCTTCTTTTTCCAACTTATAGCTAGGCACTATTGCTTGTTTTCTTTAGTCCCTGTGACTTGTCTCTTGGTCTCTGTACTATCCTGTTATTTGCCATTTTTACTATATATTGATCCCATTCCACTTTTCTTTCGCTTATCCACTGGTTGATATATTCATGGGTTTCTACTCGTATTCTTTTATATCTTTGGTAGGCTTCATCTGTCCTGATTGACCTGCACTTTAGATAGCTTTCTTTCTTTTCACGGCATTTCTCTTTGATTTTTGCATTGAACCATGGTGTTTTTGTTCTCCATTTTTAGTGTTCCGTACGGAACACTTATAAGATCACTTCGGTGTCTGTCTGTCTGTCTGTCTGTCCGTCTATCACACCCGATTTTCTCCGAAACTATTTGTCGTAGAAAGTTGAAATTTGGTAATAATATAGGAATTGATGGCCTCATTAGAGCCATGTAGTTTTGAAAGTTAAATTTTGACTTAAGGGGTTAGTTTTGGGGGGTGAAATCGGAAGTGAAAAAAAAATTTTTTTACTAGGTAATCGAGTGTGGTGTCAAATTAAATCTTGTGAAAACACGAGTAAAAAATATATATATAATGTAATACTGGCGCGCACTCTTCTTTGTATTATTTTTTAAAAATAGCGAAAAATCTGATCAAAAAATTTTTAAAAAAATTCTGGAATATTCTCCACGGGGTGTAGATTGAACGAAAATTATCACGAGTGCATTACCTGTAATAAATTATCTGGTATATAAAAAAAACAGAAATTTCAAGGTCATCAATTTTCAGTAAAGATTGGAAATAAACTTTGTTGAAAACTCCTTTGGGGTGTGTTTTGTGAAGTCACTGATCATTTTGTACTTCCGTTACAACATTTTTTACTTTAAAAGCAATCAACGTACGGAACACTCATTGCGCAAGTTCAACTTGCACTTAACCGGTATTATTTATTTTTATCGACAACTTTAGTCCCTAATGGCTCAAATGCAACTTCTAATACACTTATTTTTATTTTTAACCAACCATCATTTATGTTATCATGGTCATTTATTTGATTAATTTAAATTTTTTCTTTCAGTCTTTTTTGGTACAGGTCTCTCGTTGATTTTTCTTGTAGATTTTCTATTCTTATCTTTGTTTCCAGCTCCTCGTTTTGGTGTTGCTTTATGTTTCTTATGTTCCACCTTAGTTTACACATAACTAAATTATGATCACTTCGCCTAAAACGCGAAGAAAAACAAAAATCTCGGAGAGGATTTTTTTGCAAATACATTACTTCGCTTAAGCAAAGGAAGTAAAAATATTTGTTTAAAATGACTTAAATGTTAATGTATTTTAGTACAATTGAATTACCACGATAATTTTGTTAATTATCTTTGTAGTTCGCTGATATTGTTCTTAGGAATTTTTTCTCTCATTATAATCGCATATAACACCGACTATTTACTAGTCATAGTAATTATACCTTATCATCATGTTGAAAATTTCCATTCCATTACTTTTATGTCGGCACTAAGTGTGATTTAACATGTTTTTTCTCTAATCGCTACCTACCCATTTGGTAAAACAGTATAAATAAATTAATATTAATTTAAGTGAAAACATTGTAAACTGGTATTTTTCCGGATGACAAGCAAGTGTGCCTATTTTTCCAAACGTGACATACACAAAATTTTTTTTGTGCATTCGTATACATTATTGATTAGCCAATACCATAAAAAGAGGAATTTGCCAAGAGGACTCTCAGCTCATTATTTTCAATGTAATATTGGATTAAATAATAAGACAAGTTAATAAAATCATCTATTGTCCATTTCGTCGAAGTTCATAACATGGGGTGAAACGTCCCGAGACTTTCCGAGAGATGGCAGCACAAATAAAAAAAAACCATATGATGAGTTAGTCTCCACTCTCAGAAGATTCGCGTAAAATTTTCATGATATTTTGTCTATTAGTTCGCGAGTTAAAGCTGTTTGAGTAACGCTAGTTTTAATTGTTGCAAAACGATGAAACAAAAAGGATTTCCTGTGTTCATTAAATATTGCTTTTTAATGGGAAAAAATGCAGCCAGAACCCAAGAATGGCTTGAGAAATGTTATGGTACATCTGCCCCGTCGAAAGCAACTATATATCGATGGTTAAGTGAACTTAAATGCGGTCGTACAAGCACTGATGATTCATTACGTTCCTGACGTCCAAATGAAGCACTCACTCCAAAAAACACTCAAAGCCCCCCATATTGTTCTGAATGACCGCAAAGTGAAAGTGAGAGACATAGCTGACATCATGAAGTTATCAACAGAATGCGTAAGGTATATTTTGCGTGACTATTTGCAAACGAAAAAGCTATGTACCCGATGGGTGCCACGGACCCTCACGATTGTTCAAAAACTGCAACGTGTCGAAGACTCAGAACGCTGTTTCGGTGTAATCCAAAGGAGTTTTTGCGTCGATTCGTAACAATGAATCCACCACTACCCACCTGAGTCTAAAAGTCAGTTCCTAGAGTGGCTGGAACTTCATGAAACGGACCGAATCGTCCAAAAACACAGCTGGAAAGATTTTGGCAAGTATTGTTTGGGATGTGCATGGAATAATACCGAACGACGATCTTGAGAAGGAGCGAACAATCATCGAAGAATATTACGTTGGCTTATTGAACTGTTTAAAAGGTAAAATTAAGAAAAAAGTGTTGTTTTAGCAAGATAATGTACCAGCTCACAAGTCTATTAAATTGATGGTAAAATTGAACCAATTGGGCTATGAATTGCTTCCCTATTGGCCGTGTTCGCCAGATCTGGACCACAGCGATTATTACCTGTTTTCAAATTTGAAAAGGTGGCTCCAAAAAACGAGATTTGGATCAATTGACTAAGTCAAATGGAAAACTGAGGCTTATTTTAGAAAGCTCGACAAATCTTTCCTTCCTTTTCACTTTTAACCTCTTAGCAGAGTGTCTATGGCACTAAGTCCTCCCACTGGTTGCTACCGTCAGCAAGATGAACTGCGTCATGCACTCCAAATTCAGTGAGCTCCCGAACCTGATCCGACCAGCGACGTGGACACCCGCCTCTGAGTCTACGGTCGTTTACTTTTCTTTCTATGACTACCAGCTCCATATCGCTATTCCGTCTAGCTATGTCGTCAAAGTATCACAAAATGTTTTCATGAATGGTGTCAGTTATTCTTTTAGCTACTCCTAGTTCTTCCAGGATCGAAATATTGGTTCTGTGCGTAGTCCATGGTATAAGCAGTAGTCTGCGATAACACTACATGTCATAGGCCTTGAGTCTTGAGCGGTCCCTTTCTTTAAGCGTCCAGGTCTCCGCGGCATATAGTAAAAACTAGAGAATGCAGGAATCGAATTTATGTTGTTTTAGACGTGTTGCGATCGCGCCAAATTTTTGTTAGTTTCACGACTGCATGACGGGCCATCTCTATCCTACAGCGTATTTCTGGCTCACAACTTCGAGAATTTGTAATTAAAGAGCCCAGATATGTAAATTTATTAACAACTTCATAGTTAAAAACTTTCATGATATTAGGTTGGTTATTGTTAGCTTTGTCTATGATCATAACCTTGGTTTTAGATTGATTTATCCGTAGTCTCAGCAAATCGCTTTCCCGCTGTGATTGTAGCATGATACGCTCAAGGTCTTCGATGTTTTCGGCGAAGATAGCAGTGTCATCAGTGTACCACAAGTGGTTTATGCGGCGTCCATTTACTGAAATGGCCCCAGTTTTCCGTAGTTCTTTTCATGATATATTCTCCAAAGATGTTAAAGAGAATAGGTGACAATATGCAACCTTGACAAACTCCACAGTGGAGTGGAAAAGGTTCTGATAGGACGTCATTCACCTCGACTTTCGCTGTGTTTGTAGAAGTCACTGAAAATGTACGAAAGGTGGATAGGAACTCCCATACCATTCAATACCTCCCAAAGACAAGACCACTTGGGGTATACTTTTGATGCGATATATCAGATCCGTAGTATTTTTGCCCGCTGATCACGAATCTGACGTCAGAATATCGCCATCACATTTTTTTTTAACCAGAAAAAATAGGTAAAAATTAGTAAAAATTAAGGAAAATATACTCCTAAAAAATTGATTCAAGCTTTTTCATGAATCCAAAGATGTATTAATATGTATTCGGACACGCTAAGCTAATATTCATCGGTTGGATTAAGCCATACAGTTCTGTTTTCTTTCTAACCTCAATAAATCAGACAGATATAGTGCTTCTCGAATGCAAAAAACGAATTCAAATTAAAATTCAACCGATTCTTACCAAATTTGGTACACGGGGGTTTTTTGGGTTGCTGATCATGAATCTGAGGTCGGATTTGCAAAATTCAAAATGGAGGATCCAAGATGGCGGACAAAATTTTTGAAAACCAACCGATTCCTACCAAATTTGGTATACAGTTGGGGAATCCTCAAACCTGATACTCTTAAACCCTAAACCCTGAAACGCCCACACCCTATAACCTTAAAAAATAGACCTCAATAACCCTGTAACTTTAAAAATGAGACCCAATAAACTCAAAACCAGGACTTTTAAATCATATACTCTCAAATAGTAGACCCTTAAGCCCTAGAATTGCGAAGGTTAGACCCGCGCCTAACTTTCCTTTTTTTGACTGTATCTTGTTCTTTTTTCCGCGAATGACCTATTCAAAGGCTTTCTGCCCAAACGCTTTTGAGGGCTTGTTTCTCTTTTTAGCGACCAGCAATAGTCCGCTAGCATATGGTCATCCCATCGTCCTTGATACCGATTTTCTATGATTTTCAGATCTTTGTGAAAACGTTCCCCTTGCTCCTCACTGTAGTCACCAAGATTATCTGGGAAATCATCGATGTGGGAGTCCAGGAAATGTAATTTTAGATTCATTAAGCAACCTAATGTTTGAAATTTTTTTACCATTTTCTCGACTATTTCTTTGTACTTAGGACTTTTATTATTTCCCAAAAAGTTTGTTGCGACTTCTTTAAAACTAAACCAAGCAGCTTTTTCAACTTTATTCATTTTAGTAACAAATAATGAATCTTGAAACAATTTTCTTATTTGTGGCCCGTCAAATACGCCTGCCTTAATTTTAGCTTCAGAAAATTTCGGAAATTTTTTATGCAAATATTTGAAACATGGGCCGTTTGTATCTAATGCTCTCGTGAATTGCTTCATAAGTCCAAGCTTAATGTGAAGCGGGGGAATAAGAACTTTTCCTGGATCTACCAATGGTGGAAACAATACATTATTTTCACCAGGAGTGAACGATTCTCTTGTTGGCCAAATTTTTTTCTTATAATGACGTTCCCTGTCTCTGCTATTCCACAGACATTTATAACAGGGATAAAGTGTAAACCCTGACTGTTGGCCAAGCAATACTGTTACAATTTTCAGATCTCCACAAATTTTCCAGTTATGATCAGCATATTTTATTTTTATCAAAAGCTGCTTCATTTTTTCATATTGCTCTTCCATAACTGTGGAATGAGCAATCAGAATGGGAGCGTAAATGTTGGTATTATGCAGCAAAACTGCCTTAATGCTCCGTTTAGAAGAATCAATGAAGAGTCTCCATTCTTCAGGATCGTATGAGTTATTTTGAAATTCATCCATTAGACCTTTTACATCGGTACAATATGAAAATGACAATTCCTCGTCCATTGTGAAATATTTTCGAAATTCTTCATCTCTGTTTCTATGATAAGAAATCGTAGCTTCTGGCTTAAGTAAATGTCTTTTCTTTAAAAAGGAAGCAAGATGCTCTGAACCATCTTTGGATAAGCCTAAATCTCTGACTAGATCACTAAGTTCTGACTGTGATACGAGTATTGGTTCTGGTTTACGGTTGTATGGTAGCAATTCTTTATCTTTGTCACTAGTATATGATAGGTTGTCACTAGAACATTCATTAGTAACAGTGTTTGAATCTTTTTCGACAGTCTCAATGTTTTCGGCATGAACTGATAAGGTGAAATCATTTGTTTCCATAACATCAGCATCAAGTGGTTCAGGAGGCGGAATTGGTTTAGTTGGTCTTGTTACTGTCGAAACATCGTTATAAGTAATAGTGCTTTTATTTTTTCGGTTATGCCTAGATACAACATTCATACAAAAGTAGCAATCATTTTCACTGTATGGTCTATTCCATATTGCTGGTCTGGAATATTTAATCGCCTTCTTATTGATGTACAACATTATTTTGCAAGAACTGCAAATGATGTGGGGAACCCAATCTGTATCCTGGTGCTGTATTTCAATGTTAAAACAATCCTTATATAAGGTTTTAATCTTATCCGTTATCGGTGACCCCATTTTACTCAATACGTGTTGACAGCAAATATAACAAAATGAATCACTGTTTTTATCGCACTTATGAAAAGTCCTTGTACCGTGAGACCGTTTTCTTGTAGCATTATACTCTACATGAGCCAAGTCACCCACACATGAAGAGCTACGGTCGTTGGATGACGACGGCTGCGGGCCCGCTTTCCCACCCTGACCAACCGCCGATACTGGGTTTCCGAATCCCTGCATCGTAATTCTCTTTCTTCTACCTGCCATGACGGCATCTAAGCCGTTATCCAGGGACTCTGCCGGCTAGTGGAGTAACACCGTTGCCCACCGTCACCACGTGGAGGTGCCCTGGATGCAGGTAGAAGAATAAAAATCGACCGATGAATTTTCTCGGCGTTCAAAATGGCGCGAAAACATCTGCCATCTTGAATTTTGCAAATCCAACCTCAGATTCGTGATCAGCGACCCAAAAAATCCCCGTGTACCAAATTTGGTAAGGATCGGTTGAATTTTAATTTGAATTCGTTTTTGCATTCGAGAAGCACTATATCTGTCTGATTTATTGAGGTTAGAAAGAAAACAGAACTGTATGGCTCAATCCAACCGATGAATATTAGCTTAGCGTGTCCTGAATACATATTAATACATCTTTGGATTCATGAAAAAGCTTGAATCAATTTTTTAGGAGTATATTTTTCTTAATTTTTACTAATTTTTACCTATTTTTTGAGGTTAGAAAAAAATTAAGATGTGATGGCGATATTCTGACGTCAGATTCGTGATCAGCGGGCAAAAACACTACGGATCTGATATATCGCATCAAAAGTATACCCCACTTTTTTTTTGTGGGGCTGTGTAATCAACAAAGCAGATGTACATTGAAACATCAAATTCTCGAGTTTTTTCAGTTAGTTGACGTAAATTCTGAATATGCTCACGAGTGTCCTTACCTTTTAGGAATCCCGTTCGTCTTCGCCTATTTGTAGGTGGAAGTAGGGTCTCAAACTCTCGTTTAGTATGTACAACATTACTTTGTTTGCATGACTTATGAGTCAATGAGGCGATAGATTGTGCACTCAAATGTAGATCCTTTAGTGTGAAGTGAAACAAAGACGGATTTGCACCACTGTGCTGGCCAGCCCCCTATCTCTGCCTTTTTGGCATATATTATGTAAGAGCTCCACACCTGCTTCACCCAGATATCTTATCACATCGCTAGTTATGTCATTCGACCCCGGTGTTTTACCATTTCTAAGTTTATGGATAGCATATTGTATCTCTGACCTCAGAATCGATGGTTCAGACAATTCAAAATTTGACCAGATTCGAACAGAAGCTGAGTTATCAGGAAAGAGATTCTGGCAGTATTGTTTACAAACGCCTACGATACGATCTGTTTCTCTATGAGCCTCATTATTAGTATTCTTTATAGCCAAATAGTACTATATAAAAGATATCCAAATATTGGAAGTTCACTAGAATCTCTTGAAGGAAACTATGTTGAGAATAAAATCGATTTTTGGCAAAAACATTGTTTTTTCCTCAAAAGTCTCGAGATTTTCCACCTCATGCAATATAGAGCTATGTAGAATGAAAAATGAAGATAAAAAATACTGTGCTATACTGACAATACCGTGTTAATAACGGAGAACGACGACGCCCTTCAGAAATTACTTTACTAGTATATATCAATGAAGTATAATATAAATTAATTAAAAAGTATAAATAAATACACAAATTGCTTATCAGAATTTAAAAATCAGGTATAAAATATTGACAAAATACCTCACGGCCTTGGTATTGCTATGCGAGGATTACTCTATTCAATTCATATTTTATTTTTATTGACTTTTGTAATTTCATGTCATGCTGAAATCAAACGGAAAAATTTATTTCCTGCGCTAGTCTGGGAAAGAGTTATTTTCGGTTTAAACAATCGATAAAAAATTAAAAATTTTCCGAACAAATGCACGAAAATATCTTCTGGCCAATGTACTAAAGCTAATAAAGTCAGCCAATAGGAAAAACTGGTCAAGTGCAAGTCGGATTTGTGCAATTAGTGTTCCTTACGTTGATTGCTTTTAATATAAAAATTTTACAGAAGTATCAAATGATCAATGACTTCTCAAAACACACCCCAAATGAGTTTTCAACAAATTTTTTTTCTGATGTTTACTGAAAACTGATTACCTTGAAATTTTTGTCTTTTTATATACCAGATAAATTATTAAAGGTAAATGCACTCGTGATAATTTTCGTTCAATCTACACCCTATAGAGAATATTCCAGAATTTTTTCAAAATTTTTTGATCAGTACTTTTGAAATAACGGGGGAGAAGGGGGGGGGGGGGGAAAGCGATTTTTTTCGCACTTTTTTAAAAATAATACAAAGAGAGGCATGCGCAAATATTACATTATATATATATATATATATATATATATATATATATATATATTTATATATTATATATATATATATATATATATATATATATATATATATATATATATATATATATATATATATATATATGTATATATATTTGAACTCGTCTTTTTACAAGCATTCATTTGACATCCCTCTCGATGACCTGGTAAAAAAAAATTTTCACCACCCAAAACTAACCCCTTAAGTAAAAAATTTAATTTTCAAAACCTCACGGTTCTGATGAGGCCATCAGTTCATATATTAGTGCCAAATTTAAACTTTCTATGTCAAGTAGTTTCGGAGAAAATCGGGTATGACAGATAGACAGGCGGACACCGAAGTGATTTTATAAGTGTTCCGTATAGAACACTAAAAGGAAGATATAATTTCTCAGAGATATTGCTTCAGGAGAAGGTGATTAAATGTGAGAAATCCGAAATTATGTTTGGTTTTTTATTGTTTCCAGTTTTAACAGACATAGTTCCCCATTTGTTTGTAAGAGTATCAAAAATTGTTAAAGTACTTACTTATTAATACAAACATTACCATATGCACAAAATACCTTATGGTATCACAAAAAAAAAATTCGAAATGATGAAAAAAATTACACATAATCCCTGAATGCATTATAAGTGAAACAATTCCCCCCCCCCCCCCCAGCCGTCTAACCCCTTATATATTTGACTCAACATCAACATAATTTTCCAGTTTTTTTACTAAAAGAACATTAAAAGTAACATGTCTCCGCTTACCTAAAATTAAGAGTCTATCTGTTTGTGTGTGTATGTAAATCAGGGCATAACTCGAAACTAATATTCATGCAGTTTTTTTTAACGGTATTTGAAAAACAATAACAAGAAGAAACCTGGAAGAAGAAGTTTTTATAATAGGGGGACTTGGAGAAGGGGGTATATTTAGTAAACTGTTATATAATTTACTCAAATATATCGTCTCCGCTTACCTAAAATTAAGAGTCTTTCTGTTTGTGTGTGTATGTAAATCAAGGCATAACTCGAAACTAATATTCATGCAGTTTTTTTTAACGGTATTTGAAAATCAATAACAAGAAGAAACCTGGAAGAAGAAGTTGTTTATAATAGGGGGACTTGGAGAAGGGGGATATATTTAGTATACTGTTATATAATTTACTCAAATATATCGAGAATATTGAAAAAATGACATACATTTTAATTCTTACGGCAAGGCTCGTTACAAATATACATCTGGCAAAAGCGCCGGAAGCTAAGACGTAAGCAAACAGAGGTTTTAGCATTTTCTCTATGTCTTGTATTACCACAATAATATAGAGCATGTGACTCACGCAGACGCGGCCGCGATCCCTACATATAAAATACAACACTCTAATACAGGGGTGCTCAAACTTGAACTGCTGGCGATCTACCTCAATATTGTTAGACTACGATCGATCGACTCTGAGAGACTGCAAGTAAGTGTGATGCAGGATTGTCGTCTAGGTAGGGTGTATCGTGGCATAGATATTCGTTTTCCGCACAATATGCATTTTTTTAGTTAAGGTAAGTGTAGGTCTGCTCTAAAATGTCAATGAAAAAACTCATAATTATTCAAAATTGCGAGTTTATTGGTTCTTACAAAACAAATGAGTTCTAGTGTCTAAACTTAACTAAAGAGTGACTTTGGATGTTGAAGCGTGGCACTGCATGTCCTCAGCATACTTTTCATAAGATGGTACGTAATTGCCGAGTGCTAATCGCAAGCATGATGACATATGTTCGTCAGTTAGTCGATTGCGATATTTTGACTTACTTATCTTCCTTTCAGAAAATGCAGACTCGCACAAGTAAGTTGACCCAAACATTGCCGTCAGTTGAAGGGCGATTTGCCTTAGATTCGGATATTTATCTTCAGATATGAAACATCAGAATTTTGTATCAGATGCTGTGGCTTTGAGATGTATATCTGATATAATCTGCACTAACTCATTTTCAACAGAACATGAGTCCATGTTAAACTGACTTGCTATTTCAGTAGCTAATTCCTCAATGTTTTTACACGAAAAAGGATAACTCATAAATGATGCGATATTTGCCAATTTACTGAAATCATAAAAACGTATTTCGAATTGGCCCAAAATATTTGATAATTCTGCCTCATAAATATCATAATTCAACTAAGGAATCCTTGCTTTCAAAGATGGAAAATTTTTCAGATCCTTTCTTTTCAGTTGATCTATCATAAGTTGCAATTTACTTTTGAATGCGTTTATTGCGCTAATCATCTCAATAATAGTTTTTCCTTTACCTTAAAGCTCCAAATTAATGGTGTTTAAATGCATTGTGATGTCTGTCAAAAATGCCAAATCAGTCAGCTATTTTCCGTTTTTCAGCATCTGAGTGTCATCACCTCTTTCTTCCAGAAAAGCTGTTATTTCCGGCAATAATTCTTGAAACCTTTCTAGAAATTTTCCGCGACTCAACCACCTGACATCCGTGTAAAGAACTAAATCAGTGTGTTCAGCTGACTCACTATCTTCCAACTGCAATTTAAAGAGCCGTCGTTGCAAGCTACGTGCTCGGATAGAATTCACAATTTTTATTGCAATACCCATAATCTCCTCCATGTTTAGAACTTTTGAACACAAAACTTGTTGATGTTTAATGCAATGGAAGGAGAAAAATGAAGGGAAATCATCATTAGCTCGACACAATGCCACAAAACCGTTTCGTTTCCAGACCATCGGTTGTAATGCACACTAGTTTATATATTGGTAGCTTGTAGTTTATTAAAAAATTGAATACAACGTCATATATATCTTCGCCACGGGTCTTTCCTTTCAGAGGAATCATTGTTAAAAACTCTTCCTTAGTCGACATGTCATTGAATACCATTCGAATAAAAATACACAGCTGGGCAGTGTCTGTCATATCGGTGGATTCGTCGAACTGTAAAAAAAAGTATGTACGTTCCATGATATCATGTTTTAGTTTATCTGCCATGTCCTGACTCATGACTTCAACACGCCTTGTGACAGTCGGATGAGATAACTGAAGTTTTCTAATATCAGACATAATCTCTGTTTTATTTTTAAAATCTCCAAATAAAGTCTCACCCGCTTCAATAAATGCTTCCTTCACAACCAATCCATCATCAAATGGTTTCTTGTGTTTCGCCAATATATGAGATATTTTAAATGACGCGATCGTTACAGCTTTTGATTGTTTGGCTGGTCTTGTGAACATGGTTTGTCCTTTTTTCAAACAAGTTATCAAATCACGTACTTTTCGTTTTCTTAATTCACTCTGTGACGGAAAATCCTTTTCATAGTTTTTATGGACCGTTTTATGATGCCTCTCTAAGTTCCCACGCTTAGGTATTACAACTGACGCACGGCAAATGAGACAAATGCACTTATCCTTTACCATACAAAAGAAAAAATTCTTCCTCCCAATCGTTATTAAAATGATAAGTTTTACTTTTCTTCGCCGCACTCATTTTGGACTATTTATTAATAAACTTTGTATCGATGTATCGCCTTCAAGTTACAACTCAGACTGACTCCTATTCCTGCAGGCGCAACATTTATATCGGCGCGAACGAAGTCTCGAATGTTCCCGTCAAACACGCCGCCCGAAGTTTCTAGAAAAATCGGTGGGAATCAAAAACGTGGCTTTTCTTTGACAAGTACCGCGCGTTCCTTTGATAAAGCCGCCTTTTGCCGCTAGCAGGGGGTTATTACGATAAAAGAAAATGATGAGGGGGTTATTCTGGCCTAATTGTGGATCGAATAAATTTTAGTAGTTTATTCATTACATTTTGTTTCAGTTACCTAAAACAAAATCTGTGAATAGTTCTATATCGAAATTTTTTTCTCGAGATCGACTCAAAAAGCACTCGCGATCGACCGTTTGAGCACCCCTGCTCTAATACTAGAAAGAATTACTTAGTTAAGAATAAAAGAATCCTTTGGAGTTATATATGTTTTGAGAACTACTCTATCAATTTTAATGTCTCCATTAGTACCTTTCTTCGTGAGTTCGTGATCTACAAATTATAAAAAAATTGGTACAGTGATTTGCGCAGTACTTCTAAAACAGCAGTAAATTTACCTTTCTTACACTAAGAACCAACTTAGTCCACAATTTTAAATTAAAGGTAAGGAGAGTTTTAGACATATTTATAACTATAATCTGACATTTGCCTCAACCTGGTATTTCTATTAAAATTGAAAATAATGATAAGTAGAACAGTTTTTAGATTTTTCAACTCCAAGAACCCTCATTGGACGAATAACATGATATCTGCGAAGCAACATTTCTTGTACTCGTTTAATCCCTAATGTGTATAACAATTTTATATGAAATTCGTTTATGATCTTAACAAAAAAAACCAAAAAAAATCTATGTAATACTATTAAAAATACACACAATTTATCAATTCTCTTCCCTTAAAGAAATATCGCCCAAAAACTATAGATTCCATTCCCTAAATAGGTATATATATTTACTAAGTTTGAAATTGATATCTCTGAAATTGATATATCTGAAATTGATATCATTTCGTTCGAGGATAGCGTACCAACAGACCGAAAGAGAGACAGACCAATAAACTGACCGAAATACGGGACTATGTTTTTCGGAATCTAGGAACCCTAAAAAGTGAAGCAAAAACCTTGGAGCGTACTTTAGTTACATACAATACTTCCATTCAGCAAGGGGAGCCATTAGCGAAATCAATCTAGTAGGATCGGTATTCTGTACTATTTGTGAGGGGTCCTTCAATTTTGCTTTTAAAATTTAATTTAAATCAATTAGCCTTCATTTAATATATTTAATGTTAAGCATTTTTCTGCACGCAAGGCTTTCAATATTAGGAGAAATGTAAAAATATACATCTCATGATAAATTTTCATTTTATTTTCCTCGGAAACTTGGAACACGCTATATACATTTAATTTACGAGGTTATAAAGATATTTTCGTGTATTTTTACAGAACCATGACCCGTATTATAAACAAAATATACATATTGATATAATAAATTTCTACTTTAACCTTAATATTTTATTTTATCTCTATAGAATATCAACCCTTCGTATACAGGGTGTTAATAAAGTTTATAATAGTAAATTTATCTCAAAATTTATGTATTCATAAAGTTTATGCATTTCTGGACATTTCGTGACTACGTCACTGTATATATATATATATATATATATATATATATATATATATATATATATATATATATATATATATATATATATATATATATACATATATATATATATATATATATATATATATATATATATATATATATATATATATATATATATATATGGTGTACAAGTATGAAATGCGGATTTCAGACAACAGATGGTGCACCAATGCAGTTAGTGCTATAAAGATTTGACACTGCGCCATTTTGTTGTGTCATCAACAAGTTCAGACGCGCACGAGTGATAAATTGGAAGAGTGTGTGCATAGTGTTGTGTTCAATATGTCGAAATTTATACCGAACAAAGAGCACTCGCGGACAGCAATAATTTTTTGTTTTCATTTGAAGAAAACTGCTGTTGAATCATACCGATTACTTCGAGAAGGTTATGGTGAACATGCTCCATCGCAAGATACGTATGAACAATGGTTTCGGAGTTTCAAAAGTGGTGGCTTTGATGTTGCAGACAAGGAACGTGGAAAACCGCCAAAAAAATACGAAGATGTGGAATTGCAAGAATTGTTGGACGAAGATAATTCGCAAACACAAAAACAACTCGCTGAGCAATTGGGCGTTAGTCAACAAGCTATTTCCAATCGGCTACGAGAGATGGGAAAGATTCAGAAGACCGGTAGATGGGTACCACATGAGTTGAACGACAGGCAAATGGAAAAGCACAAAAACACGTGGGACATTTTGCTCGCTCGGTACAAAAGGAAGTCGTTTTTAAATCGTATAGTTACAGGGGATGAAAAGTGGATTTATATTAAGAATCCCAAGCGCAAAAAATCATGGGTAGACCCAGGCGCACCATTCACATCGACCGCAAGACCGAATCGCTTTGGCAGAAAGACGATGCTCTGTGTTTGATGGGACAAGACGGGCGTGGTCTATTATGAGCTATTAAAACCTGGGGAAACGGTTAATACTAAACGTTACCAACAACAGTTTACCGATTTGAACCGTTCGCTGCTTTAAAAAAGGCCAGAATACCGAAAGAGGCAATACAAAGTCATTTTTCTTCGCTCCATCACATACGGCAAAACCAGATCGCGATACGTTGGAAGCACTCAGCTGGGAAGTTCTACCCCATGCGGCTTACTCACCAGACTTGGCTTCTTCCGATTACTACTTGTTTGCATCGATGGGTCACGCACTTGCTGAGCAGCGCTTTGGTTCGTACAAAGATGTGAAAAAATGGCTCGATGAATGGTTCACGGCAAAAGGGGAAGATTTTAATTGGCGTGGTATTCACAAATTGCCCGAAAGATGGGAAAAATGTATAACAAGCGATGGAGCATACTTGAATAAAGCACTTTTTATCATTCTTCCGAATTTAACATGTTTTTTTAGAAACAAAATCCGCATTTCATACTTGTACTCCTGGTATATATATATATATATATATATATATATATATATATATATATATATATATATATATATATATATATATATATATACGTATATTAGCTGTCAGTATATTTACTGTATGGAAAAAACCCTCGTTCCTGGCCTGGTTGAAAAGAAATTTAGAAATCTATAGAATAGGCCGAAAAGATGTTACATAAGAAGTAGATTACTAATTTCCGGTAGGCCGGCTTATTTACATTACGTAGATTAAATTATACGTGTTAATTTACTGTATCGAATGAACTATTGGATTTATTTTATGTTATTGAAAAGACCGATAATCCAATCTACAGCTTTGCAGATGATATTATGCTTATCTCTTCATTCACTTTGAACGCTCGGACATCGACTACTCAGGCGGATATCCGCAGACAGCAGGAGGCAGTTCAACTTAACAAAGACCTGGAAGAAATTCTATCTTGGGGTGGAGTAGAATTTAACGCTACAAGAACCCAGGCGGCAGTTTTTTCTAAAAAAGTTAACGTTGCTTAACACGACATAGTCATGTCGGGGCACTCCACTCTCCTAGCGTCGTCACTTAATTTGTTAGGCGTTAATTTGGGAGCAAATATGTCCTGGCATGTATATGTTGCAGGCATAGCAGGGAGAGCTTCTCAAAAATTTGGAATATTCTTTCGAACCAGAAAGCTTAATATTCCACAACAACTGTTAATTCTTTACAAAGCTCAAATTCGACCAATTATGGGATACTGCTCCCATGTTTGGGGCTCCGCTCCCAAACATACAGTGCATTTGTTGGATTCTGTTCAGAGAAGAGCTGTTCGTCTGATTGGAGACCCGGAACTGACCGACGGCCTTGATTCGCTGGAACATCGAAGAACGGTTGGCGACTTGAGTCTGTTCTACAAGTATTTTCATGGAAAGTGTTCGAAGGATGTAGCCCGCTTAATTCCTCCCAGAGCGGTGCATGTTAGAAATACACGTCGCGCTAATACTTCACATCCGTATGAGGTTCAGCTTGTTACTCCTCATACAACGCTTTTCAAGAAGTCATTTATATGCTTTTCAGGCAGTCTTTTATATGGAGAACATCATCCCTTTGGAATGATTTGCCCAGGGCTGTGTTTCTCACCGAGTGCAATTTGCAGCGATTCAAGATCAGCGTGGATCGTTTTTTTTTTCGCACACATGTCGCTCCTGGAGCGCTTTAGGGACTTCCCTGTAGCAAAAAAAAATAGAGTCATATATTGCTTAGAATGATGTTTATGTAACTTATGTTTTTGGTACGCACTATTAAATAAAAGTTAACATGTATAATATATATATATATATATATATATATATATATATATATATATATATATATATATATATATATACGAGGCTGGTTTGAAAAGTCCGTGCAAAAATAAAAACTACTTATGTGTTTGGGGTAAACCTTTTTTATTTTTCGACATAGTCTCCTTTTAGGCTTATACACTTCGTCCAACGATGTTCTAGTTTGTTGATCCCTTCCGAATAATAGGATTTGTCCAAGTCTGCAAAATATCCATTAGTGTCTGCAATCACCTCCTCGTTTGAATAAAATCTTTGTCCCGCCAGCCATTTCTTCAAATTGGGGAACAAATAGTAGTCCGAGGGAGCCAAGTCTGGAGAATAGGGGGGATGTGAAACGAGTTGGAATCCTATTTCCATTAATTTTGCGACCACAACTGCTGAGGTGTGTGCTGGTGCGTTGTCGTGATGGAAAAGGACTTTCTTGCGGGCCAATCGCGGGCGCGGCGAATCCCAAAAGACAGTCGCCATAACCTTTCCGGCCGAAGGAACGGTCTTCGCCTTTTTTGGTGCAGATTCCCCCTTGGTAACCCATTGTTTAGATTGTTGTTTGGTCTCAGGAGTATAGTAATGTATCCATGCTTCATCCACAGTGACGAAACGACGCTTAAAGTCCTCCGGATTCTTCTGGAACAGCTGCAAACACTTCACACGATTCCGTTTTTGGTCAAGCGTGAGCAATCGCGGCACCCATCTTGCGGATAGCTTTCTCATGTCCAAATGTTTATGCAAAATATTATGTACCCGTTCAGTCGAGATGCCCACAGCACTAGCAATCTCACGCACCTTAACTCTTCTGTCATCCATCACCATATCATGGATTTGATCAATGATTTCTGGAGTCGTAACCTCCACAGGCCGTCCAGAACGTTCAGCGTCACTTGTGCCCATATGGCCAGTCCGAAAATTTTGAAACCACTTATAAACTGTTCTAATCGAAGGTGCAGAGTCACCATAATGTTTATCAAGCTTCTCTTTAGTCTCCTGAGGCGTTTTGCCTTTCATAAAGTAATGTTTAATCACCACACGAAATTCTTTTTCGTCCATTTCTTGAAAATCACTCGACTTCCTTGATTCACACGAATGCCAAACACAAAGAAATAGACCAATATGGCTGAAACTTGGTGTGCGTTCATTCAAGAGATGCTACTAACTAAACATGACCTCGATACGCGCCGGTGCGGTGGTGCCATCTCTCGGACTTTTCAAACCAGCCTCGTATATATATATATATATATATATATATATATATATATATATATATATATATATATATATTTGTAGTAACCGGTAAAGAGCTCACAACATATGGGAAGTTTTTTGATTATAAACGTATCCAAATTTCATTCTCGGGTAATCAGTTCTGCATGTCTGGCAACCTAAAAATTGATTTTGATAAGTCACGTGACCTTTGGTATACGGAGACATTTGAATAAACTGATATAGAATTATGAAAATTCCGTTGACAGAATATCGAAAAAATCAAAGAGTAAAGTGTTTTGCAATTTGCAATTCAATTTAAAAAATAATTTTCAGTTGGTTTATTTTTTTTCTGCACGCTAATATTTCAGTTAACTAGCAACGTAAATTAAAATTCACATTCATTATTTTTTTTTATATTCCCTGGCAGAAAATTTAGATGTTCTGCATAATATTTAGATCAACGCAAGATAAACTAGCAAATTTTAAAATTATAAGCAAGCCAAAAATTGCAGTTGGCTTGGAAACTATAAAACAACAGATTAACGAGGTGGGTTTGAAACTGAAATAAAAAAACTACTTAAAAAATCTGCCACTTTGTTTTTCATGTATTCCTGTTTCTTTTATTGTATTGTAATTGTATTTGCCAATTTAATTTGTGTATTTTATGAACTCTTTTTGTAAAATTATTAAAAGAATAGTATTTAAAATGCTCCCGTCATTATCTCCAGTAGAAGTTATTAACATTTGTGGGGATAACTAGAGCTCGAAAGGCAGCAACAATATCCATTGCAAGGCACCCTGATAAAACTCTACAATATTTTGCTGTTACACGCTTAATGAAAAAATTTGAAGAAACTGGTAGTGTAAGTAGAAAATCATTACAAAAATTTCTCATGAAAAAATAGTCAGTAATGATGAAATAGTTTGACTCTACTGATGACAGTTTCAGAGACATCACAAGTGTCAGTTGCTTAAAATTTGCATGTAACGCGTAAAAAGAAGGTAAGTATTAAAAGACCGGGATTATAGTACCAGTTTTGACTTCTGTGTATGGTTTCAGGGCATAACGAAAGAAGATTTTAATTTCCCAACGAAAATTATATTTTCAGACGAAGCAATTTCACGTCAAACGGGATCATAAGTTCGCCAAATTGTAAGTAGTTGACCACTGAAATTCTAAAATTTTTTTTTTTGAAAGTACAGTACAATTTTAAAGTCAAACTGGGGTGTTGAGTTTTAGATATGAAAACTGTATTCTTTCTTTTCGCTAAAGGATAATTCAAAAGCTGCTAGATATATATATATATATATATATATATATATATATATATATATATATATATATATATATATATATATATATATATATATAAACTCCTGGACAAAATTAATGCAACATTCTGAAAATTAATTTATCTTTTTCTTATGTCAGTTTTAAAGTTTATGGAGTAATTGAATAGCAGGCTATGATGCATACTTTGTTTCGTTGTTCATGACAGAAATCAAAACAATTCGTTTAGATTTACAGTTTTAAACAATTTTCTGTAATAATGCGATAGATTTTCTTTAAAAATAAGCTTATAAATTGTTCCCTTTTTCAAAGTAATACGTTTTTGTGGTAGACTGTTTTATTTTTGACCCGGAAGAATGAGAAAAATGAATCGAACAAGGAATTTAACTGAACACGAGGTAGTGCGAGCCTCAGTTTTATTGGACGAGGGATATTGTCAGAGTTATGTTGCCAATTTGTTAGGCAAACATCGTTTCGTAATAAGTCGTATGGTAAGACGCTTGAATGAAGTAGGAACTTATTCTAGAAGGCTAGGGCAAGGGCGAAAACGATGCACTAGCGACCTAGATGAACGTTGTTGACAGGACTGTCACTAGTTCTATAATAAGAAACGAACTCGAAGCTGTTCGCAATGTCACAATTTCTTCTAAAACAGTTAGAAGACGGTTAAATGAAGCTGGATTAAACAGTAGGAGACCAGCCACTGCGCCCTTGCTTACTAGAGAGAACAGAGTTGCCAGGTTACGTTTTGCTCGAAATCACGAAAACTGGTCTGTGGATGATTGGAAACAAGTTTTCTTCACAGATGAAACTAGGGTTAGTCTAAAACATCCAGATGGCCGTGAGCAAGTATGGCGAAGACCAGGAGAGAGGTTTGCTCCTTGCAATATCTCTGCAAGGATTCCATTCGGCGGTGGCTCTGTTATGTTCTGGGGTGGCATCTGCTTTGATGCTCGCACAGAGTTAGTTCCTGTCCGTACGAGATCCATGAATGCTGACTACTATCTTGAGAATATTGTAATAGAACATGTGACGCCTTTCGGTCATTTTGTGGAGCCCAATTTCCTGTTTATGCAAGACAACGCTCGACCTTACGTGGCTAGGGAGGTACTCGATTATCTTAATCAAGTTGATATACCGATTATGCAATGGCCACCAAAAAGCCCGGATCTGAATACGATAGAACATGTATGGGATCACCTTAAGAAAAATGTGAAACGTCATATACCTGCACCTAGAAATCTGAGGGAACTTGAAAATGCAGTTATCACAGAATGGGAGCAAATTCCTCAAGATTTTATCCAAAATTTAATTAGAAGCATGCCTAGGCGCATAAACGCTGTCATCCGAAGTAGAGGAGGCAACACACGCTACTAGTGTCCCAGTTACACCATTAATTTTGCTACTAGTGTCCCAGTTTATTTTTTTCATTATTACATAATTTCAACGATTTTGTTATTAGGTCTTAAGAATAATTTTAATTCGAATCTTATAGAGAAATTTGGTAGCTAATTCACTTTTAAAGTATCCGAATAAGTTTTATGATTTCATATATTGTATATATATATATATATATATATATATATATATATATATATATATATATATATATATATATATATATATATATATATATGTATATATAAAATAGAAAGAAGGCTATATACTTTCAGCTTGATGGCGCTAGTGGTTACTCCACCATTGATGTAAGATCTGGTTTTAGAAAGGCATCCCTGATAATTGGATTATGATGCTGGGACGCCTTGGCCAGGAACTTTATTCGAATTGTTGTGTATGGAGCAAAATGGCAAACATACGGAGTTTGAGTACCCTATTGACAAAATGAGGTTTTTAAACTTAAGTAAAACTTGACAAGGATTTGAAAACTGGTAAATTTTAAAACATGTAAGGACCTTTTTTGTTGTAAAACTTCGAAATATCAATTGGATACAAATCATTCCAACTATTGGTATTCTGGTCAAAAAAATAAAGCTTCTATTTATGATCAAAGCAAAAGAAATTTATCTCAACCACTTAGACAAAAAAATTAAAGTTTTTAGCTAAATAAAGAAATATCTTTAAAAAAAGCAATTTTAATTTTTTTTATGTAGATGTTCTATACTTCGCAGGTGGAGTTTAAATCAAATTCCAAATAGTTTTTACTATTAATTAACTCGATTTTGCAGGCAGGTAAGTCCTTTATGTATAGCAGGGACCTAACACGCTATCTTGAAGTGTGTCAAGATTTGTCAAATACTCTTCAGATCGTTGGACAAGTAATTGTAAAACATCCTTCCATTAGTTGAACAGTACTTTATTAAGTTATTCAAAAGACTTCTTAAGAAGCTCGCTATGATATACCCTGTATGCTCTACAAAAAATATACAAAATCTCTTGAATATTAAAAAAATAAATAAATAAAAAAAATTACGCCGCAACCAATGAACAGCGTTAAGCTTCTGGTGAATAAGTTTCTAACGGAATTTTCCACTCGCGATATTGGATCTTTTCGCTGAGCTGGGGTTTGTATGTATTTTATGGTTGACAGTGGCGTAGCTATTAATGAACTTTTTTCAAGAGACTTACTTTTATATATATATATATATTCTATTTACATATTCTATATATTATATTTACATATTGTATATATATTTTCTGCAATAGAAAGTTGAAATTCGTCACAAATATAGGAATTGGGGTTTTGAAGAAAAAATTTTTTTATCATAAATCATATATAAGTTTCATAAAAAAACTATTTTTATTTTTTTTTTCGTTATAATTAAAAAGTTATAACAAATCGAAAATAAATTTTTAAACTTAGTACCGGTGACGCGCCGACAATTCCCGAGCTCGTGTGACGTCACAATATTTATTACTGCTCAATATCACAGACAGCTGGTACGAGTGTTTTAGTTTTCAATTAATTTATTCTTGTTATTATCATCAATTTATTGAAAATATTTAATCTAAAAAGTTATCGTGCCTGTTTTGTATCATTTTGTACGAATATTACAAAAACAACTCCCGAAAAAATGTTTTTAAATGTGCCTCAAGATGTTAAACGTCGAAATCAATGGTTCCAAGCAGCACGACGTATTAATCCTAAAACAGCATCAATTTTTTTCTGTTGTGAAGATCACTTCGATGTAAGTATTTTAATATAATAATGTATTTAATAATCATTTATATTAGAATATAAATATAATATATAGAGTTAGATGACAGAAATTTTTAAGGAGACTAACTCCAAATCAGAACCAACAAAAATCATGATAATACAAAAGTTTCAATATAACTTTGAATAATTTAATAATTAATTTGTATACTGTTATCGAATGATTTTTGTTTTATTTAATGTTTCAATATTAATATATTCAGCCAGGTTATTTTAACATGACGTCACAAACATGGCAGCCAATTTTTCAAGTTTCGTAGTCAAGTAATTTTTTTTTAAATTTTATAAATTTTAATTTAATCTAATTAATTATTATTTATGATAAAGTTTTAAACTAGAGTAAAAAATCGATAATTATTTTTTATTCAAAAACCCAATTGATGGCCTAATCACAGGCATGTAATTTTGAAAGTTAAATTTTGACCTAAGGGGTTAGTTTTGGGGAGAGAAATCGGAACTGAAAAAAAATTTTTTTTCACGATCATCGCATGGGGTGTCAAATGAAAGCTTGTGGAAAGACACGTTCAAAAATATATATGATGTAATGCTCATGCAAATTTTTCTTTATATTATTTTATAAAAAATCGGTGTCCTCCCACCCTATCTGTAACAGTACTAATAAAAACATTTCGAAAAAATTCTATTATATATTCTCCATAAAGTGATTGACTGAAAATTATCGCGAGTGCATTAACTTTCATAATTAAACTGGTATATAAAAAAAATTCAAACGTGTTAATAATAGTCTATCCACCTAGTTGAATAGCATTGGGCTTATACAAATGATAAAAGATACATGTCAGGGCCAGCTTTAGACGAAGTGGCGCCTAGGGCGAATATGGAAAAAAGCGCCCTTTATTCAATATATAACACATGGGCTGAAAAGTCCCGGGCCTAACAAAGAAAACACGGTTTTTTTGGTTCAAAATTAGCTTTATTCATCAACGTAATCTCCATCAAGAGCAACGCAATCATTCCAGCGCCGCTCTAACATTTCAATACCACTTTTGTAGAACGATTTATCTTTTGCCTCAAAATAGGCCTCAGTTTCAGCGATAACCTCTTCATTCGTGCGAAATTTCTTACCGGCGAGCATTTTTTTCAGGTCTGCGAACAGCCAGTAGTCGCTGGGAGCCAAATCTGGCGAATACGGTGGATGTGGGAGCAATTCGAAGTTCAATTCATGTAGTTTTGCCATTGTTTTGATTGACTTGTGACACGGTGCGTTGTCTTGATGAAACAAAATTTTTTTCTTTGCCATATGCGGTCGTTTCTTTGCAATTTCGGCCTTCAAACGCTCCAATAACGCTATATAATATTCACTGTTGATGGTATTTCCTTTCTCAAGATAGTCGATGAATATTACACCACGCACATCCCAAAATACCGAGGCCATAACCTTTCCAGCCGATTGTTGTGCTTTCGGGCGCTTTGGACGAGGTTCACCAGTTGCTGTCCACTCAGATGACGATCGTTTTGATTCCGGAGTGAAGTGACGGATCCATGTTTCATCCATTGTCACATATCGACGCAAAAATTCCGGTTTGTTACGTTTAAACATGGCCAAACACTGCTCAGAATCATCAACACGTTCTTGTTTTTGATCAACAGTGAGCAAACGCGGCACCCACTTTGAACAGAGCTTTCTCATAGTCAAATGCTCATGCAATATAAAGCCAACACGTTCTTTTGATATCTTTACGATGTCAGCTAACTCACGCAACTTCACTTTTCGATCATTCAAAACGATTTTATGGATTTTTTTGATGTTTTCTGGTGTTACCGCCTCATTTGGACGTCCACTGCGTTCTGCATCATCGGTGTCTCTACGACCACGTTTGAAGTCAGCAAACCAACGTTTTATTGTTGTTTCTGATGGAGCGGAGTCCCCATAACACTTTTCAAGCCATTGCTTCGCTTGAACGGTATTTTTTCCCATCAAGAAGCAGTGTAAAATTAAAACACGAAATTGTTTTTGATCCATTGTTTTGAAAATAACAAAAGTAGCGTCACTCTTAGCATAATAACTCACAAACTAATGAATAGAATATCATGAAATTTTAACAGCTGTCTTTTGAAGGTTAGTATTAACTGAAAAAAAGGTGACTGCAATAAAACTAGCGCCATCTATGTGTTAGGCCCGGGACTTTTCAGCCCATGTGTTATATATATATATATATATATATATATATATATATATATATATATATATATATATATATATATATATATATAGATATTATATATATATGTACAGTAAATTTTATTCTATATTTTTATCATTTTTTACATCATAATCGTAATTAACAGTGGCCAATTAAATACAATTTCATCATTTTGAATACCATTTCTAAACTTCTTCTACAAAACTTCTACAACTGGTATATTATTAAAAACCACACTTTATTTTGAAGATTAAAGCCAAATTATTTAAATTATATTACATAACTTTGCGCACTCTAGCCTGAGGGGATTGCTTGATCGTTCTGGAAAAATCCAGCTGACTAGCGATTTCTTTTTCAATTGACAATGCTAAGTAATTAAGTTTTTCTTGAGACATAATGGACCTCAAATACGTATTAATAAACTTCGTTCTCCACTGGCCACAGTTACTGGCAAAGTTATCAAAATTCACAGCAAAACCCAAAAATTTACCGTCCCTAAAAGTGTGGCGTCTGGGACGACCGCCAATATCAAGCCGGCCCTGTTACTAGTACTACTAGAGACAGAACCTTGACTGATAATGTGCTTTGCAATTTTACTAATGATATAAAAATTCTCGTTGTAGAAAGTTTTTTAGCGACCATAAACAAGTTTTGTGTCCGAATCCTAGAGACTGATTTTTGAAAACTCACCGAGGAAGTGTTTTGTGAAGTCACTGATCATTTAATTCCACAAGTCAGATATGCACTTCATCGTTTTTTTTTTTTTTTGCTTTACTCTACTGTATATAAAAAAACTATTGATAAGTCACGTTTCCTCCTCGTGGGTTTCTGTCTTCTTTAGGGATTCATGTTCAATAACGTCTTGTCTTGAAGCCGTGGGATTTTGTACCATCAAGAAAAATATGAAGGTTAATAATTAACTTTAAGTTTCAAGTAAATTGCACAAAATATTTTATTTAAATATATATATATATATATATATATATATATATATATATATATATATATATATATATATATATATATATATATATATACGAGGCTGGTTTGAAAAGTCCGTGCAAAAATAAAAACTACTTATGAGTTTGGGGTAAACCTTTTTTATTTTTCGACATAGTCTCCTTTTAGGCTTATACACTTCGTCCAACGATGTTCTAGTTTGTTGATCCCTTCCGAATAATAGGATTTGTCCAAGTCTGCAAAATATCCATTAGTGTCTGCAATCACCTCCTCGTTTGAATAAAATCTTTGTCCCGCCAGCCATTTCTTCAAATTGGGGAACAAATAGTAGTCCGAGGGAGCCAAGTCTGGAGAATAGGGGGGATGTGAAACGAGTTGGAATCCTATTTCCATTAATTTTGCGACCACAACTGCTGAGGTGTATGCTGGTGCGTTGTCGTGATGGAAAAGTACTTTCTTGTGGGCCAATCGCGGGCGTTTTTCTTGCAGCTCGGTTTTCAAACGGTCCAATAGCGATGAATAATATTCACCTGTAATAGTTTTACCCTTTTCCAGATAGTCGATGAGGAATATCCCTTGCGAATCCAAAAAGACAGTCGCCATAACTTTTCCGGCCGAAGGAACGGTCTTCGCCTTTTTTGGTGCAGTTTCCCCCTTGGTAACCCATTGTTTAGATTGTTGTTTGGTCTCAGGAGTATAGTAATGTATCCATGTTTCATCCACAGTGACGAAACGACGCTTAAAGTCCTCCGGATTCTTCTGGAACAGCTGCAAACCATCCTTGCAACACTTCACACGATTCCGTTTTTGGTCAAGCGTGAGCAATCGCGACACCCATCTTGCGGATAGCTTTCTCATGTCCAAATGTTTATGCAAAATATTATGTACCCGTTCAGTCGAGATGCCCACAGCACTAGCAATCTCACGCACCTTAACTCTTCTGTCATCCATCACCATATCATGGATTTGATCAATGATTTCTGGAGTCGTAACCTCCACAGGCCGTCCAGAACGTTCAGCGTCACTTGTGCCCATATGGTCATTCCGAAAATTTTGAAACCACTTATAAACTGTTCTAATCGAAGGTGCAGAGTCACCATAATGTTTATCAAGCTTCTCTTTAGTCTCCTGAGGCGTTTTGCCTTTCATAAAGTAATGTTTAATCACCACACGAAATTCTTTTTCGTCCATTTCTTGAAAATCACTTGACTTCCTTGATTCACACGAATGCCAAACACAAAGAAATAGACCAATATGGCTGAAACTTGGTGTGCGTTCATTCAAGAGATGCTACTAACTAAACATGACCTCGATACGCGCCGGTGGTGCCATCTCTCGGACTTTGCACGGACTTTTCAAACCAGCCTCGTATATATATATACAGATTTCTGCCCCAGATATGGTTCGAAATCAATTCCAAACACAACCGACACAGATGCGGGACAAACATAGCCACCAAAGTCAAACACAGCCACCAAAGTCAAACACAGCCACCTAAGTCAAACCAAGCCACGTATGTTTTGCAAGGACAACATGCAACTACCAAGGCTGCGAAACCAAGACAGCGGTTAAATTAGACAGATGAAATGAACAGAACAGTGATGCGCTGTCACTACACCACCACCAATTATTTCCCACGTTATATCAGCCACAGACCTTGCACCAACAACATTCACACCACACTTAATACAATTAGAACTCAACACAAACATACACAAAAACATTCAGAGGTCAGTGATTTTGCAAACATGTAATATTGTTAGGTCATTCCTTAATACACAATGGAACTAGCATTTGTGCTAATTTAGCTTAGGCCTGTAAGCCAGACATGGAGCCACATTGACTAAATGTGAGAAAGAAGAACAAAAATAGCTATAACAATAAATCTCTTTATTTTATACTTGGCGAAATCTTTGTTAAACCCCTTATTGTTTCATTTATATTCCTTTGGGTTAAAGGTATTTCGAGCATCTGCCTCTTCATAGCTCCTTGTGTTATTCTGAGCATTTTCATCGGGTTCTTCATTATTTTCCAGGTTCGACAGCAATAAGTCATTATACAGGGAGTATACGTTGGTCGAACATTTTTTATTGATCTCTTCATCTTCCCACATTAATCTCCTCTTTCTAATGATCTCCTGAGTTTGATTTTCATTTCCCGAGGATATTGTAAACATAGTTACTTGTTATTCACGACTTCGTTGCTTATTATTATATGTGGATCTTTCCTACACATTATTTTAGTTGTCCCTAAGTTCATTTGAAGTTGAATTTTTTGCTGACTGGTCTTCCAGTTCCACTAACATTTATCCAAATATTTCCTTCTTTTCAGACATAACAACAATATCGTCTGATGGCTGAGTCTCTGTCCATTTATTGATATTCCCTTATCCTGATACTTCAACTTCTTAAACACCTCCTCTAGTACCAATGTAAACAGTTTTGGCGATAGAGTATCACCTTGTCTTATAGCTCTTTCTATCTTTATCGGATTTGTGATTTCATTGAGTTGTATTGTAGAAGTGGTGTTTTGGTCTATGTGTTTCAAAATTTGTGTGTAGCGGCTATCTATTCGTGCGTTCTCTACAGTGTCAAACGCTTTTTGAAAATCAACAAATGCCATGCTGAGATCTAAATTATATTCGATTGCTTTTTCTTGTTAAAAAATGATCATATATACCGAACTGTTTTTTAAAGCCGATAAGTCTATTGGTGAGGCTTTTTGTAAATAATTTATACACCTGTAATAAAAGGAAGATCGGCCCATACTTTTCTAAGTTGCTTTTGTCCCCTTTCTTATATAAGAGTATTAACGGTGTTAATCCACTTATTAGAGATTCTCCCTTAATATATACATTCATTGAATAACTCGCATAGCTAATTAATATTTGGCTTAGAATCAGTACATTAAAAAGGACTAATCAACAAACTGGTGAATCATGGTAAAAGATATCATGGTTATACGCATACGTTATTAACGTAGCGACGATTACAGCTCATAGGAAAAAAGGCTTGAGCCCAGAAATGAGTTTAAAAATAATTAGCTACGCCACTGACTGTTCATAAAGGTATTTATTTTTAGAATTCAAGTCCGAACTCACGCCATGCCATATGTCTATTGCTAATGATTAAAATTATGCATGCTTTTATTGTTATACTGCTTGCTATAAATTAATATCGATGTTCGTGACGACAATTTAAGGCGGTTTTATAACAAGGAACGTCTGCACAATCAAAAATACACTATTTGCCAAATTAAACTAGACGAGGAAGCTAGGTACCAAAAACTTCTAGCTCTGATAAAATACCGGCCCTAGTATTCAAAAATGCGTGAACGAACTAACATCAGTTTCCCGGATGTTTAACCTATCCTAAACAAAAGGAATATTTCCATCGTGCTGGAAATGCGCTACAATTTCGTCGATACCCACAAAAGGCAAGAAGACCTTGCTAAATAACTACCGACCAGTCGCAATCTATCAATCAGCATCTTCTAAAATATCTAGAAGCATTCAATATTGTTAGTTTTTGTTTAAAATTAAACGATTTTTGGAATTTCAGAACAATCATTTTTATTAATATTTGCAATCAGACATCCAACAAAACTGGCCGACTTCTTCGGCTCTTGAAACGATAATGTTCCTACAAAAATATCTCGATTACATACGCCTCATTACTGTATATCAATATATCGATTACATAAACACATTTTAGTAATATATAGCCATACATGTCACATAAAATAAGCTCAATAGTTCCGTCATTGGATACAGTATGCACAGTGAATTTAATCTACGTAATGTAAACAGGCGAGCAATTGTAATAATTTATATTCTATTTCCTATGTTACATGGTTCGGCCATGCTGCAAATTCTAAAATTCTATTCGACCAGGCCAGGAATGGGGTTTCTTCATACAGTAAGTGTTGACAGCTAACACACTGGCACGGCAAACGTACTGATTCGTCACAATGTTATTCGCGACAATCAATATGGCTTTCGTAACTTATCTAACACATGTTTGGAACAACGCAGTTGAACACTTTGGAGAATCTCGAGCGGTTTCACTTGATATATCCAAGGCATTCGACCGTATTTGGTATGGCGGATTGTTGTTACATTAACGATCTGCCGGAAAAGATCAGGAATCCAAACTACAGTTTCGCAGATGATAGTGCGCTTACTTCTTTTTTCATTTTAAATGCTCGAACATCAGCTGGTCAAAGAAATATCCGCAGAAGAAACGCGGTGACAGTAACCAAGTATAATTTCCCGTTACAAAAACCCAGCCAGCAGTTTTTTTTTTTAAAGTTTACTTGGGTGAACTCAACATGGTTATATCGGGACTCGCCATTCCTGTAACATCGTCACACAATTTGCTGGGGTTAATTTGGGAGTAAATATGTCTTGGTATCAACATATTGTATGCATAGCCAAAAAAGCTTCTGAAAAATATTATTTCGAACTAGAAAGCTTTAGACTCCACAATAACTGTTAAATCTACACAAAGCTCAAATTCGACCAACGATGGAATACTGCTCCCATGTTTGGGGTTCTGCTCCCACACATACATTGCATTTGTTGGATTCTATTCAGAAGAGCATCATGGAAGGCCCAGAACGCGTGAATCACTTTTTCGTGGCTCCTGTAGCGCTTTAGGGATTTCCCTGCAGCAAGTGCGCTATCTATGCCCATAAAAAAATGTTTTTTGTATTAGAAAAATACTGTAATATTGGAAACGTACAACATTTTTTGTTTATAGTGTTGCAAAATTGTGGCTTCCCTTAACTGAAAACGTCTGTTTATTTGTTGCCAACATTTATAAAAGCGTAGAATATAATAGCAAGTATGACAGATTGTGTCGTCCGGTACAGTTGGTTTAGTTATAAATATGTCACGCACCACTTAGGATATTTTATATGGAGATCGACTGCAGATTTAAGGGACATTTATTTATTTAATTCGCACGGATGTACATTGCAAATTATACACAAATAGTCACCAATAAGGTAGCAATTTAAGGTACATAAAAATAATAGACAAATACGTTTTTTCACTCTAACACTAAAAAAATCTTACATTTCTTACAAATAAATCGTTTACTATTTCGGTATTAATCTTGGAAAAGTTAAGAGAAAAACTTATTTGAAATTCTGTTTTTATTTTCCCTAAACCCAAACAGCTGTTAACATAAAAGTCAAAATCAGCTGTTAAGGCATTGTTCCAGTTGTTTTCGCGCGTTACCAAGGAATTATTTCTTTTCAAATAACAGATAAAAAAATATCTTAGTTATGGTTAAATATTATTTTTACTAGGTGTTTTCTATTTTTGTTTTAATTTTTTATTAGATTAACTTTACCTGAAATTTGAATATCTGCAATTGTAGAAGAAAATCGTATGTTTGGCAACAAAGACTTGCTCCTGAGCTAGTTCGTACAATGGCAACCTTTCATGGGCGGGTTCATTTTGCAAATGATAGGTTCAGGTTTGTTTACTGCTTTATTTGGCTTAGTCAAGATAAATATCTTTCCAGAATGATATCTGTATGTATGTACATATTTGTGTATGCTGTCAATTTTTGGTACACGAAATTTTTCACAAAAAACAACCCCGAGCTACAAGGGAACTCAAAAAACAAACTCGATTTAAGGATTAATTAACGGAGATTTTCACAAAGGAGAATCCCAATAATAAAAAAAATCGTTTGTAAGGAATTTATTTTCTACATCTGGGAGAGGGAGAGGATATATGTCTCCCCTTAACTACGCTGCAGCAAGCTCTACAGTATCATATATTTTACTTAGTATATCTTTGTAGAAAATATATCTTATTAACTTTTAGATAAGGCAACTAAGTATTTATTTTTTAAGATGTGGCTATGACAGATGAGAAAGTAGCAAACGTATATTAGATGGAATGTGTTTGCTCTTTATTATGTAAACTACAAGACAAGAACAATCTGAGAGGCCATCGAAACTGATAAAGTTAGACACTTGGACAAGAGAGACGATGCACCAAACTTGCGCGACACCTTAAAAACGATAATTTAAGCAAATGTGTCAACCGATAGACACAACGCTAATGATAAAAGTGGAAGCCAGAGCTTAAGCTTTCAGTAAGCTACTTAACTCTGATGAGTTAGTATTTTAAATGCTGAGATCTCAACGTGGACTGCAAAGTGAGCGGTCACGGAGAGTGCTCGATGAACACGAACGTTGACACGTTGAAAATGCACACACAAACACACAGATTTTTTTTAGCCTTCCTTGAACTGTCGCACCAATGAACGCACATTTTTTACCACCATAACACCATTACCACATGTCTCATTCAATTGACAAAGAATGTCGATGGGAGTAACACCATGCATGTGGAGAAAACGAATGATTCTTGTACGTTATACGTTTCTAGATTTAATTGTTGAAAACGCTTCTTACTCTAGGGGCAATTATACGAACTACGTGCACTATACAATGTAGATATCTGTGCCACCCATTCATAGAGAGTCTGAGCGTATTTTAAGCTAAACCACATCTTTCTAACAACTTCCAATACGGAGCAAGATCTTCGAAGACTTTAGAACTTAAACGCACCTCTCGTAACATAAATTGAGTTATCCAATTTCCATAGAATTTTCTTTAACTTGTAGATACATCAACTGGCTAGATTTTCCACTATATTCAATTAAAATTGGACCCGATTCTGACATCTTCTCAACTCATATTTTTCCACTCCTAGAGGTCCCTTGCAATCTTTTCCATGCCTCCCTGTCTCTTGCCAGCTTTAACCACTGCTTACCCGCTACTATTCTTATATTATGGATCCATCGTTTCTGTGGACACCCCACGCCTCTTACTATTGCTCTAGGTCACCATTATGTGATCTTGTATACCCATCTATCTCCCGATTATCTAAGTACATGACCCACCCATCGCCACTTCATCCTTGCCTCCAGAGTTATGTCATGGGCTTTGGTTCCTCTCTTTATCTGCTCGTTATGAATTCTATCCTTAAGAAAGATGCCAAGCATACTTCTCTCCATAGCTCTCTGAGAAGTTCTGAGCTTTGTAACAAATGCTTTAGTAAGGCACATCGTTTTCAGTCCATATGCGCTGACAGGTAGGACACAGTTATTGTAGACTTTAGTTTTCATGGATATTATAGTAATTTTTACGATATGCCTTCCTAATGTTGGCATCTTCAGGGCTCATTAACATACGAAATAGAAATATTCTTCTGATTTTTGATTAACCGCTAGTCTATCTGAAAGGAGGATCGTTGAATCTCCTGGTCATATATTTTTTCTTTTTCACGTCCGCTCATTCATCAAGTTCTGAAAATAATTTTATTAGTAACTACAAAACTACTATTTATTTTATCAAAATAATTTAAAAATCTAGATTAGTACCCACGGTGGGAGCAATGTTATTAGAAATTTGTTCTTTACTCGACTTTCTTTTCTGGTTACAGACTGTTATCAAATGGGGAGAATGATTTATGTTCATCCTGTATACATTGTATTATATACACAAATTTGTAACTTTAACAAAAATATGTGTATTTATAATAATATAGAGGAATATAGGACGTACATATTATTAATAACACTAAGTGATAATAATACCTTTCATCATGTTACGCAGTAATAAATTAAAAACTATTCTATTTTTAAAATTTATTATTTATAACTTTTAAAGCGTTCCAGTGAAAAACATATTATTTAATACCCTAATAAATTTAAAATACTTGGTACATTGATGTGCTAAATTTTATGTTAATTTTGATTAAGTCATCTACTCAAAACTTTTCAAATAAACATTAGTTATAAACAAAAATCAGAATTTTTTTAAGATAATTAACCCCCGCACAAAAAACGCCGTGTGCCAATTTTGGTAAGAATATTATTTAACGATCTTTAATAATACCTATGACGTATGATACTTAATTTGAAATAATTAGATTAAAAAATAACTAAATCCCAATATTAATCCTACTAACTAATCTCAATTTTAATCACAGCCAATTTTTATTAACGAATTAATTTGAGAACAATATGCCTTAAAAATAGTAGTTTAACTTTTTGGCTATCACTGTAGTAATGATTGAGTGAATCTAGATTTACTACTATAGATCTTGTAGCAATCTTATCAGTACAAAGACTCTAATGTGTCATCGTTTTAGTACCATTCTCTTTTTGAAAATTGCCAACCACGGCGAAATTTTTAACTACGTCGTTTGGAAGAAATACCGTTACAAAGGAGTAAATCTGGAAAATCAATATCCTGACGGCATTAATCTTTTGCACCCCAACAGGCACTGCGTTCTTTCTGAACTGGAGGCTTTGACGTCATTACCACACTCCCCGGTCTAGCCTTGACGTCACGAAA
The DNA here is from genome assembly GCA_019049505.1 of Pachyrhynchus sulphureomaculatus. NCBI lineage: Eukaryota > Metazoa > Arthropoda > Insecta > Coleoptera > Curculionidae > Pachyrhynchus > Pachyrhynchus sulphureomaculatus. The sequence goes on from CM032449.1 coordinate 25,583,354, forward strand.
ACAGGGTAACGCCCAGTCAAGGGCGGGTTTCCCAAATAGTAAGTAAAGGATGTCTAAAAAAAAAATTACTTCATCTTTCCTAAAAACTGCTCAAAATAAGGAATGTAGGTTTATAAAGCATTTGTAATTTTTGGAAGAGATATTAAAATTAGAAATAATGAAAGAATAACACCATTTTAGATTCTATGATATCTAGAGATATGAGAGGCTTTTTTGATTTTATTATCTATTAAAACCACACTAATACACACATAATACTATTTCATATCTTATTTTTTCTATAAAACCTAAAAAGGTATTATTTAAATGATCTTTTGTTAAAAAAAAAACACGCCTTTAATTCATAAATATACCTTAAACACAAATTTTATGAATCCGAAAGTAAAATAAGAATAAGTTAATTATTCTTCAGTACAAAAAAAAAACAGCTTTTAAAGATTCTAAAAATATTCTGTGTTCACTTATTTACAATACAATAAAATCTTATTCCTTTCACCCTTGATCATCCAAACGTTTAATATTACGACGTTACCGTTATTACGTTGCAATGTTGCCGTACTGGATACACCTTACAATAGAATGCGCTCAGTATGTACATTTTGTGTGACCATGTTCCTGTACATTTGATTGATTTGAATTTAATTTAGTCTCACCAAAACTAACATGCAAACGTTGTTTGTAAAAATTGATATTGATGACGACATAAGATAAATGGTTTTTAGTATTCCGTATAGAACACTTATACGATCACTTCGGTGTCTGTCTATCTGTCTGTCACACCTGTTTTTCTCCGAAACTATTTGACATAGAAAATTGAAATTTGGCATTAATATAGGAATTGATGGCCCCATCAGAGCCGTGTAGTTTTGAAAGTTAAATTTTGACTTAATAGGTTAGTTTTGGGGGGTGAAACCGTAAGTGAAAAAAACTTTTTTTTACTAAGTCATTGAGTCAAATGAAAGCAAAATATATATATATATATATATATATATATATATATATATATATATATATATATATATATATATATATATATATATAGTGCCAGCTCGATAATCCGGAACTCCATTAAACCGGATTCTTTAATAATCCGGACAAACATTTCTATTGCATTGTGTACTTTATAATCCGGATTTGATAGTACTAGGTAATCCGGACCTGCGTTTTTAGACATCTACTTAATTTAAACTACATGGGAAAACTGAAATCGATAGTGAGGGGATTCCCCTAACTTCCAGTCTAATACATCTGGGATTCACACAAATTGTAGGTGCCTTTGATTTGCATACAACGCATCGCGTATCGCGTCTAAAGGTTAAGGGCTTTGTAGTAGTTTGTTTATTGTCACAAGTACAACATACCTACGTTCTATTTTACTTTATGTGGTTCATATAAGTATGTAAACGTTTTTTTTTTACGTATATGTACCTACATATTAAAATGCCTTCTAAAAGAAAAACATATTACACTAACAATAAAACAAAAGTCCGATATATTAGAAAGACTAGTTCTTGGTGAAAGCGGAAGTGTTGGCAAATGAATACGGAGTAGGAACATCCACAATTTCGGATATAAAAAAGAAGCAAGGGAAAATCAAAAGGTATGTATATATGATTTATTTTAAAGATAATTTTGTACACTCACTATGGACGTGTAACTTCTTTTAGATTTATTTCCAAATGTGATTCCGGTCCTAGCGTCAGAAAAACTTTACGAAAAGCCGAATATCCAGAAATGGAAACTCATTTGTATACATGGTTTTGTACGCAACGATCAAGGCACGTCCCAATTTCCTACGAAATTTTATCAGTCAAAGCAAAACAGTTTTACACTGAAACCTACGGGAATGATAATTTTAGAGCTAGCAGAGGCTGAATTTCTAACTTCAGAAAAAGAGATGTTTGTGGCGAAAAACTATCCAATGATGAAAGTGTAGTCGATCCTTTCCTAACTTTATTCGCAGATAAGATAAAAGAATTAAACCTTGGACCTACTCAAATATACAATACAGATGAATCAGCTCTGTACTGGAAAATGTTGCCTGAAAAAACGCTGGTTCGTTCTCAGGAAAAGACCGCACCAGGTCGAAAAATAAACAAAGAACGCGTTACCTTTCTAGCATGTTGCATTGCTGATGGATCACAAAAATTAAAGTTGTTAGTGATAGGAAAAATCCGAGGGGTTTTAAAAATGTGAACATACCAAGTCTCAACTTGCCTGAAAGAGCCCTGCTAATCGTTGACAACGCTTTGAGCCATGGAACTATAGAAGAGCTGACTAGTGAGGATGGATAGTTTACAATAATATTTCTTCCACCAAATTGTGCTGCACTTTTGCAGCCTATGGACCAGAATGAAATCAGAGTGACAAAATTATTTTATCGGAAAAGTCTTTTAGCCCATATTTTATCAAATAATGAAGAGAACCTTATTAGGTTATTAAAAAGCATTAACCTAAAAGATGCTGTATATCTACTATGCAATTCATGGGAAAAAGTCTTCCCTGAAGTCTTGAAAAAGTGCTGGCACAAAATTATGGCTTATGTGGCAGATACCAACGCATGATGCTGAAGATCTGATTCCTCTGAGTGAATTGCGGCACAATTTGCTTTTCACGAATGAAGAAATGAAAGGTAAAGCCTGAAATTTTTCTTTTAGTATATTTTTGGTTAATTCGTAAATATTTAACAGATGTTTCAGATATGCTCAATGTTCTCACTGTAATCGGCTTGAAAATGATGAAGATTTGTTACCACTGGAAGACATAGATGATACAGATGAACAACACAAGAGTGATAATGAAGGTTCCGAGTTAAATACTAATACAAACCGGACTGTTAAGAACACTGTCAAGAATGATGAGGCAGTTAAAAGTTTCAGTGTGTGCATGAGATGGGCAGAAGAAAATGATATCCCTCTAAGTGATGTTCTTGTACTTCAAAGATTAAAAGAAATTGCTTTTATGATGAACCAGAGCAAACAAAAATTACAAACTTTTTACAAAATAAGATATGCTTCTATTTTAAATATTATTCTATGTATGTACTATTTTTTAGTTGTTTCGTATTAAATGATTCGTTTTTTAATATAAATAATGTCCTGCTTCAGTAATTCGAATTATTTACTCATTCGGATCACCGCGGTTTTAATTAGTCCGGATTATCGAGGTCGCACTGTATATATATATATATATATATATATATATATATATATATATATATATATATATATATATATATATATATATATATAGATAGATAGATAGATAGATAGATAGATAGATAGATAGATAAATATATAGATATATATATATATATATATATATATATATATATATATATATATATATATATATATATATATATATATATATATATGTAATACTTTCGAACACTTTTCTTTGTTTATTTTTAAAAAATTGCCAAAAATCGTTGTCCCCCCCCTTATCACGAAAGGTGCTGATCAAAAATTTTTGAAAAAATTCTGGAGTATTCTCCACAGGGTGTAGACTGAAAGAAAATCACGAGTGCATTACCTGTAACAACACAGTTATACAAAAAAAATCTCTGTCTTTTAAGTAAGACACGTCTTTTCTTAAGTATTTTTTTATACTAAATCCAAAAAAATCATAAAAAAAGACATCCACCGGGAGTTTTTTTCAGAACACACATTTGAATAAACAATGTAAAATTGTATAATCATTAAAATTATGGAATAAAACTATTATTTCGGACATCTTTAAATGTTCTGAATCTATATTTATCATAAAACTTAACAACATTAGGTTTAACTGAGCTACGTAGCAAACTGCTGTTTAAAATAAATATGTGTAACCGGTAAATTAAAAAAGTGTTTTTAATTTTTATTAATTTTGAACAAAAATATTATTACATTGCATTTATTTACTTAAAAAAAGCATTTTACCAACAACATAGCACCCTTGTAAGTGGTAAAAGCGCGTTTTTTGTTGAAACTGAACATAAATAAAATGTTATTTTTTGATGTCAAGTTAGGATTAAGCAGTTCAAAAAACACTGGAAATAATAGTTTGGTGCAATAAAAATTAAAAACAATTTTAGCGGTTGCACAGATTTATTTTAAACAGCATTTTGCGCTGTAGCTTAATTAAAGGTGGTGTAAACGTGTTTTTTTGTTAAATATGAACACTAAGGACCTAATATTTTTTTGTTTTTATGATAAATGTAGTTTCAGAACATAATTTTATTCCTTAATTTTAATGATTTCACATTATTTATTAAAATGTATTTTTTTTTTCAATTTAATTGTTTTCTGGCAACTTGAAGTGTCTTTTCTGAAAAAAACTCACGGTGGTTTTCTTTAAGATTTTATTTGGTTTCAGCTTAAAAAAATCCTTAAGAAAGCACGTGTCGCATTTAAAGACAGAGAATTTTTTTGCATACCTATGTAATTTATCTGGTATATAAAAAAAACAAAAATTTCAAGGTCATCAGTTTTCAACAAAGATTGGAAACAAACTTTGGTGTGTTTTATGAAGTCATTGTTCATTTTATACCTTCGTAACCAAAATTTTTATTTTAAAAGCAATCAACGTACGGAACACTAACTGCGTAAGTCCGACTTGCACTTGGCCGGTTATTTTGAATATATAAAGTCCATCGTCTACAGTAGCAAACCGTAAATTGAAGCATTGAAAACACATATTTTTCGTTCTATTGCTTACATAAAGCCTGATTTTTGTGAAAGAGACTATGTCCAACAAAATTACAGCCTTGGTCAAAAGTATTAGGCACCCCTAACAAACACGTGAAACTCATAAAATATAAAAAAAAATAACCGGTCAAGTGCAAGTTGAACTTGCGCAATTAGTGTTCCGTACGTTGATTGCTTTTAAAATAAAAAATTTTGTTACAGATGTATAAAATGATCAGTGACTTCACAAAACACACCCCAAATGAGTTTTCAACAAAGTTTGTTTCCAATCTTAACTGAAATCTGATGACCTTGAAATATTTGTTTTTTTTAAATACCAGAAAAATTATTAAAGGTAATGCACTCGTGATAATTTTTATTCAATCTACACCCCGTGGAGAATATTCCGGAATTTTTTCAAAATTTTTTGATAAGTACTTTTCGAGATAAGGCGGGGGACACCGATTTTTCGCGATTTTTTAAAAATAATACAAAGAAAAGTGCGCGCAAGTATTACATTATATATACATTTTTTACTCGTGTTTTCACAAGCTTTCATTTGACACCACACTCGATGACCTAGTAAAAATTTTTTTTTTTTTCACTTCCGATTTCACCCTCCAAAACTAACCCCTTAAGTCAAAATTGAACTCTCAAAACTACATGGCTCTGATGAGGCCATCAATTCCTATATTATTACCAAATTTCAACTTTCTATGTCAAATAGTTTCGGAGAAAATCGGGTATGACAGACAGACAGACAGACAGACACCGAAGTGATCTTATAAGTGTTCCGTAAAAATATTAGGTCTTTAGTGTTCATATTTAACAAAAAACACGTTTACACCACCTTTAATTAAGCTACAGCGCAAAATGCTGTTTAAAATAAATCTGTGCAACCGCTAAAATTGTTTTCAATTTTTATTGCACAAAACTATTATTTCCAGTGTTTCTTGAACTGCTTAATCCTAACTTGACATCAAAAAATAACATTTTATGTTCAGTTTCAACAAAAAACGCGCTTTTACCACTTACAAGGGTACTATGTGGTTGGTAAAATGCTTTTTAAAGTAAATAAATGCAATGAAATAATAGTTTTGTTCAATATTAATAAAAATTAAAAACACTTTTTTAATTTACCGGTTACACATATTTATTTTAATCAGCAGTTTGCTACGTAGCTCAGTTAAACCTAATATTGTTAAGTTTTATGATAAATATAGATTCAGAACATTTAAAGATGTCCGAAATAATAGTTTTATTTCATAATTTTAATGATTATACAATTTTACATTGTTTATTCAAATGTGTGTTTTCTGAAAAAAACTCACGGTGGATGTCTTTTTTTTATGATTTTTGTGGATTTAGTATAAAATAACCGGTCAAGTGCAAGTTGAACTTGGGCAATTAGTGTTCCGTACGTTGATTGCTTTTAAAATAAAAATTTTTGTTACAGATGATGTGTGATGATGATCAGTGATTTCACAAAACACACCCCAAATGAGTTTTCAACAAAGTTTGTTTCTAATCTTAACTGAAATCTGATGACCTTGAAATTTTTGTTTTTTTTTAAATACCAGAAGAATTATTAAAGGTAATGCACTTGTGATAATTTTCGTTCAATCTACACCCCGTGGAGAATATTCCGGAGTTTTTTCAAAATTTTTTGATAAGTACTTTTCGAGATAAGGCGGGAGACAGTGATTTTTTGCGATTTTTTAAAAATAATACAAAGAAAAGTGCGCGCAAGTATTACATTATATATACATTTTTTACTCGTGTTTTCACAAGCTTTCATTTGACACCACACTCGATGACCTAGTAAAAAATTTTTATTTCACTTCCGATTTCACCCCCAAAAACTAACCCCTTAAGTCAAAATTTAACTCTCAAAACTACATGGCTCTGATGAGGCCATCAATTCCTATATTATTACCAAATTTCAACTTTCTATGTCAAATAGTTTCGGAGAAAATCAGGTGTGACAGACAGACAGACAGACAGACAGACACCGAAGTGATCTTATAAGTGTTCCGTACGGAACACTAAAAAGACTAATTGTTTTAACAGTTCTATAGGCGGCGCTGTCAAAGGCTAACTTAAACAATAGACAATCTCTTTTACAGCTCCATAAAACACCTGGCCCAAAAAATTGCGATAATGAGGTTTTTTGAAAAATATTTTTAATGTTTTATCAGTCTCTTTTTACTACTTGTAGTGTCAAGAAGCTTCCGTGCGTGTTTTATTTGTGAACTGGACATTCTTATATTTGAGAAATGCCTAAGAAAAGTGATCTTGGTATCGAAAAACGAATTAAAATTTAAAGCCTACATGAACAAGACAAGTCCCAAGTAGAAATAGCAAAGTTAGTGAAATGTTCTCGGTGCGCAGTGCAATGTGCTATTAAAAGGTTTGTGGAGACTGGCTCCCATGCCAACAAAATGAGAACGGACCGAAAGCGTAAGACTAATGAGCGACAGGACAGAAAACTCATCCGCGAGTCTATTAAAAATCAAAAAAAAACATCATCTGAGCTCGCTGCAACTCTGACGGAAGAGATTGGGATGCCGATTAGTTCTCGAACGGCAAGGAGAAGACTGACAGAAGCTGGATTAAGAGGGTGCAAAGCTAGAAAGAAGCCTTGGCTTTCAGAGACCAGTAGCTTAAAGTGGGCTCTAAAGCATCAATATTTTAGCGAAGAGGATTGGTCTAATGTTGTATGGTACGACGAATCCATCTTTGAAGTAAGTTTTTATATGATTTATTTTAACAAATAACTACATACAATTACTCTTGATTTAATCCGTTTTAGTCAAAATAATAACTAGTTTTTTAATTGAGTATTTTCTCTATTCTTACAGCTATTCGGAACGGCAAGTGTGACATTCGTGAGGAGGCGTGTCGGCGAGGAATACCATCCAGATTGTGTGGTACCTACTGTAAAACACGAAGGAAGCAGCATTATGATCTGGGGCTGCATGGCTGCTAAAGGTGTCGGCGAAATATTCGTTTGTGAAGGCCGCATGAACAGCGAAAAGAACATAAATGTACTAGAAACTATACTAATGCCTTCGCTAATGCGCATTTTTGGCAACACTAATTTAGACGACATCAAATTCCAGCAAGATAATGCACCTTGTCATAAATCAGCGGCTACGATGCGCTGGTTTAGAGACAATAATATTGTCTTGTTGGATTGGCCCACGCAGTCTCCAGATCTAAACCCCATCGAGCATCTATGGGGCTAAAAAACGCTTTGATGGATGAGTGAGATGCCATAAGTACAACTGAATGTACTAGGCTTGTACGCAGCATGACCCAAAGAATTGCTGCTGTAATTAAAGCTAAGGGCGGACACACCAAATATTAATTTATTTCATAATTTTACCTCAATATACGATTTTACAAAACATACGAATTTAATTTTTTACCTTGAAACTCAAGAAATGAAGTAAATTGTGGGGTGCTTAATACTTTTGGCCAAGCTGTATGTTTTGTTTCATAAATAATTCTGTCGATTGTACTTCAATATAAAAAATAACTTCCTTTAAATCATGAATATTTATCGTTTTATTTACATTTAGAATAATGTCACTACATCTGAAACATATAAAAACCATTTATCTCTTTTCTTAAAATAATTGTAGACACAAATAATTAGTTTAAAAATTATTTTTTAAATTACATCATGACACACCTACACTAAAAAATAAAAATAAAATAGGAATTTGACGTAGGTACATCAATACAGTAAATATTTAAATAATTCGTGCCAAATGACGCACTTTTTTGCACGCCTGCCAATTTAAAAAATCATTCAGTTTTCAGGTTGAGGCTGCTATGGTTTTTTGGACTATATTTGGCGACAACATATGAAAATACATCATTTTGTAACTCCGTATGGAAAAGAAAAAGTTTGACAAGTGCGAGTGAGTCAGATTTGTGCACGCGGTGTTTGCAGGCTTAAAAATCCTAATCAATTATCGCATTTTGTTTTCTGATGATTGCTTTTTCAACGTGTTCTAAAAATTCCGAGAATATCTAATGTTTTGAATTAAACGGGGACGAATGGAATCCTGTATGGATGACCTGAGAGTTCAGAATAATCTACTCATCTATAGATATCAGAATGCCCTCTTACTAAGGTTGACTTCTAACCAATAAGTCACTATAACTTAACTCAACTTTAGTGACGTTTGCTATAACGTTTCTCTTGAGCATCTCCCTAATCTTCAATAAATAACCTCAGATTGTTATAACCGACCGTTGCTTTACTGATTTATAAGTCAATCAAAAATAACACGTGATAAAACTTCTAACTTTTTATTAAATAAATTTTATAATCCCATTAGGTTGGTATAAATATAATAATATCAATGCTGGTAATAACAATATTTAATACTTGATGTTTTTGTTAATTATGCCTTTTATGTCTTTTCTTAATTAACTAAGAATAATAATAATGTATTAATGTCTCTAGCTGATTGCCTATTATTTTATATATTTACTCTCTAAAATTTACGATAGGCGTACTTCTAAGTTTAACTAACAAATATTTACCTACTAGCCCAATGATTACAGAGTTTGGCGACTTCTCGGCGCCTTCAGAACTTTATAAAGAAAATAATTAATTGTAGAAAGTAGTTGTTTTACTGAGCTATTAGTAAGTGTACATAGTATATCTTTTATTGAGAATTAGTTACTGTTAGACTCCGGCTTCGTGTAAAACTCATAGGGGTAGCTAAAAGGCAAAACAATGTAGTAACATAATAATAAAAAATAGTTGGTTTACAAGAATATTCATAATACATTTATAATTTAAATCAATCTCAAAGCAATGTTGATCCGTTTCCTTTAATAAAAAATATTTTTTGTTGCGCACACGCAGGTTCAAAATAAATGCTGAATTCACATACGAAAAAAACAGAATAAATATTGTAAAACAGCTGGCACAAGGCATAACATGGAAACGAGTAACCCGATTTAAAAGCAATTTTTTTTTCACATGTAAGTACATCATTCGGTCAGGTCTTTTACTATATTGCTTCAAATTCATTCAGTAACATCAAAAATATCGAGAAAATCATATATAGTGATTTTATACTATAATAGTATAGAAGATATAATTTACTATAAAGCTGATAGATCAAACCTTCATGATGACCGATGAGGTTTCAAATCTTTAAAAGCGTTATGGGTCGCAATAAAAAAACTAATTACTGTTCATACTTTGCTTGTTGCAGGGTAATATTATATTTGTAAAAAAATTACAGGCCGCGTTTTTTGCATCTATGCAAGTTTTTGAGTCCCTAGATCACGGAAAACATAGTTGTCCACGATAATTCATAGATGAAATAAAATATCGATTTCAAACATGCATAACACTTTACTATAGAAAGAAAAAAGGAGATGTACGGGTTGGAGGGTGATCAATCTTATTAATAGCATTATGAGACCATGAACGAGCCGGGTACTACTCCGAGAATGTAGAGACTCTTTGGATAAACTGTCACAGAGGAAACAGGTTAATTTCACATGGGTTCCAGGCCATCATGGGATGCGGAAGAACGAGACGGCAGACAAATTGAGAACACTAGTAGGCGTGGCGGACGACATGACAAGATGAACTAACACCCCCTCCACTTTAGCTACACATAGCGCAGGGTAGAGTCAGATATGAGGCATACTACAAATAGATTAACATTGACTCGATTACGTAGTATATAGGGATAAGGCCGTAGTGTAGTTGAGCGACTCTTTTCGAAAAATAAACAAACATGCAAACAACATACACCACTAACACTATTTTAAAACTTAGGTTTAGTTTTAGTTTATAATTAGATTAGGTAGGTTAAGGTAGCTTAGATCTAGTCAGTAGTAATTAATCTTAAAGTTAAAAAAACCGGTCAAGTGCAAGTTGAACTTGCGCAATTAGTGTTCCGTACGTTGATTGCTTTTAAAATAAAAAATGTTGTAACGGAAGTATAAAATGATCAGTGACTTCACAAAACACACCCCAAATGAGTTTTCAACAAAGTTTGTTTCCAATCTTTACTGAAAATTGATGATCTTCAAATTTCTGTTTTTTTATATACCAGATAAATTACTAAAGTTAATGCACTCGTGATAATTTTCGTTCAATCACACCCCGTGGAGAATATTCCAGAATTTTTTTAAAATTTTTTGATAAGTATTTTTCGAGATAAGGCGGGTAAACAGCTATTTTTGGCAATTTTTTAAAAATAATACAAAGAAAAGTGCGAGCAAGTATTACATTATATATATATATATATATATATATATATATATATATATATATATATATATATATTTTACTCATGTTTTCACAAGTTTTCATTTGACACCACACTCGATTACCTAGGAAAAAAATTTTTTTTTCACTTCCGATTTCACCCCCCAAAACTAACCCCTTAAGTCAAAATTTAACTTTCAAAACTACATGACTCTGATGAGGCCATCAATTCCTATATTATTACCAAATTTCAACATTCTATGACAAATAGTTTCGACAGACGGATAGACAAACAGACAGACGGACAGACAGACACCGAAGTCATCTTATAAGTGTTCCGTACGGAACACTAAAAACCATATAAACCTACACAAAGAAAAACCGCGCTATTGTAAAAGGAGTAACAGCCGCAGACACAGTTCTCCGGTTGGAGAGCCCCTCATAACTGGAGCCCTCTGGGGCATCCTTAAGGTGACGCAGACTGCTTCAGTATCATTAAGCGGATTTCTCTCTGTCAAAAAAATCAGATATGAGGTACTTAAATGCTCAAGACTTTGGGGGAAGGAGGTTAACACCCTGGCGTGGAATGATATCCTGACTTTTATAATTAAGACGAGGAGATTCTGCGGAGACTGTGTTGGTTAGTGTAGCTGAAAGAAATTTTCAGGGTTAGAAAAAGATCTTTTAGCTAAGCTGTTTGCTAAGTGCTAAGTCTTTCCACAGCTACTACAGTAATACCCCGCTTTACGCGAGGGATACGTTCCGAAAAAAATCGCGTTAACTGAAATTCGCGTATATCGAGGTTTATGATTAAACATAGTCAAAATTTAATACAAAAAAATACAAATCATTTTAATCAATCACTTTAATTCTAAGAACACTTTATGCAATACATACTCTTATTTTTTACGGAAAAATACATCTATTGTCTTTTGGGTAACGTTTTGTTTACGTTCTTGTAAAATACGTTCATAACACCCAACACTGTTTTTAATTGTTTGACACACGGTCAAGACACGGTCATCATTATTGTCTATACTCTGCAATATGTCCAAACCTGAATAAATTTTTGAAAGTGCATTTTGTATTTCCCCTGAAGATAAAACTTTCTCTTCTACTTGTTCTTCCTCATCGTAGATAGGATTATTCTGTAACTCGATCAGATCTTCATTGCTAATAGGATCGTCGTGCGTTGCTACAAGTTCTACGAGATCTTCTACCGTGACATCTTCAAGTTCAGACCCCTCAATCATTGCAGCAATGTCTTCAAGCACTTGTCTCTGCATCTGGACAATTCTTCTAGGTGCTTCCACTACATCTGGCCAAAGATTACGCCACACCCCATTCATACAACTCATTTTAACTTCCTTCCAAGCCTCTTCTATGTTGTGAATAGACTTCATAATGTTGTATGACTTCCACCACTCTCGCATAGACTGTCTTCCTTCCCCGTCAGTTTCATGAATTAGTTGGCTAAAAGTGCGGCGATGGTAATAAGCTTTGAAGTTTGCTATTGCTCCCTGGTCCATAGGTTGTAATATTGACGTAGTGTTTGGTGGAAGGAACTTTACGTACACTTTTAAGTCTCTGGGCGTATCAAGTGAGGTTGGATGTCCTGGGGCATTGTCTAAGAGTAATATAACTTTAGGTTCAAGCCCATTTCTGTCACAGTATGATTTGACTGATGGGCAAAAACTATTAGAATACCATTCTTGAAAAATTTCCCGTGTAACCCACGCCTTTCTGTTTGATCGCCACACAACTGGTAGACTTGTCTTGTCTGTGCCTCGCATTGCACGGGGTGTTTCTGAATGGTACACTAGTAAAGGTTTCAGTTTGAAATCACCAGTGGCATTACCACCCAGCAGAAGTGTTAGTCGATCTTTCGCAGCTTTGAAACCACTGGCTTGACGTTCTTCCTTAGAAATGAATGTTCGAGATGGCATTTTTTTCCAGTAAAGTGCGGTCTCATCAACATTGAAGATGAGACAAGCAGGAATTTTCTCTCGTCTAACGAAGTCTTGAAACTTGTCTGGAAACTCAGCTGCAGCTTGAATGTCCGCGCTGGCCGCCTCGCCTGTTATGTGGATATTGTGAAGATTAGAACGCTGCTTGAAACGATGGAACCAGCCTCTGCTGGCAGCAAAAGTCGGAGTGGCACTCCCTTCTCCTTCTTTTGTTTTCAGCATCTCATACAAAGATTTTGCTTTTGTGCATATGAGATCTTGACTTAGTGGTGTGTTCTTCTTATTCAAATCTTCGATCCAGACTGACAGTAATTTCTCCATTCTTTCTAAGATAGATGATCTCGAACGAGAAAGTTTTGTTGCACTTATAGGTGTTGAACCTTCGCTGGAGATTTTAATTTTTTCCCGATTTTTATAAATCGTTCTCACAGTCGATTCTGAGAGTCCAAAATCTCTCCCAACAATTGTTGCTTTGCCTCCATTTTCCATTCTTCTTAACACTTTCATCTTCAATTCCAAAGTGACGCTTTTACGCTCTTTTTTCTTTACAGGCGGCATTTTTAACGTAGGGTTAAATTATGTATGTATGTATCTCCAATAAATATTAAAACAAAACTGCCAGCCGACCGAACTAACATTACGGAACAAATGAACACACGAAACGAACGAGGAAATCCCCATAGAACAAAGTCGAAGGACAGGGAATTCCCAATTCTTCAAAGAGAATATTCAGAGAAAGCGGGGATCCCCCCGCGACCATAGAGAAGTTAATGACTACATGAGCGCGAAATTTGAAATTCGCGTTATAGTGAAACCGCGCGTAACGGGGTCGCGCTAAGCGGGGTATTACTGTAATAGAATATTGCTAGAGGCAAACATATAAGGGGTTAAAAAGATGGGGGCGGGAATTAGAAGGAGTTTTGAAATCAATAACAAATATGTTATTTTTGATTAATTAAAATCTAATAGAAACCGTTACTCTGCTTAACTTTTTATTAATATTTCGCCATAAAGTTACAATCATTTAAAATATTTAGTTCTAATGATTCGATTAGGTTATTTTTCAGTCTAAGAAAGTCAAATTCAAGTCTTTAAGTCTTTGCAAAGAAAGTACTGCATCGAAGTGCAAAGAATTTAGAAAAATCAATGATGGTGGACTGCTGGGTAGTGTAACTTGTCAATTAAAAAAAGTAGTACTATACACTTAGGATAGTGCTGTAATTTTATGATAAAAAATAGTTTCATTCCTGTACTCTTGAACTAATACTGATCATCTCATTTAAAGACGAGCTTTGCCCTGGGCTCATGGTACACACCTGTAAGTCGTTAATAACAGAATATACGACAGTAGTTCTATTGCCATACAAATGTGTTATTTGGCATCCGTGGTAAGTAATTTTTTATTTATATATTTTTCCCTATTTTAAAATAGCTCCTCCAAATTTACACTCAATTTGTTAACTAAGTGAAAAAATAACAGAAGTATTTTCGATTTTCAGTAGAGAATGTTTAAAAATATCGTTTTTTATTAGACTAATATTAGCTAATTGACAAAATATTAACTAAACGTAAATTGTTCGGACAATGTACAAAATTAATAAAAAAGTAAGTAATTTAACTCCCTTAAAAATTTGTCGTTTTAGTATTCCTACGGAACATTTACCAGGTGTACAAGTATGAAATGCGGATTTTTTTTTCTAAAAAAAATGTTTAAATTCTTAAGAATGATAAAAAGTGCTTTATTCAAAGTATGCTCCATCGCTTGTTATACATTTTTCCCATCTTTCGGGCAATTTGTGAATACCACGCCAGTAAAAATCTTCCCCTTTTGCTGCGAACCATTTATCGAGCCATTTTTTCTCATCTTCGTACGAACCAAAGCGCTGCTCAGCAAGTGCGTGACCCATCGATGCAAACAAGTGGTAATCGGAAGGAGCCAAGTCTGGTGAGTAAGCCGCATGGGGTATAACTTCCTAGCTGAGTGCTTCCAACGTGTCGCGAACTGGTTTTGCCGTATGTGATGGAGCATCGTCATGAAGAAAAATGACTTTGTGTTGCCTCTTTCTGTGTTCTGGCCTTTTTTCAAGCAGCGAATGGTCCAAATCAGTCAATTGTTATTGGTAACGTTTTAGTATTAACCGTTTCCCCAGGTTTTAACAGCTTATAATAGACTACACCCCTCTGGTCCCACCAAACACAGAGCATCGTCTTTCTGCCAAAGCGATTCGGTCTTGCGGTCGATGTGGATGGTGCGCCTGGGTCTATGCATGATTTTTTGCGCTTGAGATTCTCAAAATAAATCCACTTTTAATCCCCTGTAACTATACGATGCAAAAAACGACTTCCTTTTGTACCGAGCGAGCAAAATGTCACACGTGCTTTTGCGCTTTTCCATTTGCCTGTCGTTCAACTCATGTGGTACCCATCTACCGGTCTTCTGAACCTTTCCCATCTCTCATAGCCGATTGGAAACAGCTTGTTGACTAACGCCATATTGCTCGGCGAGTTGTTTTTTTGTGTTTACGACTCATCTTCGTCCAACAATGCTTGCAAAGCCACATCTTCGTATTTTTTTTTGGCGGTTTCCACGTTCCTTGTCTGCAACATCGAAGTCACCACTTTTGAAATGCCGAAACCATGTTTCACACGTATCTTGCGATAGAGCATGTTCATCATAAACTTCTCGAAGTAATCGGTATGATTCGACAGTAGTTTTCTTCAAATGAAAACAAAAAATTAATGCTGTCCGCGAATGCTCTTTGTTCGGTATAAATTTTAACATATTAAACACAACAACACAACACTATGCACACACTTTTCCAATATATCACTCGTGCGCGTCTGACACCTGTTAATGACATAACAAAATGGCGCAGTGTCAAATTTTTATAGCACAAACTGCATTGGTGCACCATTTGTTGTCTGAAATCCGCATTTCATACTTGTACACCTGGTATAAGATCACTCCAGTGTCTGTCCGTTTATCTGTTCGTCCGTCTGTTTGCCACACCCGATTTTCTCCTATACTATGTGACACAGAAATTCGTACTAATATAGGAATTGATGGCCTGATCAGAGCTGTGTAGTTGTGAAAGTTCAATTTTGACTTCAGGGGTTAATTTTGGGGAAAAGAAAAAAAAAATTAATCAGGTCATCAAGTAAGGTGTTAAATGAAACTTTGTAAAAAAATATAAATAATATAATACTTGCGCACACTTTTCTTGGTATTATTTTGAAAAAATCGCTAAAAATCGCTGTCCCCCTCCATTATCTCGAAAAGTACGGATCAAAAAAGTTTGAAAAAACTCTGGAATATTCTCCAGAAGGTGTTGAACGAACGTTATCACTAGTGCATTACCTTCAATATTTTATCGGGTATATAAAAAAAAAAAAAAAAAATTCTAGGTCATCAGTTTTCTGTAAAGTACAGAAAAAACTTTGTTAAAAAGTCAACTAATTCTTTCAGTTTCTGTTAAATGTACCATTATATATATATATATATATATATATATATATATATATATGTATATATATATATATATATATATATATATATATATATATATATATATATATTGTGAATCACTGATTATTTTATATCTTCGTAACAAAAATTTTTATTTTGAAAGCAATCAACGTACGGAACACTAATTGCACAAGTCCAACTTGCGCTTGACCGGTTATTTCTTTCAGTACCGATCCATTTTGAATGTTGGCGACCATCATGGCGAATCTGTTTTTATTGGCTGTCACTTTGAAGAACTAGATTAACGACACTCTCTGCGAATAGCTTTGACGTTCATAATATGATCCTCCCAAGAAAATCTTCTTCTCTGTAGCCCCTGATAGTCTCCATGCTCCGTACAAGAGAGTTGAGAAAACATAACACTTGATTATTCTTATTTTCAAGTATAAACTAAGGGAGGCCCTAAGTGGTTTCATTTTAATGAATGTTGTAACTTTCTTTATTCGGCATTTAATTTCCAGGAGTGAAACCAGTCTTCGTTAATGGCACATCCCAGATAAGTGACGTTATTTACCTTTTCAATAGGCTGACCTTTCGCAAAAATAATTTTATTTTCAGCGTAACCTTTAGAGATGAGCCTATATTTAATCTCTTTACATTCAATTCAAGTCTATATTTAGAAATTATCTCATGTATTCTGATTAAAAACCTTCTGAAGTCCTTCACGGCTATTTAGTAAGAGTCTCGCATCATCCTTATATCGTATATTGTTGATAAATTGTCCATTTGTTCAACATTATCAAGTGCATATTTGTTCGAGATTGTCGAATGCTTCTCATAAGGATTTTAAAAAAGTTATTAAGAATGGGTCACTGTCTCACCCCCCATCTGATTTTAGTGGCCTCTGAGTTTTGCTTCTTATCCTAACACATGTCCAGTAGAGACTGGCAATAAACTGGATGTCTTTTTATCGAGATTTTTTCTATACCGTTGAATAAGTACTTGGATCACGAATAATGCTTCTTAATTACCCATCCCAGAACTCAAACTAAGATTCGCTAATATTTTCCTCGCATTTCTGCTTATCCGCGTAGACTACTCTGAGGAAGATCTTCTCAATATGACTTATAAAGTTCATGATTCTGAAGTCTTCGCATATTTTAGCAGTAAGTTTTTTCGACGGAACCACGAAGGTGTAAATTAGCCAGCCATATAGATAATATTTTTATTATATTTAATCAACACTGCGTATCGAAAACTTCAACTGGTATTTCGTAGAGACTAGCTGTTTTCCAATTTCCTCAAATTCCTCTCTAAAAAGATCACTGGAGGTCATTCAGAACCATGCAATAAGATTGTCCACGGGAGCATACAGAAACAAGTAATTGCATCAGTATTAACTCTATCCTTACAAAGACAATTTTCCTTGATGCGTTTCTATTCACCATGGATAAACAGCTCACCTAAAATTAATCTCAGTCTCACTAAATACAAAAAGGATTCTACCTCTCCAACATTATTAAAATCATTATTCATTCAAATATTACAGTAAAGATTTCACTAAATATTACACTGATGATCTAAATCCATATTGAGAACGGGTGCAGCAGTAATTTCTCCTATATCCAAATCAAGTTATAAATTAAACAACATATCATCGATCTTTACAGCGGAACTGTTGGCCATAAGAGAAGCCATCAGATCTGCAATACCCAACAAAAATAAAAATAATTTAATCATCTCAGATTCACTCAGTTCCCTACAATCCATTAATGCATCTAAAACGTCTATACCCTTAATCCTGGATATAATGAATGTTGTACAAATATGCAATGTCCGTTTAATACAAATTGTGTTTCTATGGTCTCCCAGCCATGTCAACATAAAGGGAAATGACTTCGCGAATATAAATGCAAAAGCAGCAATCATATCAGGAAAAATCGAAAACAAATTTTATCTCCATCAGATCTAATCTCTCATTTTCATAAAACCATAAAAAATATGAATAGATACACAAAAAGTGAAGAAAAACCAAGAACTAATAATAATGGGAGATCTGAATGGGAGAACAGGAAGGAAAACAAAGGACAATACCGTAGGACCATTCGGAGAAGACATTACTAACGACAACGGAGAGAGACTAATAGAGCTGTGTGAACTAAACGGCGTCAAAATAACGAACGGATTCTACAAACACAAAGACATCCACAAATATACTTGGATGCCAGAAACACGAAACTTAAAATCATAAAACACTACAATATAATTAAAAACGATACCACTACCAAAATAAAAGACGTAAGAGTAAAGAAAGGGGCAGAATGTGGAACAGACTATTAACAGCAAATATAAAAGTACCGTGGTACAAGACAATAAAGCAAAAAAAACAATAGATAAAGAAAACAGAAATACTAATGAGATAACAGAAAAAGCAGACAAAGAAATAAAATACAAAATACACTTACTGCAAGACGAAATGATAAGAGACCTATATAGACTACGATTAGATCAAAAATTAAATGAATTTAACTACGACAACCTCCAACAGATGTATGACCACATAAAAGAATGCATCAAACAGGCGTCCCTAGAAGCATTAGGTAAAGAAGACAACAAGAATGAGAAACATAAAATTAGAATCTGTGAAAAAACCAAAGAATCTATAAAGGAGAAAAAGAGACTATACGAAAAATGGCTGAATACAAAATCAGAAGAAGATCTATAGAAATATAAAGAGAAAAATGCAGAAACGAGGAGGATGATAAACAAACAAAAGAACGAGGGATGGGAAAAATCGTGCGAACATGTAGAACAGTATATAGGAGGAACTAGAAGTACAGAGTCATGGAGAATAATTAAAACATTAAGGATTAACAATAGAGAGAAGACGTATATAGAGTACATCCCAGAAAGCGAGAGGGAAGAATATTATAAGAAGCTGCTAACAGAAGACAGACAAGAATTCCAAGAAGAGAAACCCTGAAGAAGAACAGAATAAGGAAATAAAAGAGATAGAACTAAGCTATGAAGAAATAAAGAAGACAATAAAAACACTCAAAAATAATAAATCTGCAGGACCTGGGGGTGTGGTAAATGAAATGATTAAGTAAGGGTCTAATAAATTACATCGAATGCTGAGAAACATATTCCACAGAGCGATAAATGGAGAAAAAATACCAGAGGGAATGGTCAAAAGCTTATATAGTATCTATATTTAAAAAGGGAGATCGCAGAAAATGCACAAACTATAGAGACCTAAGCATAATATCGAGTATGGGACGTTTGTATGGAAAAATTATTAAAAATATCATGGAAGAAAATAAAAAGGAAAAATTGGAGAAGACCAAGCAGGCTTGACGGCCGGAAAATCATGTATAGACCACATATACACTATAAAACAAACAATGGAAATAAAACTGGCAAAGAATAGAGAAGTTCATCTAGCCTTCATAGACATAAGAAAGGCCTATGACTCAGTACCAAGACAAAGATTATGGAACGCAATGAAAGAAATAGGCATTGACAAAGAATTAATATACGCAGTAAAAGCTCTCTACGAAAACAACACAGTGAACATAAAAATAGGACATAAAATAGGGAAGAGACTCCAAACATCAAAAGGTATATTATAAGGATGCTCTAGATCCCCAACACTATTCAAAATATACCTTGAACAAACATTAAAAAAATGGAAGCAAAAATGTAGTGGAATGGGAGTCCCAATACGAGAAGATTACTTATATACTCTAAGTTTGGCAGACGACCAAGTAATCATAGCGCAAGATGAGGAAGACCTCAGTTATATGGTAAGAAAACTGAAAGAAGAATACACTAAAGCAGGATTAGCAATAAACTTTGATAAAACGGAATATCTAACAACAAAGGAGGGAAACGTTGAGAATCTAGAAACGAGATAACGAAACAATAATCAAAGGAACCGATAGATTTAAATATCTAGGAACCATCATTTCAAAAAACGCAACATCAGAAGAAGAGATTAAAGCTATATTAGGACAAACGCGAACATGCATAAGACAATTAAATTCGATCCTGTGGGACAAGCACATTACAACGAGAAACAAAAAACACGCATATACAAATCAATAATACAAAGCATAATGACATACGGGTCAGAAACATGGACGATCAACAAAAGAAATAAATCTAAAATTAACGCGGTAGAGATGGAGTATTGGAGAAGATGTCGTAGAGTGACACGTATGGACAGAATAACAAATGAAGAAATAAGAAGCAGAATGAACATCAAAGAGAACGCAATAAACACCATTGAAGAAAAACGATTAAAATGGTGTGGACGCATAAGACGAAGCAAAGATAATAGGTGGATAAAGCAAATAACGGAGTGGAGCCCTATAGGGAGAAGAAAAAGAGGAAGACCCAGACGATCGTAGAGAGACGATGTGCACGAGGCTATGGAGGACAGGGGTCTAACAGATGGAGACTGGGAAGATAGAAACGGATGGAATCAAAGGCTGAGAGAAGGAAGACAGACATATATATATATATATATATATATATATATATATATATATATATATATATATATATATATATATATATGTTTCAATTGGATCTGCAAGACGAGAATAAACTTTGGGAATCCAAATCAAATGTATACCCACCCTTACATCTTCAGAGCTTGAGCAGAAGAGCTAATGTCATATGGAGGAGAATAGCTACGGGACATACACATCTTACTCATGCTGACCTTCTCAAAAA
The DNA here is from genome assembly GCA_019049505.1 of Pachyrhynchus sulphureomaculatus. Taxonomy (NCBI): domain Eukaryota; kingdom Metazoa; phylum Arthropoda; class Insecta; order Coleoptera; family Curculionidae; genus Pachyrhynchus; species Pachyrhynchus sulphureomaculatus. Next base: position 25,604,450 of record CM032449.1, read on the forward strand.
TGACCCGATCCCAATTTGTCAAATACATCTCACTACACTCACAATAAAGCATATTTTGTCTCATGATTATACTCACATTAGGACTAAATATAGTCTACGAAGACCCTAAATGAAATTCTGACCCCAAATAAAGAAAATGTACAATCCCTAATAAAATTCCTGAAAGAAGCAGATCTTTATACTAAGATATAACCTAACACAGGCGCCAAATGACCACAGTTGTCGACGCGGATTTAGTGATGGCGTGCAGCATTTCTGGTACAGTGTTTTTTTTTTTAGTCAGTTTTATAATTTTGGTCCTAGTTTATCAGGACGCTGACAATCTTTAACAAGCTCCGGGATACGTTTACGAGCTCCTTGGAATTGTTTATTAATATATATGTCTTTTTTTTTATGGACAGAGTACACGTGCTGCAGGAAAATCCCTAAAGCCCTATAGGAGCGACACGTGTGCGGAAGGAGCGATTCACGTTGGTATTGAATCGCTTTAATTTATACGCAATAGGAAATACAGTCCTAGGCAAATCATTCCAAAGAGATGCTGTTCTCCACATAAAAGACTGCTTGAAAAGGGTTGTACGAGGAGTGATAAGCTGCCCTTCATACGGATGTGTAGGATTAGCGCGACGTGTAGTCCTGGCATGCACCACTTTAGGAGGAGTTAAGCGAGCTGCATCCGTCGAACACTTTCCATGAAAATACTTGTAGAATAAACTCAATCGTCTTGATGTTCTAAGGACTTAAAGCTGATGATCAGTTCTGGGTCTCTAATCAGATGAACAGCTCTCTTCTGAATAGAATCCAACAAATGCAGGGTATATTTGGAAGCAGAGCCTCAAACATGGGAACGTTATTCCAACGTTGGTCAATTATGAGCTTTATACAGAACTAGCCGTGCCCGCGGCTCCGCTCGCGTGGACTTGATTCACTATTATCGTCACTGCTTATTCCTTATGTTACCTAACGTAATAAAATAACTGCCATTATTTCCCCTTATCTCCCATTATTTTTCCTTATCTACCATTATCTTTCCATAATTTCCATTATCTAGGCTTATCTCTGTTTATCTCCCATTATTTCTCCTTATCTCACTTACCTCCCATTATCTAGGCTTATCTCGACTTATCTCTCAATATTTCTTCTTATCTCCCATTATTTCTCCTTATCTCCCATTATCTCACCATAACTCCCATTATCTAGACTTATCTTCGCTTATCTCCCATTATTTCTCCTTATCTTCCATTATTTATACTTATCTCCAATTATCTCACCTTATCTCCCGTTATCTAGGCTTATATCGAATTATATAGAACATATGTATAAATTTATAAAAACACGTAAATCGAATAAGTGGTTCTCAAATGGTAAGCGCACTAACGGACAGATAGACAGACAGAGAGACGTTGCATTTTATATACATTATATTCTTTGCAACATGATATTGTTCCATATTTAATGGTTTAGGCAGTGTATTGGAAGAGAATGCGCTAAGGGTAACCTTTTTTCCGACTTGATTCACTATTATCATCACTGCTTATTTTTTATGTTACCTAACGCAATAAAATATATCCTATAACTTGGCCAGAGAACATATGTATGTTTAAAAAAAAAAGTACGTAAATCGGATAAGTGGTTCTCCAGTGATAAGCACACTAACGGACAGACAGACAGACAGAGATACGTTGCATTATATATATATATATTTATATATAATATATATATATATATATATGTATATATATATATATATATATATATATATATATATATATATATATATATATATATATATATGTATATATATATATATATATATTTTATATATATATATATATATATATATATATATATATATATATATATATATATATATATATATACAGTCGACACAGTTTATAGTGAAACTCTATATAGTGACAAACTCTTTATAGTGCAATTTTTTCAAGACCTATAATATTTATTATACCATTATATACGGATTTTTTCTTTATATAGTGAAAAACTTTCTATAGTGAAATTTCGGTCAACATTTTGGTCTTTCACTATATAGAGTATCGACTGTATATATATATATATATATATATATATATATATATATATATATATATATATATATATATATATATATATATATATATATGTATATATATATATATATATATATATATATATATATATATATATATATACATATATATATATATATATATATATATATACATATATATATATATATATATATATATATATATATTATATATATATATATATATATATAACCTGGTCAGAGAAGATATGTATGAATTTAAAAAATTACGTATATCGGATAAGTGGGTCTCGAGGGATAAGCGCACTAACGAACAGACAGACAGACGTTGCATTTTATATATATTATAGATATAGATTATTATAATTTATTACAAAAAGTTCTTCTTTCTCACATTTGATCAATGTGGTTCCATGTTTGGCTGACGGGCCAAAACCAAGTCAGCACAAACGCTATTACCATTCCGTATTAAGGAATGACCTGACAATGTTACATGTTTTCAAAATCACTGACTTCTGAATGTTTCTGTGTATGTCCGTGTTGAGTCCCAATTGCACTAAATGTGGTGTGAATGTTATTGGTGTAAGGCCTGTGGCTGATATAATGAGGGGGACAATGATGACTTTTTCCTGTCTCCATAACCTTTTTATTTCCGTTGCAAGGTCTGTGTATTTGGAAATTTTTTCTGTGTATTTCGCTTGGATGTTTGTGTCGTTGGGGACAGCTATGTCAATCAGATAGGTGACTTTTCCTTTTTTGCACTGAAAAGTAATATCGGGTCTATTGGCGGAGACTGTTTTATCTGTATGGATACCGATATCCCAGTAGAGCTTGTAATCTTCATTTTCAAGTATGGATGTTGGCGTGTATTTGTAGTAGGGATCTGTGTTTTCTATGAGTCTGTATGTTGTGGCTAGTGCTTGGTGAACCACTTTGGCAGCTGAATCATGCCTGGCTGTGTACTCCGTTCCGGCCAATATTTTACATCCGCTCGTTATGTGTTCGATCGTTTCTTTCTGCTGGTGGCATTTCCTACATCTGTCCTCTGCAATAGTCGGGTCTTTGATGATATGCTTTTGGTAGTTTCTGGTTAATATGACTTTATCCTGGATGGCAAGTAAGAAGCCTTCAGTCTCAGGGAATAGCTGCCCATCCCGTAACCAGGTGTATGATTGTTTTTTATTTACGTGGTCTTGTTCTATGTGGTATCTGTGTTTTCCGTGGAGTGTTTTCTCTGACCACGTTTTCATCTTTTCCTGTTGTAATTGGGTGTGACTGTGTGTGTCTGCTGAGTGGTCTGCCCGGGCTAAGTCGAGAGGTGTGTAGTTTTTGTCTGCTTTCACTGTCGCTGTGTGGAGGCTGGTTTGCTTGCTGTGAAAGAATTTCCTAAGTGTTTGTATTTGTTTTGTGTGTAATGATCTGATGTCTATAATTCCTCTTCCTCCTGCCTTCCTCTCGATGGTAAGTCTTTCTTTGCATGCGTTGGGGTGTAATTTCCTGTATTTGGTGAATTGAGATCGTATAAGGATGTGAATATTTTCTATGTCTGTTTGTGACCATTTGATGATACCAAATGAATATGTGAGTATAGGTATAGCGAACGTGTTGATGGCTTTAGTGAGATTCTTAGAGTTGAGTTTTGTTTGCAAAAGTTTCGTCAGTCTGTTTTTGAATTCGGTTCTGAGCTCTGTTTTGATGTGAGTGTGGTTGAGTTTGGTGCTTTGTTGGAAGCCTAGATATTTGTATGTTTCTTTATCGAACATGTTATCGAGCGTTTCATTGTTGATGGTTTCTGTCTCATGGTGGTGCTTCCATTGGCCTTTGTTGATGTGGAGCACTTTGCATTTACTTATACCAAATTCCATATTGACATCTAAGGTGAATATTTCTGTGATTTTGAGGAGTTCTTTCAGCTGTGTTTGTGTGGCAGCGTAGAGTTTTATGTCGTCCATATATAGGAGGTGGTTTATTTTATGTTGATTCTCTTTTTGGTGTCTGATATTGAAGCCATGCTCTGTTCTGTTTAGTATATTTGAGAGTGGATTGAGACAGAGGCAAAACCATAGTGCACTGAGCGAGTCTCCCTGAAATATACCCCGTCTGATGTACAGCTCTTCTGTTTGGATCCGTTCGGTTTGTGTTTCTAGGCGTATTTTGGTTTTCCATGTTTTCATAATTTGCGCGAGAAACTGCCTGAGGTGTTGGTTGATTTTATAGATTTCTAGGGCCCTGATTAACCAGCTGTGGGGTATGGAGTCGAAGGCTTTTTTATAGTCTATGTAACCGATGTGAAGGTTTCTGTGTTCTTTTCTGGTTTGTCCCATAATCACGCTATCTATAATCAGCTGCTCTTTGCATCCTCGACTATTTTTCCTGCATCCCTTCTGCTCTTCTGTGAGGATATTGTTGTCTGTTAGGTGTTGTTCTATTTTCTTCGATATTGTGGCTGTGATGATCTTGTATAGGGTTGGAAGACAGGTGATAGGTCGGTAGTTTGACGGGTTTGTGGTGTCTGAGCTTTTGGGTTTAACGTATGTTATTCCTTGTGTGAGGAAAGTGGGAAATGTGTGTGGTTGTAGAATGGCTTTGTTGATTTGGTGTGTGAGTGCTTCGTGTGTGGTGGTAAACTGTTTGTACCAGAAGTTTTGTATATTGTCTATTCCAGGACATTTCCAGTTGTGTGTGTGTTTGATAGTTTCTGTAATTTCTTGTGTATTAAATGTGGTATTTTCTTGTTCTGTCACATGTTTATGTTTGTCTTCTTCGGCTTTGATCCAGGGGGTGTTATTATTGTGTTGTTTGGGTTCTGACCAGATACTTTTCCAATAATCTGTGAGTTCTTGTTTGTTTGGTGGTTCAGTCACTGCTATGTGCTTGTTGTACATAGTTTTCCGGTAGAACTGTTTTTCGCTTCTTCGGAAGAGGTTGTTGGTGTCTTTCCTCTCATTTGATTCTTTGTATCTACGGAGTCTTGCGGCATATACAGATAGTTTTTGTTTCAAGGTATCGAGGATTTCTGGCAGTGTTCTGTTGGGAGACTTAGATTTGATCTTGTTTGCCCCCTGTGTGACACGTTTGGACGCGTTCCCGCTTATAAACTGGGTAAGATGTCCTAGATCTCTCCTGATGTTGTTGATTTTGTTTTCTATTCTTATTTGCCATTTGAATTTTGGTTTTGTCCTGTTGTGGTTTCCTTGTCGTTGAGGGAGTTTTTGATTATTTTGTGTTAGAGTGGTGATTGCAGCTGCGTATATTATTGTGTGAATGTCTTCGATTGTGCTTGAGTCTGTTATATACTGAGGTATTATGTGCTTGTTTAGTGTGTTGAGGATTGGTTGCGTGCTCTGTCTGAAGATTAAACGAGGGATGGGATTTCTTGTTGTGGGGTCGGTGCCTGACCATCGAGCTAGATGTGACTCCATTTTTGCTTTAAGTGTTTGTATAAGAGGTGATTCGGGGTGATGTTGTGTGGATGTCGTTGAGGGTGGCGAGTGATTCATGTTGTTGTCTGTGATATGGTGTTGCGCGGTACTCGCAATATTATTTTGCGTTATGCTCCTCCTGGGTGGTGGGTATTGTTGTGTTCGACTGGGTGGTTGTGTGTGTGAGGCTGGTTCGGAATCTGCTTTATTGTTTCTATTGTTTGGTTGGTCTGTGTTCAGTTCAACAGCCACTGTGTCCTTGATGGTTTGCAATTCGAGAGGTGTGAGACGATTGTTCTTGGTAATAACTCTTTTTTGGTCTACTACTCTCTGTTCTGAAACAAGTAATTGCAGATGTGGATATTCGGTCAAGAAAAGTCTGTGCAGTTGCTGTCTGTAGCCATATGTTATTGTTTCGAGTTTGGTGGCGGTGTAGTAACAGCGCATCACCGTCCTATTCATCTCATCCGTCCACTTTAACCGCTGTCTTGGTTTTCCAGCCTTGGTAGTTGCATGTTGTCCTTGCAATACATACGGGCCCTGGCCTGGATTTGGTGGTTGTGTTTGTCCCGTATCTACGTCGGTTGCGCTTGGGATTGATGTTGGTGGGTCCAAGCGGCGAGTGATTCTCTTCTCAGTGATTTCTTTGTCAGGTTTTGTGTTTTCATTACAGCAACGCATGCCGTGTTCGTTGATTCCGGTGGTGCAACTCATGCGCTGTTGTGATTTTCCCGCCTTGGTGGGTGTCGGCTTAGTCGCCAACACAACACTTTTGGCAGGTCCATTTTCGGTTGCCTGGTCTTCATCGTTTTGGTCGAGCTGCCATTTCCCGCGACGTCCTCGACCGTTACGTCGCTCGCCCGATGCTTCTTTTATTGGTCTGTTGTTTCTCTGGAATGTTTTCAGTGTTTTGTGGTGTCAGAAGCTCAAAGTGTCCCGACATTGAGTTGCCTGTTAGTAGAAGGTAAATGGTTTTGTTGTATTTTCCCGTGCTTATTATTGTTGGTCTGTCCGTAAAAGTTATTTTTGTATGTCTTGTTCTTCGTTGTTTTGAGAAGATATGAAAGTTGCTATTTTGTGTTTCCGAGAGGGCAAGTATCTCTAGGCTCGTTCCATAGGTGCCATTTTTCCGCATATAATTATAATAGTTATTGAAGTCTTTTATATCGTCGACTTCAATTAATGAAAATGTGTGAAGTTCCGACCAGTTTTGTTGTAAATATCTTAGAGCAACCTCTCGGAGTTTCTCATGATGGTTCTGGTGGCCATATAAGTATAAGCTAACTGCACGGAAAAGGCAATTTCCATCACCTACAATGTCGGATCTGGTAAAACTATCGGGAGTAGTTTCGACTGAGGCGGTTGTTTGGTTCGTCTGTAGTTGTTGTTGTGGTGTTGCTGTAGCTGTTTGTACGACAGGGGTCCGCCTCCGCAACACCCTTCCATTTTCATTATTATAATTATTATTGTTTAACATAGTATTCCCACGAGTATCCTAGGAAAGAAAGGTCGACTGCGGCAGAGCCTGGATGCCACAGCAAGGCTACTTACTCCCGGAGGGCGCCCGGTATCCGGGGGAACCGTTCGCGACTCATAAACGCTGAGCCATTCATCTTCTCGGCACGGTAAACACCTTAAGATTGCGTCGTGGGTCTCGAGGGATAAGCGCACTAACGAACAGACAGACAGACGTTGCATTTTATATATATTATAGATATAGATTATTATTATTAATATTATTATTATATAACCTGGCCGAATAATATATGTATGAATTTAAAAAAAAGACACGTAAATTGGATAAGTGGTTCTCGCGTGATAAACGCACTAATGGACAGACAGAGATACATTGCATTTTATATATATATTATAGATTATAGATTATCGATATTCTCTGCTACATAATATTGTTCCATATTTAATGGTATAGCCTATAACCTGGCCAGAGAATATACGTATGTTTTAAAAAAAAAGTACGTAAATCGGATAAGTGGTTCTCCAGTGATAAGCGCACTAACGGACGGACAGACAGACAGAGAGACGTTGCATTATATATATATATATATATATATATATATATATATATATATATATATATATTTATATATATTATAGAAGAAGAATTGTTGCGGAGTGTAAAACTTTCCAGTTCGAAACACTGTTCCCCGCTTTTGAGAAGATCTCCTTGCTATGCTTGACTAGCTTTTCCCTTTTTTAGTGTTCCGTACGGAACACTTATAAGATCACTTCGGTGTCTGTCTGTCTGTCACACCCGATTTTTCTCCGAAACTATTTGACATAGAAAGTTGAAATTTGGTAATAATATAGAAATTGATGGCCTTATCAGAGCCATGTAGTTTTGAGAGTTAAATTTTGGCTTAAGGGGTTAGTTTTGGGAGGTGAAATCGGAAGTGAAAAAAAAAAAATTTTACTTGGTCATCGAATGTAATGTCAAATGAAAGCTTGTGAAAACACGAATAAAAAATATATATATAATGTAATACTTGCGCGCACTTTTCTTTGTATTATTTTTAAAAAATCGCGAAAAATCACTGTCCCCCGCCTTATCTCGAAAAGTACTTATCAAAAAATTTTGAAAAAATTCTGGAATATTCTCCACGGGGTGTAGATTGAACGAAAATTATCACCTTTAATAATTTTTCTGGTATTTAAAAAAAAATAAAAAAATTTCAAGGTCATCAGATTTCAGTAAAGATTGGAAACAAACTTTGTTGAAAATTCATTCGGGGTGTGTTTTGTGAAGTCACTGATCATTTTATACCTCTGTAACAATTTTTTTTTTATTTTAAAAGGAATCAACGTACGGAACACTAATTGCGCAAGTTCAACTTGCACTTGACCGGTTATTTTTTGATGACATTTCTGATATTCAATTTATATTATCATGCGTTATATATTTGTTCTTCTTAAAACAACAAGTTTTTCAAGAATTTTAAGACAGTTTTTAAAGGAGAAGTGTCTGAAAAGTAACGGACATTTATCAGAGTGAATGACTAATTAAAGTAGAAAGCACAACAAAGTGTTACAGGTTAAAAATTAGAAGATTCTTCTTCTTATTCCTTCAGCCGCTCTCTACCCACTGTCGGGTATAGGCCTCTCACAAATCTTTCAATTTTTCTCTATGTTATGCTTGTTGATACCAGTTAAGCCCTCCGACTCTCTTCAGATCGTCGTTCCATCTCTGTTGGGGCCTTCCTATGCTTCGCTTTTCACCCCATGGTCTCCACCTAGTGATCTTGCCACTCCACTTACACGTCGCTCTCGCTACATGGCCGGCCCAGCTTCATTTTAGAGATGTTATCCGTTTGGTGATATCATCCACCTTTGTTTGTTGTCTAATCCATTTATTAGTTTTCTCGTCCTTCAAAGTAACACTCAACATCTTCCTTTCCATTGCTCGTTGGTGAACTTGTAGTTTTTCTATTGTTCTGTTAGTTAAAACCCATGTCTCGGCTCCATACGTTGTAGCTGGTAAGATATATTGATTATAAATTTGGGTTTTTGATCCTTGAGGAATGTTCATATTCAGTACATATTTTAATTTTCCATATGCTGCCCATCCCATACGTATCCTTCTTTTTATTTCAAGCTGCTCGTTTTCCTTTCCTATCGTTATTATTTGGCCCAGATAGATATATGTGTTTACTTTTTCTATTGTTGAATGTTCAATCACTATATTTTCATCATTGGTGTCTTCGTTACTCATGTGCTTTGTCTTTGAGAAATTTATGTCAAATCCCACTTTTCTTGCTTGGTGGTGGAGATCTGTGATCATTTGGATCATTTCATTCTTATTGTTTGCTATAATTACAACGAATCTAAAAAACGTCAAAAGACTTTATTTTCTTTACATATACTAAATTTGGTGAGGCGAAACTTCAAGAACAACCTGTCTATCTTTCGTAACAACAAAAAGATATATGTACTGATTCACGTTTAACAGCTGTCAATTGTCTTTTGTTTTCTCTGATAGAAATGTAATTTACAATAAGATACGATAAAATAAATACTTCTGTATTAGATAAGATTATGATTTGTAAAGACAATAGTATATAATTTTTACAATCTAAAACACAATGATATCATCATCCAGAGGAATAATGGTCTACATAAATTAATGGTTTAATAATCTATAACAAATATAAAAGTGTAATAGTGGAAAATTACCGGGTACCCATAACTATATAAAAAAATACGCACTATCATAGCATAAAAATGTGTATAACGGGGAGTTTTTACTTCTCTCAATGACTAAACTATTGTATTCGTAACAAAATCCCCTGGGAATTTTTCATTTTTTTACGGTCTCTAAATCAGGAAAAACATATTTCTGTCAATTTCTTCGCTGCATTTTTTGCTGCAATAATTACAAAATTCTTTATTCCTTTAGACATGAAATGTATAGAAAACATCAACTACAATTAATAGATTATTTACAATCACCGGTCAAGTGCAAGTTGAACTTGCGCAATTAGTGTTCCGTACGTTGATTGCTTTTAAAATAAAAAATTTTGTAACGGAGGTATAAAATGATCAGTGACTTCACAAAACACACCCCAAATGAGTTTTTTAACAAAGTTTGTTTCCAATCTGAAATTTTTGTTTTTTTTATATACCAGATAAATTATTAAAGGTAATGCACTCGTGATAATTTTCGTTCAATCTACACCCCGTGGAGAATATTCCAGAATTTTTTCAAAATTTTTTGATAAGTACTTTTCGAGATAAGGCGGGTGGACAGCGATTTTTCGCGATTTTTCCAAAATAATACAAAGAAAAGTGCGCGCATGTACTACATTATATATATATATATATATATATGTATATATATATATATATATATATATATATATATATATATATATATATATATATATATATATATATATAGATATATATATATATATATATTTTACTAGTGTTTTCACAAGCTTTCATTTGACACCACTCGATTACATAGTAAAAAAAATTTTTTTCACTTTCGATTTCACCCCCCAAAACTAACCCCTTAAGTCAAAATTTAACTTTCACAACTACATGGCTCTGATGAGGCCATCAATTCCTATATTATTACCAAATTTCAACTTTCTATGACAAATAGTTACGGAGAAAATCGGGTGTGACAGACGGACAGACAGACAGACAGACGGACAGACAGACAGACACCGAAGTGATCTTATAAGTGTTCCGTTCGGAACACTAAAAACGTCAAAAGGTTTTATTTTCTTTATAGAGACTAAATTTGGTGAGGCGAATCTTCAAGAACAACCTGTCTATCTTTCGCAACAACAAAAAGATATATATACTGATCCGAGAAGTTCAAAACCAAAACCATTGGTCGCTTAATGTATGGTGTGGAATATTAAATTTTCGAATTATTGGTCTATATTTTTTCCGCGGACCGCTTAACGGGCCTAGATATCTAATTTTTTTGCAAAACGAATTACCCCAGCTTCTTGAAGAAGTTGATAATTTTGAAAGGGAACAAATGTGGATTCAACAAGACGAAGCTATATAATTTTTACAATCTAAAACACAATGATATCATCATCCAGAGGAATAATGGTCTACATAAATTAATGGTTTAATAATCTATAACAAATATAAAAGTGTAATAGTGGAAAAATTACCGGGTACCCATAACTATATAAAAAAATACGCACTATCATAGCATAAAAATGTGTATAACGGGGAGTTTTTTTACTTCTCTCAATGACTAAACTATTGTATTCGTAACAAAATCCCCTGGGAATTTTTCATTTTTTTACGTATTAAGGTCTCTAAATCAGGAAAAATATGTTTTGTCAATTTCTTGGCTCCATTTTTTGCTGCAATAATTGCAAAATTCTTTATTCCGTTAGACATGAAATATATAGAAAACGTCAACTACACTTAATAGATTATTTACAATAACCGGTCAAGTGCAAGTTGAACTTGCGCAATTAGTCTTCCGTACGTTGATTGCTTTTAAAATAAAATATTTTGTAACGGAGGTATGAAATGATCAATGACTTCACCAAACACACCCCAAATGAGTTTTCAACAAAGTTTGTTTCCAATCTTTACTGAAAATTGATGACCTTGAAATTTTTGTTTTTTTTTTATATACCAGATAAATTATTATTAAAGGTAATGCACTCATGATAATTCTCGTTCAATCTACACCCCTTGGAGAATATTCTAGACTTTTTTCAAATTTTTTTAATAAGTACTTAATTTTGTATCTGTTTTTTCTGCTATAAGTGAAGTAGCAAAGTTTAAGAGTGCGGCGGTGATATAAAATTTACCGAAACTTCTCTTCGTGGACTTGGTTTTAAACTAAAGCAAATTGGGCTGAATGTGAACCAGTTTTAATAAACTCATGCTCTCTTATCAGTGGTAGAGCATATGATGTGAATAGACGATTAGTTTTTGCGTTCAGACTTCTTGGTATTGGTTTAGTAGGAATAGAGAAATTCTGTGGAATCATAGACTTACCTAAACCAATTTTCCAATCGGTCTACGATAAAGTTGTGAATGACATTAACACTGCTACAAGAGCTATTTATGAATTGTCCATGAAAACTGTTGTTCAAGAGGCAAAAGAATTGAATAACACGGTAGAACTCACGGTCTCAGGGGATGGAACTTGGAAGAAACCTGGTTTCTCATCCCTTTTAGGCGTTTCTACTCTTATATCATTTTACTCAGGAAAAGTTCTTGATCTTATAATAAAAAGTTCATACTGCAAAGCTTGTGAATTTTGGACAAATGTTGAAGGTACTGAGGAGTATGATGAGTGGAACACTGATGAACACTCAGATAAATGTTCTGCCAATCACGAAAGGTCAGCCGGAAAAATTGAATAAATGTTCAAAAGATCCGAAATACTTTATAACGTACGATATGGTAATTACGTAGGCGGTGGAGACAGTAAGACTTATAACGGAATTGTTGACTCAAATTCATGTGAAAATTTAGTTGTTAAAAAAAGTATGTATAGGTCACGTGCAAAAGCGAATGGGTACGCAATTACGCAAAATAAAAAAAGATATTTCTGTTATAGATGGCAGAGGGAAGTTGACAGCCAAGCTTGTTAATGAGTTAACAGTTTACTATGGTCTTGCAATTAGAAGGAGTATAAATATATCAGTTGAAACAATAAAAAATGCGATATGGGCAACTTATTATCATAAAATATCTACTGATGAAAAGCCAAAGCATGTTAAGTGCCCGTCCGGCGAAGATACCTGGTGTTCGTATCAGAAAGCGAAAGCCTCTGGAACTTTGGATTCTTATAAGCATAAAAATTCTATTCTTGTAGTTATCCAAAAAGTAATTGAACCAGTATACGATAGATTAACTGATACTGATTTGTTAGAACGCTGTTTAAAAGGATACACTCAGAATAATAACGAATGTCTAGAGCAGGGGACGGCAACCTATGGCACGCGTGCCATCTCTGGCACGCCAAGCAATTTTGAATGGCGCGCGTACCTATTCAAAGTTTACACATTAATTCTGTAATCTGTGACATGTTTCGAAATTAAGTAAATAATCGAAGACAGTATTACTTTAACGATACAAACAAAAACGATATATTATATAGGTCACTAGGTATTATTACCAAAAACTACAAAATATACATTTTATAATTTATAATTTTACTGAATGTATTGGTTTGGCTTTAATTTCGGCAAGTATTAAAGACGGCAAGCCTCAAAATATAAGCCTAGGCAAAAACACAAATAAACGTCCTCAAATCAGATCAAAAGAGCCGCTATAAGGCGGTTTTTGTTTGACTTGACTTCAATCGTTCCGACGCGCGCCGCAACTCTTTTTATATTGCCGCACTTTAGTTTTTGTTAGATTTAACTTCTAGGCGGCCCTTTGATTGCAATGGGCGCGTTGTAGATAATAATTTTTGTTCTAAGAAATTTAATAAACGTAATTATTGGAATTTTCTGGCAACTTTATTTTTCTATATATAGCAAGCGGCTACACGTTTGGATCATTTAGTATAGAAGTAACATCCGATCCAGTCAATAGTCGTCGAAAAGTTTAAAAATTACAATTACGTTGCGTTATGGCCGCGAAGAAACAGAAGGTAGACGTTCGATCATTTCAAACTTCATGGACAACAGATTACGGTTTTGTACAGCAAAACGATCGGGCCATTTGTGTCCTATGTCGGGAAAGCGTAGTTTTCCCCGGACATCTAGTATTCAACGACATTTCCAGAAAAAACATGAATCGTCATTTAAAGATAACGCTGATAAAAGGGAGGCAATACAAAGAGCAAGTAAACAATACGAGAAACAGTCAACATTCTTTAGCAAAGTTTTCCAAGGAAAAAATCAGGTAACTGAATGCAGTTTCAAAATTGCACAATCGTTGACACAAAAAGGGTAGGCTGTTCACTGACGAAGAATTTATGAAGCAAATGTTTTTGAGTACTGGCGAGATTTTATTCGACGACTTGCCCAATAAGGATACAATATTGGCCAGGATTAGGGATATACCGGCATCAGCGCGGACCATCGAGAGACGAATTACCGAAATGACACAAAATGTCCAAAAACAGCAGAGAGACGCTATCAAACGGAGTTTGTATTTAATGTAGCATTGAATGAAAGTGTCGATATTAATGACATTGCCCGTCTAGCAATCGTTGCGTGATACTTCGATGATGGCAGTGTGTATGAAGAGCTGATTTGTCTGCTCCCATTGCAGGGAACTACAAGAGGAGAGGATATATTTTCAGAATTTGTTAAACATTTTGAAAAGCGGAACATTGATTTAAATAAAATTTTTTCGTAAAGACAGATGGAGCTCCTGCTATGATTGGGAGACATAAAGGATTTGTTTCTCTTCTTATTGAACGCATGGGTCGATCAGTTTTGAATTTTCATTGCATAATTCACCAAGAGAGTTTGTGCGCTAAAATTTCCGCTGAAAGTTTAAAATCCGTGATGGATAGGGTGGTTAAAATAGTTAACTACATTGTCGGTCCATAGACAATTTAAGGCGTTTCTGCAGGAATTCTGATATACCATTGCACAATAATGTGCGCTGGCTCAGCCGTGGTAAAGTGCTCTCTAGATTTGTGCAATGTCTGGGCGAAATTAAATCGTTCTTGTTGGAAAAAAATCAAGTGGATGCTTATCCTCAACTAGAAGATAAAAGCTGGATCTGTATGTTAATGTTTCTTACTGATATTACAAACCATCTCAGTGAACTCAACTTAAAGTTACAAGGTTCAGGCAAAACAGTTCTGGATTTATACGAATCCTGGAAATCATTCAAATTAAAAATAGATTTATTTATCAGCGATATTACTACAAATACACATAAATATTTTCCAAATTTAAAAACTTATATATCTAGTGTCGACGATGGTGCACGAATAGACGAAATTCTTAAATATATGACTAATTTAAAAGAGGAGTTTATCGAGAGGGGTCAGGATTTTGATAAATATGGTCCTATGTTCGCTTTTTTAACCAAACCAGATTTAATGGATTTTTCCAGCAGTTGCTTTGGCATATCTCTTTTCTCATGGATGGACATTAATGATTTTGATCTTCAATATATACAATACAAGCTCCGAGTTATGGAACACGAAATTTGTAGAATTAAGAAGGGTATTAGAAGGTGACTGCCAGTACCATTCAAACGAGATACTCCGTTGTTGGATGAGTTTACCAGAAAAATTTATTTGTCTTAAGAAAGTAGCGTTTGCCATGCTTACAGCTCTCGGATCATCCTATATCTGTGAACAACTTTTTTCCCATATGAGAGTGATTTTAAACCCGTACCGAAGCAGGCTGACAACAGACAACTCGGAAGCATGTGTGACACTGAGAATAACCGGATATAAGAAAACTCTCTAAAGAACTTCAAGCACAGGGTTCACACTAGGTCCTAGGACTTTAATAATAAAATTATTTGTTAATTGTTTAAAATTTTTTTGTAATTAAACCTTCTAAAAGCAAGATTTTAAGTTAAGTTAAGTTAATTCTTGTTAATTTTAGTTGTAGTAAGTACCTATGTCGGCACGCAAAATATTGTATGGAAGAAAACTGGCACCCCTTAGTTAAAAGGTTGCCGACCCCTGGTCTAGAGTCTGTTATTTGGTCTATGGCTCTAAAAGTGCATTACAGTGGCACAAAAATTGTTGAGATTACATCTTATATTGCAGCTAGTATATTTAATAATCGATACCATATACTAGTGTATTACAAATGATGCAATTATTAAAGCTTGTAATTGGCTCAAGCGGACTGCGATTTACCGAGAACTTGGATTCTCTACGAATATCTATAGCCAACATGAGAGCCCAACAGGAGACTAAAGAGGCCAGAAAATTGAAAAGAGCTGCTCAAAAGGAGTCGGAGGACATCGTAGCAACAGCGAAAGACCTCATGTACGGTCCAGGAATCGCAGATTGAAGGTAATTTAAAAAATATATTTGGTTTTAAGACGCTGACGCCGTATTTGTTTTCTTTTGCGCTTTTTTCGAAACTATTTTTTTCAAACTGGTGTAGAAGATATCTTAAGTTCTACTTAACCGATTTTATTAAAATTTACAACACATATTTTTTATAATATTATCTAAGATGTAGCATAGCATTTTTTTGATTGGGTGTCACGTTCATAAGTTATAAATTTTTTTTAAACTCAAAATTTCGATAAAAATCTGAGATTTTTTTCAAACAGCTGTCATTTCTACAAAAAAATTTTAATTTTTTTTTCTTATGCTACATCTTAGCTATTACCTTTCTAAATAAGAAAAAAAAATTATTTTTTTATTTTTCAGACGATGCCTAACAGAGCTAACAGAGAAAATAAGTACACCATCAGCAAGGATTTTCAAAAGAGGGTCCTACTTGATGGCTTATATCTCCGTCATTTTTTAATTTTTTTTTATTCGTTATTATTTCAAATTATTCATAAAACTACTATATGTATATACAGTGACTCACAGCTTAAATGATGCTGTCGCTATAAGAAAAGACTAACTGGTCTCGGTGCCTCTTTATTTATTTGGAAAAAACAACTTATTGAAATTAAATTAGTAAAGAGTTTTCTAAAAAAGTATGAATTACTTTTTGTCTTAAATATGCCTTACTTAATTAACAATAAATAATTAATTATATTATATGCGATTTTAACGTCACAGCTTAAATGATGCAAAATTCAATATACCAAAATTATTAGAGAAAACAAACTGTAGAATTTGAAATAAGCCTGCTAATATTTGGTCGGGCCTCCCTCATTATCAATAACGGCTTGTAATCTTCTGGACATTGATTCAACTAACTTTCTAGTATACTCCGGAGAAATAGTGTTCCATGCTTCAGTAATTTTTACTTTTAATTCAGTTTTAATTGATATTGGGGCACTATTTACTTTATTTTTTAATGTCAGCCACAAATTTTCAATTACATTTAAGTCTGGTGACTGGGCTGGTGTTTTAATAACATTTGGACAGTTATAAAGCAACCAACAGCGGACTCGAAATGACGTGTGCTTTGGATCATTGTCGTGATAGAACCGATAATTGTTTTCCATATCTAATTTTTGGGCACTAGCGACGAGATGCTGCCTTAGTATATCCAAGTACACATACGAGGCTGGTTTGAAAAGTCTGTGCAAAGTCCGAGAGATGGCACCACCGGCGCGTATCGAGGTCATGTTTAGTTAGTAGCATCTCTTGAATGAACACACACCAAGTTTCAGCCATATTGGTCTATTTCTTTGGGTTTGGCATTCGTGTGAATCAAGGAAGTCGAGTGATTTTTCAAGAAATGGACGAAAAAGAATTTCGTGTGGTGATTAAACATTACTTTATGAAAGGCAAAACGCCTCAGGAGACTAAAGAGAAGCTTGATAAACATTATGGTGATTCTGCACCTTCGATTAGAACAGTTTATAAGTGGTTTCAAAATTTTTGGACTGGCCATATGGGCACAAGTGACGCTGAACGTTCTGGACGGCCTGTGGAGGTTACGACTCCAGAAATCATTGATCAAATCCATGATATGGTGATGGATGACAGAAGAGTTAAGGTGCGTGAGATTGCTAGTGCTGTGGGCATCTCGACTGAACGGGTACATAATATTTTGCATAAACATTTGGACATGAGAAAGCTATCCGTAAGATGGGTGCCGCGATTGCTCACGCTTGACCAAAAACGGAATCGTGTGAAGTGTTGCAAGGATGGTTTGCAGCTGTTCCAGAAGAATCCGGAGGACTTTAAGCGTCGTTTCGTCACTGTGGATGAAACATGGATACATTACTATACTCTTGAGACCAAACAACAATCTAAAACAATGGGTTACCAAGGGGGAATCTGCACCAAAAAAGGCGAAGACCGTTCCTTCGGCCGGAAAGGTTATGGCGACTGTCTTTTGGGATTCGCAAGGGATAATCGACTATCTGGAAAAGGGTAAAACTATTACAGGTGAATATTATTCATCGTTATTGGACCGTTTGAAAACCGAGCTGCAAGAAAAACGCCCGCGATTGGCCCACAAGAAAGTCCTTTTCCATCACGACAACGCACCAGCACACACCTCAGCAGTTGTGGACGCAAAATTAATGGAAATAGGATTCCAACTCGTTTCACATCCCCCCTATTCTCCAGACTTGGCTCCCTCGGACTACTATTTGTTCCCCAATTTGAAGAAATGGCTGGTGGGACAAAGATTTTATTCAAACGAGGAGGTGATTGCAGACACTAATGGATATTTTGCAGACTTGGACAAATCCTATTATTCGGAAGGGATCAACAAACTAGAACATCGTTGGACGAAGTGTATAAGCCTAAAAGGAGACTATGTCGAAAAATAAAAAAGGTTTACCCCAAACACATAACTAGTTTTTATTTTTGCACGGACTTTTCAAACCAGCCTCGTATTGGTTCATATTCCCTTCGACGAAATGCATGTTACCTACTCCTGCAGATGACATACAGCCCCATAACATCACTCCACCTCCACCGTTTTACTGTAGCTTTCATATTTTTCAAATTTAATTCTTCTTTAGGCTTTCTCCACACTGATATTTTTCCATCGGACCCAAATAAGTTTATTTTGGTCTCATCAGCAAATATTACTGAATTCCAAAAGTTCAAGTCTTTATTGATATGCTCTCTGGCAAATTCCAATCTCACGCGTCTATTTCTTTGGCTAATGAAAGGCTTATTTCTAGCAGTTCGATCATGTAAATTATTATTTCGCAAGATCCGTCTAACTGTTTCGGGGTTACACCTTTTTAAAAACTGTCTTTCCACCTCGGCGCACAACTTTGGCGCACTTTTTTTTGGATTATTTGATACCTCTCTTAAAATCCATCTTTCTTCACGTTCATTGAAGATCTTATTTGGAGCCAACCTTGACTTATTCTCGACTCTATTTTTATTCCGGTAACGTTCAATGATATGCTAAACAGTTGACAGACATTTATTTACCATTTTGGTTATGTCTCTTTGGCTGTATCCATTCCTGTAATGAGTAATAATTAAATTTCTCTCAGAAATTGTAGTTTGACGACCCATTCTTAAACAATTTCGTTTTATTGAATGAAAAAATGTTAAACTAAACAAAAAACAATTGCACTAAGAAATCAAAGCAACGCCGCCTTCGTAAATGTCAAAATGCGATAAGTTTTGACACCTGTTGTTATTTTGCATCATTTAAGCTGTGACGTTAAAATTGCATATGATTTAATTAATTATTTATTGTTAATTAAGTAAGGCATATTTAAGACAAAAAGTAATTCATACTTTTTTAGAAGACTCTTTACTAATTTAATCTCAATAAGTTGTTTTTGCCAAATAAATAAAGAGGCACTGAGACCAGTTAGTCTTTTCTTATAGCTGTGAGTCACTGTATATTTAATAGCTGCATCAAGAGAAATTTTTATTTTTATACCTTTTTTTCCGAGCGCCAAGGTAATGTAACCCCATCACTATTTGATTCAAATTTTACATGCGGAAGAGTTTTGATTTGAAAAATTTAGTTATGAATTTTTGTTGACACTTGATAAGGAGGTTAGACATTCCGGAAACTAAGTTTAAATATGATAAAAAATTAAAAAAATATACATAGAGAATTTCTATCACCGTGATCTCGATGTACTGTATACCTCCTGAGATACTTTAACTAACACTTATACTGTACCGTTTTTTCTTTGGTCGCTTTGTGAGGCGTCATTTTGTACCCTGTGAAAATTGTTTTCCCACGCTTGGGCGCAATTTTCTTGCAACCTCTTTTTTAATTTCTGAGAATGAATTGAGTGAATAATGATTTTAAAAGAACTAAAGAAATTAAACAAACACTAGCTCAGTTTTCCTTGGTAGAGAAATATGGGTAAGAGATAATTGTTATACGTCTTTTTTGGAATTATTTTCTATTTTTAAAAAGCTTCAGTTGTACAAATTTTTGGGCACCATTCATTTTAAAATAGAAAGGATCTAACTTCAGTTAAAAAAATGAAAAAATACTGAAGTGTTTTACGGTTATTACTAAAAAGAATTATTCTAGTACAACTTTTCTTATCCTGAAAAGAAAAATAGGTATTCAGTGAGACACTAGCTTTAATCAACAAAAAAAGAAAATTTATTCATGATTTAAAATAAAAGTTCCAACCTTTGCAGTTTTAAGGAATACAAAAAAAAATTCTAGCCTAAAAGTAGTTTTTATAAATTAGAGTCCCTAAATCAGAGATTTTACTTCTAAATCTTGACTACACCCGAAATCGAAGAGTCGTGATTTTCACTTCGCGATTTTTCAGTTCAAATTGCTGTTAAAACACTTATTTGCGGGGAATATATTTATTGATGTATATTCTGGTAACTTACGGTCTTCCTATGGGCTTCTAGGCCTTCAATGCAACACAAAACCGATTTCACACTTTTGAGAAGAGCCTACTTTAACTACTCCATTTAGAAAACACACAAAACCCACTACGGCTTTATGATAAAAAAACTCGTGCTTAACTTGGCTCTCGTAGATATTGTCGTAAGCCTCTACTGCGGCTCGGTGGAAATTAGCCTGGCTGCGGCTTGATGTTACTAAGCCTGGCGGCGGCTCGATGGTACTCAGCCTCTCTGCGGCTTGATGGTACTAAGCCTGGCGGCGGCTTGATGTTACTGCCTGGCGGCGGCTCGGTGTTCTAAGCCTGGCGGCGGCTCGGTGTTCTAAGCCCAGATTCGCGTCCTCCGGACCCTTAAATAAGCCGTGGGCACTCTGTCTGTAATATGGCGCCGCCGGAACCAAAACTCCGGATACAAACATTTGACCAATCCCGGCGTATCGATAGATTCGGTCGCAAACCCGCACAGCACACTATATAACGAGCGGCTAGGAATTTCTGATTAATATACCGCTCGATACAAAAATGAAAAAAGAAGTACTTTATAAAGTGAAAAATCAGTAACATTATATGGTCTTAAAATCTAGGAAAAAAATGAATGTTACAATACAAATTAGCTTCTTGAACCCTTGATACGGGTACTACTCAGTATATATCACTACACCAAACACTTTATTTTTGCACTCGACGCGCTTTTCGCTAACCATGTTAGCTTCATCAGGAGCGATGATTGACTAAAGCTAAACTACAAATCTACCCTATTTATACTAGCCTAACCCTTGAATTACTCAGGCGGAACTAATGGCATAGGCAAGGCCATCAGTTCCGGTCAAGTAACCAGTAAAGGAGACTATAAGGAATAGGTCCTCTGTCTTTATTTAAACTACTTTTACATTTTATAATTTCCATACCTTCGTATGCATTCAACAATCTCCTATCAGATACATTTTTTATTAATCTTAGATTATCCAATGTTACAATATGGTCAGCTTCAAGGGCATGTTCGGCAATGCTAGACTTTTCTGTTCTACTGTATTTTAAGTGTGCTAAATGTTCTTTAAATTGTGTTTTAATTGACCTTTTAGTTTGCCCAACATACTTTTTGTCACAATCATTCCAACTAATTTCATAAATTCCACTTTTCTCCCAATTAGGAATCTTATCTTTGGTATTTCCTAAGATATTCCTCAGATTGTCTGATGACTTATAGACTAAGTTAAGGCCTACCTTATATAGACTAAGGTAAGGCCTACCTTATTAAATACCTTATTGAGTGCCTTGCTATATTTCGGATTATATGGTATGGAGATATACTTGGTGTTATTTTTTTCGCGTGTAGAAAAGGTTGAATTCTGAATATTAAACCTAAACTTATGTCTATTTATTAGCTTATTTACTAAGTCATCGTCATATATATATTTGTAGTTTAGCTTTAGTCAATCATCGCTCCTGATGAAGCTAACATGGTTAGCGAAACGCGCGTCGAGTGCAAAAATAAAGTGTTTGGTGTAGTGGTGATATATACTGAGTAGTATCATTGTGCCAAAGATTCCACATTCCCAACTTAGCCTTGATAAGGGTGTCAAACACCCCGATTCGAAAATCATTAAAAGAAAATCAAAAAATATACAAGGAATTAGTTCCATCTTGAGTTTCATATAAGATTTACTCCTTGAGATATTTTAACTAGTGGTTATACCGTTTCGCGTTTTAAACCCTTGGTAAAGGGTAAATTACCCTTATAAGAAAATCATTAATAACATTAAAAACATATTCAGAGAATTTGTTCCATCTTGAGTTTGACAAATGTGATACCTCTAGAGAGTTGTTAAATGAGGGTAGTTTACAACCTTATAAACGGTTCGAGATGCCAAGCTGTGTAACCACTAGTTAAAATGTCTCAAGGAGTAGCGCTATCTTCTCGTCCGATATCCCTAAGGATCGATTCACCAACCTCCAATTGTACGCAGACGACACGGCCATTACCGCTTCAGCAGCGAGAATTGATCACATCACGGCCCGACTTCAACGTCATTTAACGCGCCTCTCTGACTGGTTTGACCGGTGGAGGATTAAGGTCAATCCAGCCAAGACCCAGGCCATAATCTTTGGAAAAGGCTTCCGCATACCCCCTCCTCAACTCTCACTGAATGGAACTAGGCTCCGATGGGCCAACAACATCAAGTACCTGGGACTTCTATACGACAAACGGCTCGTATGGAAGGACCAAGTGCCTATGGTCGTGCGCAAGGGAAATCAGCTTCTAGGGAAGCTGTATCCGCTCCTGAATCATCGTAGTAAATTATCAACTAACAACAAGTTGCTAATTTACAAATCGATAATCAGGGCCGGACTTACGTACGCCTGTCAGGCCTGGTGCCAGATGTCCAAAACTCATCGGACCAAGGTCCAGACAGTCCAAAATAAAGCCCTCCGTATCATAGTAGGAGCTCCCTGGTTCGTACGCAACAATCAGTTGCACAGGGAGTTTGAAATGCCCACAATAAAGGAATTCACGCGTAATGCCCAGCTTCGCTTCCTTGAGAAAGCAGCGGTCCATCCTAACCCCGAGATAGCGAACACTTTCAGAGGCAACGTAAATGTCGGCAATCGATACCTACGACCAACGGACATTCTACCACTAGACTAACCAACACTAGATTCAACATGGACTGCCCTTGATTAATTAAGGCCGTAGTTTAGTTGAGCAACTCCTTCAGTTTTAAAAAGTGTAAACAACACACACGACTAACACAATTATAACACCTCACCCCCGGAAAATGGGGAACTAGGTTAAGTTAGCATTAAGTTAGCATTAAGTTAGGTTAAGGTAGGTTAGATCCACATATTAGAAAATTAACCTTAGAGTTAGCATACATCAAATATCTAGACATTGACAAACCAGAATTGTAAAAGGAGTAGAGGGTTTTCCCAGCTCACAAGGAGTTTTAGTGGGTATGCCAACCCTTCAGGTCGGTGAGCCCCACATACCTGGAGCACTTTGGGGCACCCTTACGGTGACGCAGACTGCTCCAGAAATCCATAAAGCGGATTTCTCCCTGTATAAAAAAAAAAAAAAAAAAAGGAGTAGCGCCTGTATTAGACTTAATGCCGAACAAATTGTCTATGTGCATTTTTCTTAAATTTTTTTTGTGATTTTAGAATAAGGGAAGTTGACCCCCTTATCAAGGGTTTAAGATGCTAAGTTGCAGGATGTGTACAATGTATCAAGGACGGAAAAATTCTCTGTATTTATTTTTTAATTTTTTATTTCATATTTAACCTTTGCTTTATAACTGCCTTACATTCCTACCAAGGATCAACGAACATTCTTAAATAAATTTCCCAATCAAAACCCTTCTGAGTCAGAAATTTTAATGAAACAGTGATGAAGTATCAACAGTAATTAATAGAGACCGGATTATATGCAACATAAAAATCTTGAAATATGCATGCAAATATGGACGAAAAATGCTTAAAATATGCATGAAAAGGGTCAAAATATGTAATATTAAATAATAATAAAAGTAGTAATTTTTAGTTTTTTATTTCAAAATCAGCATAAAATTAACAAGTTATCGACGATGTTTAAATTTAATTAACAATTATTTAACATTTTTTAAAATTATTTAACATTTGTATTCTTGTACACGTAAACAATAAGGTATTGTTCCAAATGTTGGGTAGTAAGATTGTGTCTTGGATCACTTAAAATATTTTTTATAAGTGGAAAAAGATCGTTCCACATCCACTGCGGTAACTGGGCAGTATTTGAATTTGGGTGCTATGTTAGCACTTATTGTTTCTGGCAAAAGTTCACCCGTCCCATTAATAAAACTATCAATTTGACACAAAGGTTCAAAGCCTGGGTTATTGCACAAAATGTTTTCAAACTTTTCTTTAACTATACGCGGGAATACATCTGGCAATGTGGAGTTTAATTGACGGATTTTCTTCATTAACTGAATTGATTCGGTCAACGCCAAACCTCGAGTTTCAAGCTTTTTAATACCCGTAGGTATGTAGGAAAAGTGAGTGCTAATCAAAGCTATGTTTTTTTCAATATCAGAATCGTTAAATGCTTCCTTGGATTGACGAACTGCCATAGTCTCTGCACTATCGAAGTCATTTACTACACCTTTGATGGCCTCGAAATGTTCATTGTAGAATAGTAAAGCTTCAATCCATGTTCCCATCGAGTTACCACTGGTTCGGGAGGTAAAGGCACATTTGGCAGTTTTTCTTTATAGGCGTTATTGCCAGCAGGTGCCTTAAGAAATACTTTCTTTGCTGATGAAATCAGTTTATTTACATTTCCAAACGTGGATCGTACTTCTTCAGCGAGTCGATGGACTTAGTGAGCAAAGCAAGTCACATGAATTAAATTTGGTTAAAATACTTGAAGGACTTTGGCTGCCTTGATCATATAGGGAGCAGCATCTGAGAAAAATATAAACAGGTTCAGGAAATATTTTTGTAAAATCCTCATTCACAAATCTGGCGATCGTAGAATTGTCAAGTTCTTTGCAGGCCACCAAATAGGAAGAAGATGGCTCTAATCTTAATGCACCCACAATTAAATTCGCAATATAGCGACCACAACTGTCGGTAGTTTCATCAGCTGAAATCTAAATAATGTCATCCTTAAATTCATTACGTATTTCTTCCAGAACATGTTGGTAAATTGTTGGTATGTAATTTTTACGCAGTGTTGATTCGTCTGGTATTTTTTGATTCAAGCAATAGAAAATCTTTGAATGTAGAATTTGTAAGTTTGTTGAGAGGAATATTGCTTGCAAGCAATGCTTCACATAAATCCATGCTAAAGTGTTTTTTTTGTTTGCCTATAGAAGTGGAATCACTGCTACTTGCTGCTGTTATAAGTTGTTGTCGTGGGCCTTTTTTGCAATCCTACGATATGAAGACTTGTCTTGACATGTTGATCAATTTGAAACTTTTTTGTGCACGAAACATTTTTCTCGCAAACTCGACAGTATAAAACGTTTCCGTCATATGTAAATGTTCCAGGATAATCAGCTACCCACGAAGAGACACTTTTTTTTGCTGGTGACATGCACACGTTAAACTTTAACACAACACGTTAAAAATTGCAAAAAGACTACACTGATACAAGCGCGTCAACAATAATGTTAAAACTGATATCTTGTTTTAAAATAAAAATTCATCTTCGAGAAAATTGTTTATTTGATTCACGCTCAAACAAATATTCTTAGAACTAACTACTTATCACTTAATATCCCGACCAAGAAACAAAGGAATAAAATACCGTCGTAATTTTGGGTATTCCCTTGGCACTATAATTAACTATTGCAGGTAATGTTCCGGCGATAAGATCGGTTTCAGACGGCGACATTAACAATACCCTGAGTAATTCAATTGCCTAGTAATACCAAGAAATATTGTAAATATAGGGAAAATATGCATCATTACTAGATTTTGGGTAAAATATGCAATAATCGGTGAGAATGGTCTAAATATGCAAATGCATTTGAAAAATATGCAAATGCATATAATCCGGTCTCTAGTAATTAAATATTAACCAGTATGTAGCTTCTATAAAATGAAAACTCGTTGACACTTCGTTACTAGCGTCATATTTGCGTAGATCAGGGATCCCCAAATTAGTCTTGGTAAAAAAAAAATAATTTAATTCACATTTCGTGACAATATACAAATAACAAAATGTTCAAGAAAATAATTAAAATTAAAAAAAAAACATTTAGTTGTACTGGCATACAAACAAATAACACTTTAATTTAATAAATTGTGTGTTATTTTATAAAAAATAATAGTTAACTTAAAAATAAAACAAAAGTTTTAAACGGTGTGTTGTTAACACCTGATCATTGAAATTATCTCCACCCATCGAGTTAATATTATCAGAGATATCTCCCTTTTTTTTTCTCATTAAAAACCTTAGTTTTGTCACAAGAAAATTGTTTATCATTTCGGTATTGCCCTTGGAATTGTTATTAGAATAACTTTTCTCAAATTCTGGTTCCACTTTTCTCAAACATGTAAGGTGAACTGTAACATCAACGGCATCTGTTAAGGGGAATAACCTGGAAGACGTAAAAACGCATATCTTATCGCGTCTTATCAAGGGACGTCTTTTGAAATAATAGATAGGAAATCTGCTTTAGCATGATTAAATATTATTTTTTTTTCTAGGTTTGTTTATGATTTATTATTATTTTAAATAATTATTAGATGAATTGTGTCTCAAATGTGAAAACTGGCAATTATTGAATACAATAGTGTGTTTCGCAATAGTGGGGATATCTTGTTAAGAATTTTCGTCTTCTTTAGCCCAGTGTCAACCATTAAGCCGATGTCAGCTACGAGTTGGTTTGGCAGTAAAATCCAGCTTTGCCCTTATATTTAATTTTTCACGAATGTTCGAATGAAAAAAAAATTATTGAATGTGGTTCTGTACGACACCAAGAGTCACCCATTTAAATATATGAAACGATTTTCAAGACTATACATATACAGTCAGTCCAAAAAGTCTCATGTTTAAATTAATATTTGAAACTTAACCAACAAGGATTAGTATTAAAAACAACTACGAAACATTTTATTTAGAAGTTACGTCATTGTTATAAAAATGTAAACAAAATTAATGCCAAAAAAGTCTCCATACACTCAAGAACTGCACTGAAAAAAAAAAAACACTTTATAATCAGCCACATTTTATTAAGCTATCTATTGCTCGCTAAACTGAAAACAAATTAATAATTTTCGGCCATACTTTATAATCTGTGACTTGTTGCTACTAATTTTGCAGTGAGTTTTCAAAGTAGTATTAAAAATGAACGAGAGAAATTGTGAAATTCCATTTCATGTTCGAAAGATAACTGATTTGTGGAAAATTGTACAGAAATATAGGAAAAAATTGTTAAAAAGTCGCAAGCTACTGTTCAGTACATTGTAAACCAATATAAATCAACGGGTTCCTATAAAATTTGACCACGCTTCGGTCGTCCCAAGAAACTGACTACACGTGAAGAGGCCAGTATTGTTAGATCAATAATTATAGATCCCAAGAAAAGTGTACCAAAATTAAAAGAAGAAGTACGGGAACTATTTTCGAAAAATGTTTATTCACAAACAGTGAGAAATTGTTTACACAGGGCAGGCTATAAGGGGTGTGCAGACAGGAAGAAGTCGTTAATTTCGGAATCTAATCGCAAAAAGCGGTTAGCTTTTGTAAGGGAATATTTAACTACACCTCCTGAATTTTGGAAATCCGTAATCTTTAGTGATGAAACTAAAATTAACCTTTTTGGGTCTGACGGAAGAACTAAAGTTTGGAGAAAGAAGAATACCGCATTCGATATTAAAAATATTTGTTCCACGGTGTGACAAGGTGGTGACAGTGTTCTGCTTTGGGGATGCATGTCCACTGGAGGGGTTGGAAATTTACATTTTATTAATGGTACCATGGATCAGCATGTTTATCTAAACATTTTGAGAGACATTTTAAAAGAAAGTGTTTAAAAATTAGCACTTGAAAAAAGATACATTTTCCAACAGGACAATGATCCGAAACATACCGCAAACTTGGTGCGAGAATGGATGATATATAATGTGCGACAACAGTTTCATACACCTCCGCAATCACCCGATGTAAACCCCATCGAGCATTTATGGGAGGAACTTAAACAGTGCGTTCGCAAACCTAATGTTTCGAATAGAGAAGAATTAAAAAACAGAATATTGAACGAATGGGAGAACATGCCCGCAGAAGTTACTAGAAAGCTGGTTGCATTCATGACAAAAAGGTTATAGGAGATTATCAAGGCCAACGGCGGTCCCACTAAATATTAGTTTAAAAACGAAGTTGTTATTTTCTGTTAAACTCCGTCAAACTATTATTAGTAATTGTTGAAGACTTTTTGGAATCATTGTTTATATACGTGTATATATATATATATATATATAATATATATATATATATATATATATATATATATATATATATATATATATATATGTTAGCTAGCTATCAGCATTTTCTATATAGAAAAAAACCCTCGTTCCAGGTCTGGTTGAAAAAAAATTAGGATAGGCCGAACGATGCAATATGAGAATCGCAGTGTGCATCCACTGCGATTCGCTGTCCCTTCTCATGTAGTCGGTAACTCTCGGTTGAATTTTCACTTAAAAGAAATTCAAGAACAGTATCTTTGTTATGACTAGCATGTATAGTGGAGTTGCCACTATTTCGATAGGCATTGGTGAGATCGTCACCAATCCTCTTTTAAATTAATGGTACTGACAACCTTGGTCAGACAAATAGGCAGTAAATTTTTTTTAAGGTAAAAATATTGGAATCACCACTATAAGGTTAAAAGAGGAGAGGATTGGTGAGGCTCTCGCCAATTCCTGTTAAGATAGTGGCATTCCCACTATAAGTTTAAAAATACTAACAGCCTTCCCATTAGGATAGTGGTAATCCCATTATAAGGATAAAATACTAATAGTTTTTCCATCAGGATAGTGGCAATCCCACTATAAGATTAAAATACATCCCACTATAAGAAAAATAATAAAAAAAATACTAACGGCAATCCTATTAGGTCTAAAAAAAGATAGAGGCATTTTCACTATGAGGTTAAAAATACTAATGGCAATCCCATTAGAACAAAACAAAAAAAATATTAGTGGCAAACCCACTAAGTATAGCAGAGATACTGTTCGTTAATTTCTTTTAGGTGAAAATAAAATGAAGACGTAGCTAGGGCGCTCCTTCCACAGGACGGCCGTGTTAGCTGTCAGGATTTTCTATATGGAAAAACCCTCGTTCCAGGCCTGGTTGAAAAAAAATTAGGATAGACCGAACGATGCAATATGAGAAGGAGAATATTAATTATTTATAATTGTTTTCAGGCAGACTGGCTTGTTTACATTACGTAGATTTAACTATAATTAAGTTACTGTTATTGATTTGTCCCAAAACTATTAATTTTAGTTATTACGACAGATATGACCATAGTTTATAAAAGTGTTTATGTAACCCTAATGAGATTTGGGTAACAGGGATATTTTGGTACGCACTATGAATTATAGTTTAGAAAGCCGAAGAATGTCTGATTGTAATTGTTAATAAAAGTTATTGTTGTTGAAATTGCCCAAAAGTGTTTGAATTATTTTTTTTTTTTAAATGAAAGCTAACACTACTAGTCTATTACAGAAAATTTCCAGGTTGTTATAATTCAACTATTCATCTACATAGTAAAAACTATGTCTAAATAAAATTTCTTTTTACTCCTGCAAACCATTGTATAATCACAAAGATATAATTACACAACTCTTGGTTGCACTGTCCACGTTATGTTAAGGGCTTCGGACATTAATGTATCTCGAGGCAACTAATTGCACACGCAATTTTTTGGTACGACTTCTCACCTCTGCACACCCATCACTGAATAACGAACTGGACATTTAGCTGTCGTTTAATAATAGTTACAGGCTTACGTTTACTACAGGAAAGTATAATTTTTATGTATATTTGATCGGAATACTAAATGTAACAAAACCATTGCCAGACGGCTCGGCGCGACGTTTGGAATCTTATAATGTATGTTTTCTTGTAGGAACTCTCAAGCACCGTTGCAATTACATGTTTTACCTATAAGACAATTATTAAAAGGTCGTTTACCTCGATCCTTAACACGACAAACCCACATAACCAGAAGCTACGAAAGAAAGAGGTATTACACAATTGAATATTGTACATTATGCACAATGTCATGCCATTTCGCATGTCTCGCAAAATAAATGAGTACAGGTAAATATAAACTTATTAGCGACATCAGTAACATGAAGAGCTAGTGAAAGAAGGTACGTGGTACTGGAATTGAAGGTTTATCTGCGTAGTTCGCGAGGTTTCCTTCTTACTCTCATATACAGTGAAGTACATAAATATTGGGTTGTCAAAAAAGTATCAAACCTTTTTAGGTCAAAATTAAAACCATTTTCTTTCGTATTTTAAATAAAGTTTATTAAATTAACTTATGACGTTTTACGAATTTTCTGTTAGAACAATTATCCCGTTATTGTAGAACTTCTGAGATTTGTGGGCGTAGAACTAAATAAACTAAGTAATTTTCTGAAGCCTCTTTTATAGTCAACTTTACACCACAAACAGAGTTTTGCAGAGACTGAAACATATGGAAGTCTGACTGTGCAAAGTCAAACTCTCTTAATTTTTTCCGGATCGTCAAAGATATGTGTGCGTTGTCATTATGGAAGACAAAACACCTTTTGTGTTGACTAATTCTGGCGGCAGTTGGTTAGATAATGGACAAATTTTAAACCTAATTATTTGTAGTAAAACATATGAAGGGGTGGAAAGGGGAATTAGAAGACTTGCTTGGACTTTATTGTGTTATGAATTTTTTTCATGGTTCCTTGAGTCAAGGAATCTAAACTTAACAATATATTTTTCATCTATAATATATATAAAATGTCTGTCTGTCCGTTAGTGCGCTTATCACTCGAGAGTCACTTATCCGATTTGTGTGCTTTTTTTTTTTAAATGTAGGTATGTTCTCTGGCCAGGTTATAGGATATATTTTATTACGTTAGGTAACATAAAGAATAAGCAGGGACGATAATAGTGAATCAAGTCGGAAAAAAGTGTGCTGCTAGCGCGTTCTCTTGCAATACACTACCTAAACCATTAAATATGGAATAATATCATGTAACAAAGAATATAATATGTAACATGCAACGTCTTTCTGTCTGTTTGTCTGTCCGTTAGTGAGCTTATGACTTGAGAACCATTTATCCGATTTACGTGTTTCTTTTTTAAATTCATACATTTGTTCTCTGGTCAGGTTATCTATAATCTTCTATAATATATACAAAATATAACGTCTCTCTGTCTGTCTGTCTCTCTGTCCGTTAGTGCGCTTATCACTTGAGAATCACTTACCCGATGTACGTGCTTTTTTTTAAAATATATATATATATATATATATATATATATATATATATATATATATATATATATATATATATGTATATATATATATATATATATATATATATATATATATATATATATATATATATATATATATGTTTCCTGGCCAGGTTATAGGATATATTTTATTACGTTAGGTAACATAAGGAATAAGCAGTGACGATAATAATGAATCAAGCCGGAAAAAAGTTTGCCGGTAGCTCGTTCTCTTGCAATACACTGCCTAAATTATTAAATATTGAACGATGTCATGTAGCAAAGAATATAATATATATAAAACGCAACGTCTCTCTGTCTGTCTGTCTGTTCGTTAGTGCGCTTATCACTTGAAAACCACTTATCCAATTTACGTGTTTTATTTTTGAAGATTTAGACATATGTTCTCTGGCCAGGTTATAGGATATAATTTATTACATTAGGTACTATAAGAAATAAGCAGTAATGATAATAGTGAATCAAGTAGAAAAAAGTTTGCCGCTAGCGCACTCTCTTGCAATACGCTGCCTAAACTATTAAATATGGAACAATATCATGTAAGAAAGGATACAAATATATATAAAAAGCAACGTCTCTCTGTCTGTTTGTCCGTTAGTACGATTAGAACTCAAGAACCACTTATCCGATTTACGTGTTTTGTTTATAAAATACGTAAGTTCTCTGGCCAGGTTATAGGATATATTTTATTACGTTAGGTAACATAAGAAATAAGCAGTGACGATAATAGTGAATCAAGTGCCCGCAAGCGGAGCCGCGGGCACGGCTAGTTATTTCAATTTTATCAGGAGACGTTGTTATATATTATATAGTTTAAATAGTATTATATGAGATTTTACTGGTGTTGTTGGGATAATGGAGAAATTTGAATCATAAATTTTTTATCTCTTATATATTTTACCATTTTACATTATATAGTAAAAAATATAAGGGATGAAAAGGGAAGGGTGTTTTGATAGATACGATGTTAACTTGACAGATACGGTGTTTACTGTCTTTTTCAGCGCTTTTGTACTTGTATAGTTTTATATTTTTTTATTATAGGTTTTCCAACTTATCCTAAGGAAAAGGAATATTTTCTTATGGTTGAAAATTTGTTCAGCTCATACCTAACAAATGTAAAAAGACCATACCAAACAACAACAGGCCCGTCGCGCTGTGTCCAGTAATATGAAAAAGGTCATTTAACGGGCCATTAATTAATATACAATCCCCCAATAAGGGTTCCGTATCCAAAGATCAATTTGAGATCTAAGTTATATCGTATATCTTTAAAGCAAACGCAATTGACCATTAAGAAAAAAATGTAGCATGGCAGATGCTGGGCTCATCTGATAATTGTAAAATGTAATAGACCGTGAGTTTCCTCAGAGATCGTGCTGTGCAGATGATTTGAGAAATTTATTTTCGACATTTTTCCTATCAACGTCGCTCTACCACAGGGCACCACACTGTCTCCTACTCTATCCTTTACAATAGCGAGCGCTAAATATTGTATAGTTTTCATAATATTATAACAATTTTTTCTAGTTTTTGGTTAAGATATTGAACAAAATTTTCTATTAATTATTTATAGTAAGAACTATATGGTGTTAAGGGATAAAAGAGAGGGCTATACGGGTTGTTGCCGATATATCCTGTGATATGTCCTTTTCTGAGTTAGTGGAGCCGATGAATCTACAAACTGTATTATTTCAAACTTTATTAGTAACCCGTCCTCTGCTTATTGTATAAAATATCGAGTTGCAATGCTTGGATTGAGTTATTTTTTACTGTGAGAAAGTCAAATTTGGAGTTTATTTTGCAACTGCCGTGTTTGCAAGCAAAATACTGGGTAAACAATTTTTTTTCGAGAAGTCGCTTGCACCCTCATTATCGATCTTGTTATATAAGAGGGGACGTGTTTTGTCATTCTCCAAAGTGATTCCCTTCTCCTGGGCCAAAACTTGGATCGGTCCCTGTTTTAAACCTCAAGATTTTTAGACCACATACACCAAAATTTAGTGAAATCAATTACTCAATACAGTCGCCATTACTATTTTTAGTGTTCCGTACGGAACACTTATAAGATGACTTCGGTGTCTGTCTGTCCGTCTGTCACACCCGATTTTCTCCGAAACTATTTGTCATAGAAAGTTGAAATTTGGTAATAATATAGGAATTGATGGCCTCATTAGAGCCATGAAGGTTTGAAAGTTAAATTTTGATAAGGAGGGTGAAATCGGAAGTGAAAAAAAAAATTTTTTTACTAGGTAATCGAGTGTGGTGTCAAATGAAAGCTTGTGAAAACACGAGGAAAAAATATATATATAATGTAATACTTGCGTGCACTTTTCTTTGTATTATTTTTAAAAAATCTCGAAAAAAATCGCTGTCCACCCACCTTATCTCCAAAAGTACTCATCAAAAAATTTTGAAAAAATTCTGGAATATTCTTCACGGGGTGTAGATTGAACTAAAATTATCACGAGTGCATTACCTTTAATAATTTATCTGGTATATAAAAAAAACAAAAATTTCAAGGTCATCAATTTTCAGTAAAGATTGGAAACAAACTTTGTTGAAAACTCATTTGGGTTGTGTTTTGTGAAGTCACTGATCATTTTATACCTCCGTTACAAAATTTTTTTATTTTAAAAGCAATCAACGTACGGAACACTAATTGCGCAAGTTCAACTTGCACTTGACCGGTTATTTACTGTGAGAAAGTCAAATTTAGAGTTTATTTTACAACTGCCGTGTTTGCAAGCAAAATACTGGGTAAACCACTTTTTTTCGAGGAGTCGCTTGCACCCTGATTATCGATCTTGTTATGTAAGAGGGGACGTGTTTCGTCATTCTCCAAAGTGTTTCCCTTCTGCTGGGCCAAAACTTGGATCCGTCCCTGTTTTAGACCCCAAGATTTTTGGACCACATACACCAAAATTTAGTGAAATCAAAATTTACTCAATACCGTCGCCATTACTATTTTTTTATACTTTTGGTCGTTTCTCAAATAAACGTAATACTAATTTTATTTCTAATAATTAAATAAGTAAGCCAAAGAACTTTTTACCTTCTTATTCGGCTAAAAATATATCTACGGCGCGACGCTTAAACGAATAAAAATATCGATCCCTCCGCTACGCCTACGTGACTCCCCTCACGAATTTCCCTTCCCCCATACTACAACACAAAGTGGGCTTTATTAGGCCTATATTCTTTAACTAAAGGCCAAGAAAATACGTCGTTTCCTCCGGATATAAAAAAGAATAGACAAAGTATGTCTACATAGCATCGTTTCCCGCCAAATTATTCATCCATTAGAAAGTACAACGAGTGTAGTAAGGACAAGCAGAAAACACTGGACAAAATTTCAACCTGTCGTATGCAAAAAAATACCATATTCCGGGTCAGTGCAGCGCCGCTAAAAATTCCTTCCTTTTTCCTTTTAAATAATTTACTTCAAGTTCCAAACAGAAATATTGTGGATTTCAGCCAAATTACGAGTCGTTGCAACATACAATGAAGTTGGCACAGCAGACAGGCAGTTAACTCAGTAATAATGGACATTTGGGGACAGTAATCTTTGACGTATTCAAACCATTTTATAAGGTGTGGCACCAAGGACCAGCGTTAAAGTTCATAGGCTATTGATACCTTCCGAACGCCACCAAACTGAACCTGTACAACTTTACAACAAGAGTGAAGAGCAGTGGTATCACGTAAAGTACCCCATGTACCGATGTGATTCAACATGTGCCCTATCAACACGTTCAAGTACTGGCTTGACAATATTGCAGACCACAATCTCATCACTGACCTGTCGAGAATGAAAAGAATAATTGCCAGCAAACTGTAAATAGAAGAGAGTAAGACTCGAAGTCAAACTTCCTCACATGAAGACGTAATTCTTGTAGAAACAAAGCCAATATTTGGAACCACAATCCGAAAAAAGGCTCACTTAAAAGAATCGAGCTCCAGCAGTCAGAAGCAATGCTTCTGAAATTATGATGAAACTTTATTTACTTCTGAATCGAATTAGGAAGCTCTCAAGAAAAAGGTGAGTTTTTTTTTATCGTTCACCTCCCCGCCTGCCAAACTTTGAATATTGGAAAACTCGCAATGGTTCGTCAGGAACGGCAAACTCGATACTGATTCCAACGTTGCAAAGGAACCTCGGGGAATAAAAAAAGTTTTTAGGGATAGCAGGTACGGCAACGGAACATAAGACTTAAGGTGGATATTTTTTATTACAATAAATAACTTAGCTTTTACCGAGTTTGCTGGCGCTCTCAGAACACGTAATCTTTACTTCATAAAATATGTGTTCCCTGCCATAACTGAAAGAGGGCTATTTTTCTATTGTCCATCCATACAGATATTTCAGAGACTTTGCATCGCATTATTTGTAAAATTTACTTAAAGATGCATAGAATCATTCAGAAAAAAATAAAAAGCATGCATTTTATAGCTATTTCCTCTTATTCTATAACCTTTGTCGATGTATTATATCAGGTATACATGTATGAAATGCGGATTTCAGACAATAGATGGTGCACCAATGCGGTTTGTCCTAAAAAGATTTGACACTGCGCCATTTTGTTGTGTCATCAACAAGTGTGAGACGCGCACGAGTGATAAATTGAAAAAGTGTGTGCATAGTGTTGTGCCGTTGTGTTCAATATGTCGAAATTTATACCGAACAAAGAGCATTCGCGGACAGCATTAATTTTTTGTTTCATTTGAAGAAAACTGTTGTTGAATCATACCGATTACTTCGAGAAGCTTATGGTGAACATGCTCCATCGCAAGATACGTGTGAACGATGGTTTCGGCGTTTCAAAAGTGGTGACTTCCATGTTGCAGACAAGGAACGTGGAAAACCGCCAAAAAAATACGAAGATGTGGAATTGCAAGCATTGTTGTACGAAGATGATTCGCAAAACACAAAAACAACTCGCCAAGTAATTGGGCGTTAGTCAACAAGCCGTTTCCAATCGGCTACGAGAGATGGGAAAGATTCAGAAGACCGGTAGATGGGTAGCACATGAGTTGAACGACAGGCAAATGAAAAAGCGCAAAAACACGTGTGACATTTTACTCGCTCGGTACAAGAGGAAGTCGTTTTTGCATCGTATAGTTACATGGGAATGAAAAGTGGATTTATCTTATCCACATCACCGCAAGACCGAATCGCTTTGGCAGAAAGACGATGCTCTGTGTTTGGTGGGACCAGAGGGGCGTGGTCTATTATGAGCTGTTAAAACCTGGGGAAACGGTTAATACTAAACGTTACCAAGAACAATTGACCGATTTGAACCGTTGAAAAAAGGCCAGAGTACCGAAAGAGGCAACACAAAGTCATTTTACTTCATGACAGTGCTCCATCACATACCGTAAAACCAGTTCGCGATGTGTTGGAAGCACTCAGCTGGGAAGTTCTACCCCATGCGGCTTACTCACCAGACTTGGTTCCTTCCGATTACCACTTGTTTGCATCGATGGGTTACGCACTTGCTGAGCAGCGCTTTGGTTCGTACGAAGATGTGAAAAAATGGCTCGATGAATGGTTCGCAGCAAAAGGGGAAGATTTTTACTTGCATGGTATTCACAAATTGCCCGAAAAATGGGAAAAATGTATAACAAGCGATGGACCATATTTTGAATAAAGCACTTTTTATCATTCTTCCAAATTTAGCATGTTTTTGTAGAAAAAAAATCCGCATTTCATACTTGTACACCTGCTAGGATGAATCGACTAACATATTTACAACGTCGTGCCACGTCCCTGTCTTAGACGAATAATCCATAATTACCATTCTTGAATCGTGAATAAGCCTCTGTTATCCCTGTTTTATTGCAGCGTAGTTCCGTCTCGTCCGTTTCCGTCGCAGTATTTGGGTCTAGGACAACATTAACTTTATGAATATGTAAGGAAGATTTAAAAGAAAAATAAAACATGCACCTCCACAAAAATACTATATTTTCGCTAAATGTTCCAGAATTTTATTAAAATACTAGCTGTGCCCGCGGCTCCGCACGCGTGGACTCCAGAATTATTATTTAGGTTTTTTTATCGTCAATGCTTATTCCTTATATTATCTAACCTAATAAAATATATACTAAAACCTGGCCATAGAACAAATGAATGAATTAAAAAAAAAAAACATGTAAATCGGATAAGTGGTTCTCTAGCGAGAGAGACGTTGGATTTATAATATATATAGAGATTTTTTACTTTGACAAAAATAAGAACTTTTTGAATTTACAGATAAAATATTCTAGAATGTTATAAAAAAAATAGAAGATTGTTAACATATATATAAAAAAACGACTAATTCTGGAACATTTAGAGAAAATTAGAGCTTTCCAATGACGTTTTATAAAAGGTATGCCGACAGAAAAAAAGTTATTTGTCGCGGCGCCCAGAATGGTTTTCACTGCCAGATGTCAAATACATATGTATACTCCTTGACATGCACTATACCATTCTACATTGAAAAAGAAAATAAATATCCAACAATTTTCCATAAATCGGGGCCGGGCGTCTAAAAATGATGACCTGTACACAAATTTGGATGCGAGTTTTTATTGAGGTATTTATAGTGAATTTTTCAAGAAGCTATAACTGACAAAAATTTGTCAAGTTAGTTAAATCGAATATCGATCGGTGATAAAAAAAAAAAACTTCTTTTTAAAAGGATTATCCTAATAAATATTAACGACGACAAGCTTTCCTACTATCAAAAATTGGGTTGCGGATTTCAAGAGAGTAATTAATAACCGACTTCAGTGGTGTACACCGTATAGAAAGACCCATTTCTGCGTCTACCAGAGAGAATGTTGCGGCTATGCTTCAAATAATTTTGAACAATCGCTGGATTGGGCTGAAACGCATAGCAGAGACTTTAAATATTTCATGCGAAGGTGTTTTTTACATTGTCAGTTCTGATTTGGTTATGAGAAATTTATCAAGATCGCTAAATATCTGAATGCCGACCAAAAACGACTGAGAGTCATAAAATCCAAATTGATTTGTAGCCATTTTAAGGACGATTCATCTAATTTTTTTAGGTCGATCATTATGATCCAGAAACAAAGGAACAGTCGAAAGAGTGGAAATATGCTGGCTTATCTCGCCTCAAGAAGTTTCGCTTACAGAAATCACCAGAAAAAATTCTTGCTTCCGTTCTTTTTTTCAGATAAGGATGGGATTCTTTTTAGAGATTAGGTACTCGAAAGACGTCAAAATAATAACTGGAAAATTGTGGAAACACGCCAAAGAAAAATGTCGAAAGTGTTGCCATTTTTGCAAGACAACGTGCCTGCTCACAATTCGCTGTTAGTTTTCCAAAAAATAATCAAATTTAACTGATTATTCCTTATGTTGCCCTGATTTAGCCCCGTCAGACTATTACCTATTCTTAGAACTAAAAAAACATTTAAAATGATACAAATTCATTTAAATAAAGAAGTATTAAATGTTGTTGAAGACAAACATTTTCTTTTAAAAGATCTTTTATGGCCGTTGCTCTATCTAGGATCTTTTACTGACAACTAGAGAGAAACTAAATTTAATCTTATTTTACGATTAACTTTAAGCTTATCCTGAGGTAGAGGGGGCGCTGCTTTAAATGTATAAAGTTGAAAGTGGATTACGTTGAATAAACAATTTTTCTTTTCGAGATTTGCTTCTTCTTTCTATGCTAAGCTAAAAATTTATCTATACGACCTCGTATGTTAATTTCATCTGATTTGTTAATAAAATATTTTTGAACTTTGTAACAATTATACGTTTGAGCTGATTTCTGTATAAAATGTTCAGATTAGAGTAATTGTTATAGTGCAAGTAAAGAAATAAAGTGAGTAAAGACATGCTTGCTAATGAGTCCAATGACTTAACTTAACTAGAGCTTAACGGCCTTTTTTGGCTTTTTCCGTGTTATTCGACGTCATGGTAATATACTTTCGATACCCTAGTTACTATGGGGGTCGTTCGATAGCAAGTACCTCATCCTATCAATGGTGATTCGCAGACCATTGGGTTTCGTATTTTTGTTGCCTTTCCTAGACATTAACGTTGTTCTCTTCTGATGTACTAATATAGGGTATGAATCTCCAGATTACCGTATAGCTAGTAGCTGCTAACAAAACAGAGGGTATTCGTTATCGTCCTTAAAACGCTGTTATGCTTTGCTTGAACCTTAACTGACCTAACAGGAGTTTATAACTTCTGGTTTGATGACCTTCTTGTAAATTGTCAGCTTATTCTTCAGTGATTTATAGGTTTATTTTTTTTAGTAGTAGAAAAGTGTACATAAGACTTATTTCAAAATAAAGTCTAAAAAGCGGTTTTGTTTGTCGCTGCCCATCGAATACCCATAACGATATCTAACTCACAGATAAGCAATTCGAATTATTATAGGTGAATAATTAACTGTAACCAGTCTCAAAAGTAAA
This sequence comes from Pachyrhynchus sulphureomaculatus, assembly GCA_019049505.1. Lineage (NCBI taxonomy): Eukaryota > Metazoa > Arthropoda > Insecta > Coleoptera > Curculionidae > Pachyrhynchus > Pachyrhynchus sulphureomaculatus. The sequence continues at coordinate 25,644,249 of CM032449.1, forward strand.
CACTCTGATTTATAACAACAGCTAATAGGTTGTTTATTATTAAAAATTCATCGATTGCTACAGAAACCTTCCTTTTCAACTTCAAACCAAATGCGTGTACCAAATTTAAAGCCGATATCTGATTTCATTTGAGATTTATCTTGCCCCCAAACAGAGAGCCTATCAAAAAGTAAACGGTATGTATTTTTGTGATCTGAAAATATTTAAATTTAAAAAAATGCAAAAATCTTGGAGAATGATTCTTTCACTAATATAATACCGCCCTCTAGCGAGAGACGTAATCTATTCAAGAATCAATGAAAACAAATTAGGTTATTTTAGAGTAGCTAAAGTTTATTTTACAGAATTCCAAAAAAATGAAAGTTGTAGCATTTAATCACCCCATCATAAATTTTCCGTGCTTTATCCTACGTGCTTGACTAAATATTATCAATATTTTAGGTATTACGTCAATGAAACGCCAATACTTATAATAATTTATAAATCAAACAGGTGACGTAAGAGAAATATGAATCTTATTCAATATTATTTAAAGTACCCCACGTAGTGTACAAATGGGATAATAGAGAGCTAATATTATTCTATACATACCACGTCACACAGTGTCAATATTAATGTTAAACGAGTTCTTTTAGTAAGAATTATCTTTGTTACCAACCACAGCTAATCTCCTCACGACCGACTTCAAACGAGGCCACCGCGAAGCCAAAATTTGAGGCCCGATGCGTCCCTGACATTCAGATGAACTTCATAAATTTTTACACCTAGACGCCTTACACCAGAAATGCCAACTCAAACTGAAACTAGAGGAAAATAACAACTTCCTCTCTTAGACGTGCTCATACCGAAGGCTGCAGATCAGAGTATACAGGAAGTTTACACACACCAACAGGTGTTTGCACGCTAATTCACACCAGCAATCACCACAACGGCCCTTGTATCTATATGAGCTTTTAGATCCAGGAGTACCTCGTAGTAGCAGAACTTTCACCAAAGTTTCATTTAGCAAAATTGATGTTATGAGGGTAATGTACAAGGGGCTTTCAATCATTAACGAGAGAAACAACAATAGTGGGAAAACTACTAACTATATTTAAATTAAACTTTCTGAGGGTCAAGTTGGCAACTTGGAGACGGATTCAATCAGCTGTTTGAAGAAAAATAGTAAACATAACCTAATTCGTTCATTTCAAAATGTCAGTTCTGCTCGAACTATGTACGCCGGAATCGCAACATCCAGTGATAAGATTTTTGTTGTCCGTGTGGAACCGGCCGAAATTGACTCCAGAATATTGAAACAATATAATGAAAAGTGTTTAATTCAAGTAGAACAAGTATCACCGACCTTCATTGCTCGGCAAGACCAGTTGAAGGTGCGACCGACACGCTGCAAAATCCCATAACTGCCCATATCAGTAATGATAGACGTATACAAATTACGACAAGGTTCTCTCTTAAAAGATATGATTCTGCTGCATGATAACACCAGCCTGCATATCGCTTAGAAAATGCGAGAGACGACCAGCAGTTAGGTTAGGAGTTGCTGCCACACCCATCTTATAGTCCAGACTACGAACCGTCCGATTTTTATCTGTTCGGTCTGTTCAAAGAGTTTTTACGTAGCAGTAATTTTGAAGACAACGAAGCGCTCAGAAAAGCTGTACACGACTGGCTCAGACAGCAAAGTGAATAATTCTGTACTACAGGAATTTGGAAGCTCACAGAATGACGGAAAAGTAACTAAATGTTAATAAAGTCTACGTTGAAAAGTAGAGTAGATTTCATTGTCATTGAATAAACTGTTTTTCTTCATAGCCTTGTTAATAATTGAATGTCCCTTATATATAAATATATATATATATATATATATATATATATATATATATATATATATATATATATATATATATATATATATATAAAGGGAGAGAGACAGAGATATAGAATGTAAAGTTATGGTAGTATGTAGTATATCACATATTTTTGTTATAAAAGGGTAAAAACTATAATAAAAAATCTCCGAATATTTGGCCAGCTTAACTACAACCCCAAAAATATATTACCTTAAATAGAATGTATCTACGCAATTTTGTTGATGTTGCAATAAGTCTCTAATGATAATAATAACGATAAAATAATAATTGCCCCATAGGGAGATAACACTCCTCTAATGATCTTATTCTCCGATATTCCGTGAAATCTATGTTTTTTTTTCTAGATATTTCCAGAACAAGGTGCTCAAAGTATTTCTGTAATCTTAAATTACGTAAATATTGAATTAAAAATCATGATTTTACATATTTTTTCAGTTCCTCTTCTATATTCTTTATAGCTACTTGAACTTTTACCTAAGTAATGAAGACGATTATTGACGTTTTTTGCTTTATAAGACACAACAAATATTATGTAACATTAAACAATCCTTAGTCTGGCTTAAGTTGTATCTGCAGGTTTCCTTGTAAAAAATATATATTTTTGCAACCCCTATATCCTACTTGTACCCAGTCAATGGGTCTCTTAGCTATGGAGTCAGCAGTTCATGCTAAGACATATTTACTCCCAAGATAATGCTCAGCAAATTTGCTGATGATAGAGGAATGAGTGTCCCGACATAACTCTGTCGAGTTCAGCAACGTTACGTAAATATTCAATTAAAAATCATGATTTTACATATTTTTGCAGTTCCTATTCTAGATTCTTTATAGCTACTTGAACTTGTACTTAAGTTATGAAGAAGATTATTGACGTTTTTTGCATTATAAGACACAACAAATATTGTGTAACATTAAACAATCCTTAATCTTACTTAAGTTGTATCTGCAGGTTTCCTTGTAAAAAATATATATTTTTGCAACCCCTATATCCTACTTGTACCCAGTCAATGGGTCTCTTAGCTATGGAGTCAGCAGTTCATGCTAAGACACATTTACTCCCAAGATAATGCTCAGCAAATTTGCTGATGATAGAGGAATGTGTGTCCCGACATAACTCTGTCGAGTTCAGCAACGTTACGTAAATATTCAATTAAAAATCATGATTTTACATATTTTTGCAGTTCCTATTCTAGATTCTTTATAGCTACTTGAACTTGTACTTAAGTTATGAAGAAGATTATTGACGTTTTTTTGCATTATAAGACACAACAAATATTGTGTAACATTAAACAATCCTTAATCTTACTTAAGTTGTATCTGCAGGTTTCCTTGTAAAAAATATATATTTTTGCAACCCCTATATCCTATTTGTACCCAGTCAATGGGTCTCTTAGCTATGGAGTCAGCAGTTCATGCTAAGACATATTTACTCCCAAGATAATGCTCAGCAAATTTGCTGATGATAGAGGAATGAGTGTCCCGACATAACTCTGTCGAGTTCAGCAACGTTACGTAAATATTCAATTAAAAATCATGATTTTACATATTTTTGCAGTTCCTATTCTAGATTCTTTATAGCTACTTGAACTTGTACTTAAGTTATGAAGAAGATTATTGACGTTTTTTGCATTATAAGACACAACAAATATTGTGTAACATTAAACAATCCTTAATCTTACTTAAGTTGTATCTGCAGGTTTCCTTGTAAAAAATATATATTTTTGCAACCCCTATACTTGTAACCAGTCAATCGGTCTCTTGGTTATGCAGTCAGCAGTTCATGCTAAAACATATTTACTTCCAAGGTAATGCCCAGCAAATTTGCCGATGCTAGAGGAATGAGTGTCTCGACATAACTATGTCGGGTTCAGCAATGTTAACTTTTTTAGAAAACTCATGCATTAAATTCCACTTGTTTACTCTCACCCTTCTCACTCCAAGATAGAATTTCTTCCAGATTTTTGTTAAGTTGAACGACTCCCTGCTATCTGTGCATATTTGCATGACTGACCGATATTTGAGGGTGAATATAGAAATAAGCGTACTGTCATCTGCAAAGCTGTAGAATAAATTCCTGGTTTTTTCCAGTAGATCATGAGTGTCAATGAGAAAGAGAGAAGGAGACAGTATGGAGCCTTGGGGCACACCGGCGTTGATAGCGAAGGTATAAGAACGAAATCTGCCGTCTACCGCTCGTAAAGAAAGAACAGTTTTATCAGGGTGTCTATTATTAAAGATTTCTGCTGCTTCTCTAAAAGTTTTATAATTACCTCCAACTATCAGAACAATTTCAATTTTATCTTCAATTATTATTGTAAATACAGACTGACAGACAGACGTTAGCTTTGAAGTTTATTGACAGTTGTTAGGTATTTCCAAAGATATGTTCATTTATTGTCAGCCTAAAATTTGTAGTTATTTTGTTTTATTTTATTCAATAAATAATCCAACAATTACTGACGTGTTTACTAGAGTTTTTTTGAATTTTTAACTAGGAAGGCCACAGATCTAAACGTGAGCATAATTTTTTAATTTCTATAACATTTTCAATTAATATTTTGCTCTGTATTTAAATTTAAACACACTTTACTCTTCATTATAAATTATTATTTTTTATTATCCCTGTATACCACGAAATATTTTAAACTTTTGATGCTTGATTATGGACTTCCATGTGATGCAGAACTTTTTATCAAGAATACACAGGTCAACATTTGATCTAAAAAAAAAAACACTCGGAGCGGTATGGTCCTTATGGGGTTTTTGGGGTCGCTGATTACGATGAGCGGGTTGGTTAACCTGCATCACATCAGATTCAAGGTCATTTGAAGGTCAAATAGAGAAAAAACGGTAGGAAAAATCTGAAAAATTCCATGCTTATGTTTTTGAGGTCCCTGAGTCCGAATTCGTAGTTTGTTTGACATTACGCCTTTTCCCAGAGGTCATTTGAAGGTCAAATAGAGAAAAAACCGTAGGAAAAATCTGAAAAAATTTATGCTTATGTTTTTGAGGTCCCTGAGTCCGAATCCGTAGTTTGTTTGACCTTACGCCCTTTCCCAGAGGTCATTTGAAGGTCAGATTGAGAAAAAATCGTGGAAAAAAATCTGAAAAAATTCATGCGTATGTTTTTGAGGTCCCTGAGTCCGAACCCGTAGTTTGTTTGACTCAAGCCGCCTTTCAGAGGTCATTATAGGTCATTTCATCATCAGTTTATGTTTATTTGAAAAATATGTATGGTCATTTTGCGTTGTTAAATTTAATTTTGTTTTTATCGTACACTTGCGAAGCATACAGAGGTTAATTTACGGTACATTTTTATTGATTATATCTATACATATCATTTTACATTTACGTTAATATATCACAATCAAAAATGTCTTTTATGCTGCTCGGTCATTACAAAGGAATTAATATGTGAAATATAAGCTAAATAATGGCAGGTAGACTGATGCAAGCAAATGTTTTAATACTGTTTTTTAAAGGTACTTATTAGTAAAACTTAAAATATTGTTCATATCAAAAATATACTATACAAATATTTTGACTAGTTTTGTGACTGTGAAATAGACTTTAAAAATCTAAAAAAAAATTTGACCTAATTTTTGTACTCTCGATGTGCGTTCCATATATCTAGTAAATTTAAAGTCCAGCCCGACTGTGTTTCTTGAGGTATAAATGAAACATTGTGCGCTATGTTATGTTTAAATTTCGTTTTATAACTCAATTCCCAATACATTTCACATTAATATGTTAATTCTAATGTCGAACAACCTTGTTATCAAGTAACCCTTAATCTGTATACTTCAATACTTAATCCTTGTCGACAAAGAAACTCTAATACCCAATACCTTTGAACCCAATAACTTACTTGTACAGTAATCCTTATATCTACTTATACTCTCATATGGTCTTATATAATACCTCAATGCGTAAGTTAACTACTAAAAATGATTCGGCTCATACTTCGTAAAGAGTCTCGAGTGTCCAAGTAGATTTTCGAAATCGCGCAGTCAGTATTTAATATGAATTAAGCATAAGAGTTTGCTTCTTTTAGTATTTATCAAAGCATGTTTGAAGTACTACTCTAAACGAGAACGCTTTCGTTTCTCGTGAAATGATCTTCGACTTGCATTTCTTATATGAGATTTATTTGATTCTCGCTTCAGGCTCCAGCAATAATCTGCCAACATGTTTATCCCCCAAATACCTTGATACCTTTTTTCAAATTCACTCAAGTCTTGGTGCATCCTTTCTCCATGTTCTTCGCTAAAATCTCCGAGATTTTCAGGGAACCAATCAAGGTGCGAATGGAGAAAATGCAGTTTCAGACTCATTAAACACCCCATTTCTTTATAATTTTGTACTAAATTTCCAACAATATTTTTGTAATTAGGGTCTTTATGATTTCCAAGAAATTTAGTCGTCACCTCTTTAAAACTTTGCCACGCTGCTTTTTCTTTGGCATTCATTTTCCTCTCAAATGCATCATTTTTTAGGAGGTCTCTTATTTGTGGTCCAGTAAATATGCCTTCTTTTATTTTAGCTTCAGAAAGATTAGGTAGCACTTGAAAAATATGCATGAAAGCAGGACTTTCGTTTAGGCTCATGGCCTTGACAAGTTGCTTTGCAATACCTAGTTTGATATGCAAAGGTGGAAGTAGGACCTTATTGGTTGATATCAAACTTGGACCTATGATGTTTTTTTCACCTGGAATTAATTCTTGTCTCAACGGCCAGTCTTTCCTCACATAATGCTCATCTCGAGCCCGACTATTCCACTCACAAATAAAGCACGGATAAGAAGTGTTTCCAGATTGCTGTCCTAGTAATATTGTACACAAAGTGCCCACTGGTTTTGAACGTAATTCAATTTTTGCAATAGCAACTCAAAATTATGGTATTCTTCATCTAATACAACAGAATGAGCGACTGGTAAAGGGGCATAAATATTTCCATTATGTAACAAGATAGCTTTTAAGCTTCTTTTTGAAGATTCTATAAACAGTCGCCAATCACTTGCTGTGTATTCTATACCGTATTCTTGCACTAACCCTTCAATATTATGGCAATAGAGTAGATTATTCATTTTAGTAAAATATTTTCTGAATGGACGTTCTCTCGAACGATAGACAAAAATTTTTGTTCCTGTGGATAGACATTTTTTTTCTTTTAGCCTAGATGCTAAAAGCTCTGATCTATCTTTCGAGAGTCCCAAGTCTCTGCACAGATCACTTAATTCGTTTTGATTAAATGTTTCGGCTTCCGATATATAATTTTCCTCAACATCTGATTCTTCTGTGCTGAAATTGTCTCTTTCTTCGTGTTCGAATGTTTCATCTGGCATATCTTCATCAGTTACCACTTCTTGTCCCAATTCATTAATTTCCATGATATGATCAGAATTTGTTTCAATAAGAACTGGTAAAGTCACAGTTGTTACACGTGCATATGAAATAGAATCCTTATTCTTTCGGTTGTACCCTTTCAAGTTTGTTAAGCGGAAGTAACAGTTGGTGGTATGGTCTGTTGGGGGTCTCTATATCATTGGCCGAGAAAATACCTGGTTGTTAATTCTATATAGAACATTGCGGCATTTATGACATATAGATTTTGGTGTGTAAGAGTTTCCAATGAGCTTGTATCAATATGATAAATTTGGTGATATTTTACTTTTAACAAATCTGAAAACATGAATTTCTTTTGTGGAATATACTCCCCACAAACAACACAAAAATTGTCGAGTTTAATGGAACATGACGAATTTCTTGTAGCATTTGACTCTACACAGGCCAAGTTTCCCACCAATGTAGAGCTACGGTCGCATGATGACGACGCCTGCGGGCCCGCTTTCCCACCCTGATCAGCCGCCGATACTGGGTTTCCGGGACCCTGTCTCGTAATTTTTTTAGGAGTAGTTGCCATGACGGCATAAACGCCGTAACCCAGGGACTTCGCCGGATAGTGAGACAACTCCGTTGCCCACCGTCACCACGTGGAGGTGCCCTGGGTGCAACTACACCTTAATACTGGAGTTTAAAGCGAGACTGAGCTAAATTTATAAAAAAGAAGAGAATAAATAATTTCGCGAGGAATGAAAAAGCATTTTATTGTCAAAGTAAAACTCCAAATATATATACAAAGATACTTAAAATGACCACCGTATATCTTTTGAGCATAAGACCATGCAGGATTTGAACTGAATGATCTGAAAAAATAATAGATGAATTTTTTCAGATTTTTTTTTCCACGATTTTTTCTCTATTTGACCTTCAAATGACCTTCAAATGACCTCTGGGAAAAGGCGTAAGGTCAAACAAATTATGGATTCGGACTCAGGCACTTCAAAAACATACGCATGAAATTTTTCGGATTTTTCCTACGGTTTTTTCTCTATTTGACCTTCAAATGACCTTTAAATGACCTCTGGGAAAAGGCGTAAGGTCAAACAAACTACGGATTCGGACTCAGGGATCTCAAAAACATACGCATGAATTTTTTCAGATTTTTCCTACGGTTTTTTTCTCTATTTGACCTTCAAATGACCTTGAATCTGATGTGATGAAGGTTAACCCACCCGCTCATCGTAATCAGCGACCCCAAAAACCCCATAAGGACCATACCGCTCCGAGTGTTTTTTTTTAGATCAAATGTTGACCTGTGTAATTTTTTTTGTAATATGTAAGATAAAGCTTTTTCTCCATTTGTACAAAACTTTTTGGGATACACTGTATTAGTTCCAAATGCAGCGCAATCGTTAAAGTTTTTAAGTTTTTTCATAAGAGTAGATATTAAAATGGAAACTTTTATCAAAACAACTTTTTATGTTGTAAATTGAGGAAGAAAGTATAACATTTTGGTCTCTTTTGCATTCGGCTGCTGAGGAAATTTTCATAGTATAATTGTGTTTTATGTTTTCTTATTATTAATTTAAATTTTTCTTAAGTAGATTTTATAGCATTTTGTATTTAAAAAAGCTTTTATGTGCTAAAAAAGTTATTATCTTGGTTATAATCAAATTTTTGTAGATACCAAATCTTCCATTCTAAACCAAATACTTTGATCCTCTTTAAAACTCTTAACGACTGTAAAATATTGGAGGGCTCAATATTGTAGCTGTAGTAAGAAAAACGTAGAAACTGCTAATGATGTTGAAAAGAGCATATTCGGAAATGCAACTGCAACTTTGTTGGATTTCGACTTATTTTGAAAGTTAACATTATATATTTTTAGTGCTCCGTAACAAATTTGAAAAAAGGAGCACTTATGGAATCATTTCGGTGTCTGTCTGTCTGTCTGTCACAGCTGATTTTCTCCGAAACCATTTGACATAGAAATTTGTCACAAATATAGAAATTAATGGCCTAATCACAGCCGAGTAGTTTTGTAAGTTAAATTTTGACTTGAGTTTAGTTTTAGGGAGTGAAATCGGAAGTGAAAAAAAAAAAATTTCATAGCCATCGAGTGGAGTGCTAAATAAAAGCTTGTGACAACATGAGTGTAAAAATATATATAATATAATACTCGCGCAAGTATAGGACTAATCAAAAAAATTTCGAAAACATTCTCCATTATTCACCATAGGTAGATTGATTGAAAGTTATCACACTATCACTACACTATAGGCTCCAATGCTGGATGCCTTCCCCTTGAATTTCCATCTCAGTCTATTTGCAGCTGTTGTCATCCATCCAATGCCCACAACTCTCTGTATATCATCCCGCCATCTTGTTTTGGGACGTCCTACGCTTCTTTTTTATTCTCTTAGTCTCCATTCTAATGTTCGTTTGGTCCATTGATCATCGGTTTTGCTACGTGCTCTATAATATCCTTTAATTTCGTTTGTTCACGTATCCACTTGTTGCTTTTTCTATCTTTAAGTTTAATCCCGATCATTTGTCTTTCTTGTGCCCTCTGAGTCCGAGCTAGTTTTCGTATATCGGCTTTATTCAGTGTCCAGGTTTCAGCGCCATATGTAATTACGGGTAGGATGCTGTGATCGTAAACTTTGGCCTTTAACTTATTTGGGATGGCTTTATCTTTGAATATATAACTTAATTTCCTGAATGCACACCATCCAAGCCTGATTCTTCTTGATATTTCATCTGAGACACTGTCTCTCGTCGTAGTAATTTTTTTACCCCAGACACACATAATCTTTAACAGTCTCGAGAGCTGTTCCTTCCAAAATTATAACTATGTTGTTATTAGCGATGTCTTACTTTTATTCATCTTAGGACCAATTGTCTTTGAGTGGTAATTTAATTCATTTATCATTCCTTGTACTCCTGATGACTACAATATCGTCGGCGAAACTTAAATAACTCAAATACAAACCATCTATCTTTAGGCCTTTCTTTGTCCAATTTAGTTAGCGGAATACGTCTTCTAAAGCTGTAATAAATAGCGTAAGAGAGATAGTATCTCCATGTCTTACGCCTCTTCCTATACGTATTTGTTATGTACTAGATTTTATGTAAATCTTTGCGTTTTCATATATATCTTTGGGTAGGGTAGTATATCTAGAATCAATTCTACAATTGTTCAAGCCGTTGATAATTGCAAAAATTTCGACAGAATCAAAAGCCTTCTCATAGTCTATGAAAGCTATGTAAAGTTCGAAATATTCATTGCTGTTCTCTAGGATATTTCTTATTGTCTATAAATGGTCACATATACTATAGCCGGATCTAAAACCAGCCTGTTCGCACAGCAGGTAGAAATCTAACTTATTTTTTAATTTATTGGAGATGATTTTAGTCAAAAGTTTATAAATATGAGATAGTAAGTTAATCGGGCGGTAATTGTCCCACTTTCTGTGTAGAAGTTTACTTCTGATGTATGTGTATTGGTGGAATGGTATTTTGCTAATTTCTAGACACATGTTGAATAGTTTGACCGTTTCTTGTTTTAAGTCCTCTCCGGCCTCCAATAGCATCAGGGCCTGCTGCTTTGTTACGTCTCACTTCCTTCAGTGCATTATTGACCTCCTCTACAGTAACCTCTGGCAGTTTTTTCCGCACCCATGTTATGTATTTTCTTTTCAGTCCGTTTCACAGTGCGTCGCGTAGAACATGCTAGGTGGACAAAATTCATGTTATGATTTCCAGGAAATCTTATTTGCAAAACGTAAACAACACCACCAAACCCCGAATTCCGAGAAAAGGTTGTTTATCAAATTTGCAAGTGGCGAGTCATAAGCGTCAGAAGTCAGGTAATGAGTTTAATGCAGCTCTTTCAATCAATCAGTTGCAATTTAGCGACACTTTCGTGCACATCTTATAGTGACATATTGTAATATTGTGAAAGTTTTTGTGATGAATATTAATACTGAGGGTAAGTACTATTTTTTAATGTATTTTTTTAATCAGAATCTATTAATTTGAATTTTTAGTATTTTTTTTAAATAGCCTATATATTTTAGCGTGTTTTTTTTAAAAAAAAAAAAACTTTGAAAGTTCAGAATATACAGACATTCACCTCTATCCGGGCTAGTTTTTAGATATTACACAGAAATAACTTTATTCTTCGTAAAAATACACATATTGTTTAGCACACTTCAGTACAACATGTTTTTTTTCTTTTTTTCCAGAACACGTTTACTCTATTTCAAGGGTAGCCTTTTTTGAGGAGTGGTTGAAACACACGAAGAATGAGAAAAACTCGCGTGTATATGACTTTCTTTCTTCAAAATTTCACTTTGGTGACATTACTGAAAGCAGCCAAAAAGAAATAAAGTTGAAGATATCCAACTTGTCTAATAAGTTTGGTGCCAAATGGTTGGCTTCAAGAAAGTCGAAGGAGCGTTTTTTAATTAAAAATAAGAATTGGTTGGATGAAGCAGACATACAGTTTACTGCGAGTTCTTTTGCGCCACAACCTTCAACATCAAGTGAGAATGTGACTCCTGCAGGAAGACCTCGTAGATCTCGTAGAATCCCGAAGTGTCAGTGAATTGGTGACTGCTGCCGAAATTGCTGTGCGTTCAGCAGGTCAAAGGAAAATTGCCAATGTGATTAGAGACATTAGTAAAAGCCCAGATAATATTATTAAGTCTAAAAATACCAGTTCCGTTAATCCTAGGCAATTAAGTAGTGACGAAGCCTTAGCTTACTATATAGATTCTAAGTCAACAACGCATTCTTACAAACAAACTAGGAAGTGGTCCATGAAGGCGGGGGCATAATGTGTTTCCGTCATATTTTAGTTTAAAAAAGTTCAAACAGGCCTGTTACCCTGCAGAGGAGCACATTGCTATAACAGAAACTCGTGCTGAAATAAATTTGCAAGCCTTATTAAATAAAACAGTGGAACGTCTAGTATTAGCACAGAATGAAGTTATCAGCAGTGTGCTCCCAACAAGTTCATCGTTTACACTTGTTAGTAAATGGGGATGTGATGGAAGTTCTGGGCACAGCACATACAAACAGAGATTTAAGAACACTGAATATACGGACGAGTTTCTTTTCGCATTTTCTTTAGTTCCCCTTAAGTTATATGATGGGTCCAAAATTATTTGGCAAAATCCTCGGCCTTCATCAACTTTGTATTGTCGCCCAATCAAATTTATATTTGCCAAAGAAACGAACGACTTCACGTTAGTGGAGACAAATAGATTGTGGGAAGAAGTTAATGCTCTTCTTCCAACACTTATCAACTTTGGTGATTCTCAAATCTCTGTAAAACACGAACTTTTGCTGAAAATGACAGACGGAAAGGTGTGTAACGCCTTAACGGAAAACTAGTTCATACCAAAAGTGTTTCATCTGTGGCGCCACCCCCAAGACGATGAACGATGACCCCGCGATGTTTAACAGCAATCAAGAACATTTTGGCTTTGGTTTATCTACACTCCATGCTTGGATTCGTTGCTTCGAATGTCTTTTACATATCAGTTACAAGTTGAATATTAAGAAATGGCAGGCTAGAAGCAACGAAGACAAAGCAGATATCAAGGTTCGTTCCGAGGAAATCAAATTGAAATTTAAGAACGAGATGGGACTCATTGTAGATAAACCAAAGCCAGGATTTGGTTCTTCAAATGATGGAAATACAGCCCGTCGCTTTTTTTAAGAATGCTGAGATGAGTGCTCAGATCACAGGGTTGGATGTTACAATTATAAAAAAGTTTGATGTTATTTTGAGAACATTGTCTTCTGGATTCGAGATAAACTTAGTTGAATTCAAAAAATTTTGTCTTGAAACCAGAAAACATTATCTTAGTCTCTATTCGTGGTACTGTATGCCTACTACTGTGCATAAAATATTAATTCACAGCACAGAAGTCATCAAAGCGGCATTGCTTCCAATTGGGCAGCTTTCCGAAGAGGCTCAAGAAGCACGGAACAAAGATTGCCGCAGATTTAGGGAGTACAACACCCACAAGTGCTTGCGTGTTGCCACGAATAGAGACTTACTGTGCATGTTAATTATAACATCTGATCCTTTGATCAATACCCTTCGAGAGATTCCCAAAAAAAAAGCCGGAAAAAAATATGTACAGATGTATTAAAGTTAATTGTAAGCCCTAGCATAGAAGAGTCAAGATTGGAATCGTCATTATATTGTCGCACAATGCCACAAAATGATGACGATTATACAGTAAACGACTAATCAGAACACTCTGATGATGATTATTAGGTTCAGCTACTATTTTTAGTTATGTAGTGCTTGTACTAAGCATGTAAACCTTGACTTGTAAATTTTTCTTTATCAATAAATGAGTATTTTTATTTTACATATAATTATAGTCAGTGTCATTATGCTAAATTTATTACAGAGCATTTATAACATTTATTTTAAAATTAAACAAAAACAATTTTTGACTGGAATTTTCAAAAACAATTTTTTTTTTGAACTACTTATGTATGTACGAGTATGTATAATGCGCAAGTTACCTACCTGAAAGGCAGGTATTATTTGAGTTTATCCTTTTTGTGTCGATAAAACTAAGTAATATGGATTAATTGTTTTATTTTTAATTGACAAATGCAATAAATGATTTTTCATCTGGTTGCTATTAAAAATAATAATACAGTGTCTTTCATTTAGTTGCACATTCAAGTTTGTAGAAAAATTCGTGCACATACGCAGAATATTTTGTTTTTGTTATACAATGTTTTGTGCAGCTGGACAAAAAATACAGGTAAGCGAAATGCAGCTTACTGAAAGACACTGTATTATAATTTTTAATTCTAACAACCATACAAAATACCCTTGCCCTTTAGTTCCGTTATCTACCTGCTAAGCTGATGCAATCCTACCGCGATATGCAAGGGTGGGTGTATTACACAAATTTTATCGATATTGAGTACCTGCGGTAAATTGTGAATAAAACTCCCATTTATTAACCGATTTTAATGATTAATACCTTATTTTATTTTCCAGATACGCAGCTGTCAGAAAAATGTATAATATTTTGTTTTTCTTTTGTTATTGCGCTTTTTTACCGAAAAAAATAATGAATTTTACACGAAGAATTTTTTTTTTTCTCTCCATTAATTTCTAAATAACTCCAAAACGATAAAAGATAGAATAAAATAATATTCAATCAACTTTAATAAAATTTTGTTACGCATTTTTTAATGTTTTATTTATAAAAATCTGACAAGTTGTTCCCGAGTTATCGTTAAATATGTCTGCGTAGCTGACTAATTTAGGGGGAAAAAATTAGCCACGCCCATAAAAAAAACCAACGCGATGAATTTTTCTTAAAATAACTTAATATGCGTAGAATATACATAAACAATTGAAATAAGTGAAAAAAATAATTTTGTCCAGCTAACTTGTACTAGTCGACACACTGTGCGTTTCTTTGGTCTTCACTGGGTGTTGTTTTGGACCTGTAGAGTTCCTTATAGTAGGTGTTTGTTTCTGAATTTACTTTGTCCCTATTTCGTCATTACTTGTCCCTCACTATCTTGCAATTTACTAATCTCTTTTCTTCCGTTATTCACTTTCTTGCTTATTAGTTTCGGACCTTTATTTCCTACAATGGTTTCCAAAATCACTTTATGCTTGTCCGTTCTTATATCTTTTCTGACCTCTTTTCTGATTAACTTGTTAAGCTCCGTCCACTCTATTTTGTACTCATCGGTGTTCATATTTATTCTTCTTTCCATGAATTGTTTCATGTTGTCACTTATTTTGTCCTCTTGTTTTCCAATTTTTGTGGCTACTGCAGCGGAGGCAGCTTTAATTATGGATGTTAGTTCTTCAGCTTTTGTATCTATTGTTTCGATTTTTTTTTATGGGTCTAGAACACGTGCTACAGGGAAGTCCCTAAAGCGCTCCAGGAGCGGCACGTGTGCGGAAAAAAGCGATTCACGTTGTTCTTGAATCGCTGTAAGTTGTACTCTTTGAGAAACACAGCGCTGGGCAAATTATTCCAAAGGGATGATGCTCTCCATATAAAAGACTGCTTGAAAAGCGTTGTACGCGGAGTAACAAGCTGAACCTCATACCGATGTGAAGCACCAGCGCGACGTGTATTTCTAACATGCACCGCTTTGGGAGGAATTAAGCGGGCTACATCCTTCGAGCACTTTCCATGAAAATACTTGTAGAACAGACTTAAGTCGCCAACCGTTCTTCGATGTTCCAGCGAATCAAGGCCGCCGGTCAGTTCCGGGTCTCCAATCAGACGAACAGCTCTTCTCTGAACAGAATCCAACAAATCCAGTGTATGTTTGGGAGCGGAGCCCCAAACATAGGAGCAGTATTCCATAGTTGGTCGAATTTGAGCTTTGTAAAGAAGTCACAGTTGTTGTGGAGTGTAAAGCTTTCTGGTTGGAAATAATATTCCTAACTTTTGAGAAGCTCTCCTTGCTATGCCTGCAACATGTTCATGCCAGGACATGTTTGCTCCCAAACTAACGCCCAACAAATTGAGCGACGATGCTAGGGGAATGGAGTGCCCCGACATAACTATGTCGGGTTCAGCAACGTTAACTTTTTTAGAAAAAAACTGCCGCCTGGGTTTTTGTAGCGTTAAATTCCACTTGGTTACTATCACCCAAGATAGAATTTCTTCCAGGTCTTTCCCTTTCTGTAGGATAGGTTGAAAAAGTCTACAAAAAAACTGGTGTTAGTTCCCTTGCACAGTTTTTGAAAAACTATGGCAGGTATTCCGTCAGCGCCAGAAGCCTTTTTGGTGTCTAGCTTCATTAAAATATGCTTTATGATACGCTGTCTGAAGACAACATCGGGCATCTTCGACTGCAATATGGGAATAGTAGATGGTGTTTTTCCTTGGAAATCGACAGTAGAATGTGAAGCAAAGAGTTCAGCCAAAAAGTTCGCTCTCTCAGGTGTGGTTGCAATGGAATTATCTGGCCGTGTGAGTGGTATGGTGGATTTGGTGAAATTTTGACTAGCTGCCTTAGCGACTGTCCAAAAGGACCTAGAATTATTAGGACAAGCGAGAAGTTTGTTTCTGATTAGTTGATTGTGTGCCACCTTGGCCTCGTCGATAATTCCTTTGCATCTGTTCCGGGCACGAACAAAGGTGTTAAGATTTATGGTGTTAGGATTTTCACGCCATTGTCGGTAGGCAATATGTTTAGATTCGATGATTGTATTATCTTTATCCCTTGTAATAGCTCTGTTGTTTTTAGCTGGTACTCTATCTTTTTTCTTGATAATTTAATGAAGTCAACTGGTTTCGATCTATTGTTAAATGCTTTTGCTGTTAGGGATGGGGGTGAAAATTACCACGATTGCATAATGGCAATTTATTTGGTATATAAAAGTTTTTTTTTGGAATGTGCCACTTATTTGAATAGCATTGGGCTTATTCAATTGATAAAAGACATTTGTTCTACAAGAGGCAGAACCTTGACAGACAATATGTTTTGCAATTTTCCTAATGATATAGATGTTCACGTTGTGGAAAGTTTTTTTAGCCATCCCAACTAAGTTTGTGTCCGAATTCTAAATACTGATCATTTTATACCTTGGTAACAAAATTTTTTATTTTAAAAGCAATCTCGGTACGGAATACAAATTGCGGAAGTCCGACATGCACTTGACCGGTTTTTTTATGTCTGGAAATTATTTCAAGTGGGCCCACACACATATTTCTGACTATGAAACGAAAAACATCACTTGAGACAAATTGACCGATTTGGGACACATCTAAGGACCACTATAGTTATCCCTCAAGTATAATTCAAAGCGTTAGTTTTCTACTGTGAAATGAAAAAATCACTCAAGGTGAATTGAGGGTCTACAAGCTATTCAAAGAACGAATATAAATATGGGCCTTAATAATTTCAATTCGGATATGTTTTTTTTTTTCATTTTCTTTATTGACTTACAAGAAAGGCATAGCCTCTACCTCTGACATGGCGAGAAAGTATACTTATTCTAACTAACGTTCTAACCTAAGTATTTACAATAGTGTTCCTAATCAAAACTATCTACCTAGGAAATGTGTTTTTTGCATAGAGATATTAGAATAGAGGAGAGTAAGTATATAGCCTGCTGTAAGCGAAAGCGTATAGTCATTAAAAAGAGAAGGAAATAATATGAGACAACTTTGTCTCCCTTACTCTGCGCTTGAGCGCTGAATTCTGGCGCCGAGTAAAAGAGACAGAATGAGTCTCATATTATTTATTTTTCTTTCTATGAGCACTACGCTACTTTCGCAAGAACTTACCTCCTCTATTCTAATATATCTATGGTTTTTTAACTTGATTATGACCTAACCTTACTTAATCTAGGATCTACGCTAACCTAACTTAGTTTTACATTCTTTTATCATGGTGGGTTGGGAAGGCCATCGTCTTCGTCCGAGAGAGTGTCTGAGGGTCTCGAGAATTGGTTGCGGCCTTGGTTAGGAAGGCGTCCCTGATGATTGTGATGCTGGAACGCTTTGGCCATGAACTTCATTTGAGTTTGCCTCATGTGTGATTTATGATTAACTTAGTTTTACATTCTTCTATCATGGTGGGTTGGGAAGGCCATCGTCTTCGTCCGAGAGAGTGTCTGAGGGTCTCGAGAATTGGTTGCAGCCTTGGTTAGGAAGGCGTCCCCGATGAGTGTGATGCTGGGACGCTTTGGCCATGAACTTCTTTTGAGTTTGCCTCATGTGTGCCTTTATGGTTGGCCCACCGAGGTCTCTGTGTAATTGGTTATTTCGTATAAACCATGGGACTCCTGTGATCATCCTCAGGGCCTTGTTTTGCACTCCCTAGACTTATGCTCTCCTTGTCTTTGAGAGCTGGCACCATGTGGGGCAGGCGTAAGTGAGGCCTGCCTTCACCCTTGTGTTATAGACCATGAGCTCTGTTTTGGTGGACAATTGGCTGGCTGGGATTTATATTTGGGTATAATTTGCCCAGCATTTGCTTAGCTTTCTTGCTGGCAAGGCAGACATAGTCTTTGCAGATGAGCTGTTTGTCGTACTGGATTCCCAGGTATTTGATGGTGTTTGCCCATTGGATGCGGGACCCTGTAGTTGGAGGTGGCCATGGGAGTTCTGTTGCCCTTGGCGAAAACGATGGCTTTGGTTTTGTTGGGGTTCAGCTTGATCCTCCAGTGGTTTAAACCAGGAGTCAAGTTTGTCCACATGGCGTTGGAGTCTGCTAGTAATGATTCTGCTACTTCTACAAAATTGTGTGACAATAGCGGTGTCATTAGCATAAAGGAGGAAATTCAGATCTTATTTCACGTACGTTTATGGTATAGCATTGGGAATTTAGTCCCGGTAAGTAATAGATAATCAACTTCTGCGACTTGTTTTATGCCCTATGTCACTTTAGTGACGCAAATTGTGTGATCTACGAAGGCGGATACAAGTTATGAAATGTATAACATCCAATTAATATTGGCTATAAAATAAAATTTTCGCATAAAATATTTTACCATCGCATTATCAGATCATTTCAACTACATTTAATTGACGGCATAGGACGTAAACAATGGCGCCAGCTTGACGCCGAGAATTTCTTGGCATTATATCAATTAAAATTGGCTTTAAGTAGGGAATTCATTAATTTAAACTTTTTTCCCCGACACTAATAATGTTTTTCATTATTTTTAATTTGCGAAACAGTTCTGTCACAATAAGATAATTACTTTTATTATAGCTAAGACTTATTGTATTGAATAAATGATGAAAAAAAACTCATCTTATTTTTCTGTATAATTATCGTCCATACTAATACACTTACTCCAGGGTTTCTCGTGTTGCACATAGGGGTATTTCAGCGTTTTAGGCGGCTATAAACCGATTTCCTAAAACTTGTCCCAGGTAAAAAAAAAATGTTACTTAACAATGTTGAATAGGCATAGAACAAAAAGCAACCCTTCCTGTTACCAATTTGAAAGCGCGCGCGCCGGAGTCTCAGTCGGAATTTGAACGTCGCTGTGAGTGTTCGTTTCTCTTCTCGGTACTCGTTACAAAACCATGATTTAAAAAAGTGATTTTTCTTATTTTTTAATTTGTCTTGAAGAAAATTGTGATGGATTTGAATATTATAGGTAAGAGCTCATACATATTGATCATTTTTATATATTTTTTTTAGAAATTAATTAGTAGTATTTTGGAGGTAGAAAATGTTACTCGAAATTGTTGTACGAAAACCTGTTTTTAGGTATTTAAAAAGGTATTTGTTATACTTCAAGGTGCGGCCCAGTGATTTTACTGGTTTTAACAGAAAAAAGAGTATTTGCACTAATGAAATATATCAATATTAGCCGTAATTTTCCGTGAAATTGAGGTTTTCATGGCTGTTAAATCAGACGGTGAAAACCACGTGGTATTTTGTATTTATTTATTTTTTTTGTAATTTAAACAGTTTTTATTTTGTTCTAGGATTCGAAGGAACGTCAGGTACTCGTAGTAGTAACGCCTAGAGTATTCTTTGACAAAATGCAGGAACAGAACTTGCCAAATTTTAAAGATAAATTGATATAACATGAATGTTATATTTTATCGCAAGATGAATATTGTGATGAGCAAAGGAAGGAAGTGAAGCATTATTTCTCTTATTTTAAGTCATAATTGAAGAAAAAGTGGACAGAAGCGCATAAAAAAAGCAGAAGTTTTTCTTAAAAAGAATGACGAATGGTTACAAGGAATATTTGAAATATCTAGGGTAAAACGCTGTTCTTCTAGTGGAGCAACAAAGTCATATGAAGAATCACGTGAGAGGAGCAAACGTAGAAAAACAGAGGAAGTTCCCTGCTGTAGATAAAGAAGTGATAGTGCGTGCTGCTCAAACATCCCTTTTGTTCTGGAGAGAGAATTGCATCCAGTATTCTAAAAGACATAACTAACTCTCCTCAGACACCCTAAGCATATCAAAAAGCATACAAAATGTCAAATTAGCATGAAAAAGAGTCACAACTAAATCCAATAGCCGCCCTCTTAATGTTTGTAGAAGCTGACCTCTCAAAGAGATAGTACGAGATAACAAGGAATAGTAACAAGAAATATTATCCGAATTATACCCTGTTATAGCAAGCAAGAAGGACTTATTATCTGACGAAAGAGGCTTATCGGGTAACTGAAACATGTGCTGAAATGAACTTACGACATTTATTGGATCAGACTGCTAAAAGTTTGGCCACATATTTGGAGGATGTACTAGAAGAGTGTCAATCATTAACACTCATTTCGAAGGGGGGATGTGACGGATCGCAACAAGCACAATTTAACCAAAAAGGCAAAACAGCAAGCAATTGACAGCAACAGCTCGGGCGCAGATGCAGCACGTAGGATTCTTCGTCGTGAATAATTATTTTTGTAATTTTGTTTAAGTCAACATGTTTTTTTTTTCTCAATATGCTGTTTTTTTAGTGTTCCGTATGGAACACTTATAAGATCACTTCGGTGTCTGTCTGTCTGTCTGTCACACCCGATTTTTTCCGAAACTATTTGACATAGAAAGGTGAAATTTGGTAATAATATAGGAATTGATGGCCTCATCAGAGCCATGTAGTTTTGAGAATTAAATTTTGACTTAAGGGGTTAATTTTGGGGGGTGAAGTCGGAAGTGAAAAAAAAAATTTTTTACTAGGTCATCGAGTGTGGTGTCAAATGAAAGCTTGTGAAAACACGAGTAAAAAATATATATATAATATTATACTTGCGCGCACTTTTCTTTGTATTATTTTTAAAAATTCGCGAAAAATCGCTGTCCCGGGCCTTATCTCGAAACGTACTTATCAAAAAATTTCGAAAAAAATTCTGGAATATTCTCCACGGGGTGTAGATTGAACGAAAATTATCACGAGTGCATTACCTTTAATAATTTATATGGTATATAAAAAAAACAAAAATTTCAAGGTCATCAGATTTCAGTAAAGATTGGAAACAAACCTTGATGAAAACTCATTTGGGGTGTGTTTTGTGAAGTCACTGATCATTTTATATCACCATAACATAAATTTTGACTTAAGGGGTTCGTTTTGAGGGGTGAAATCGGAAGTGAAAAAAATTTTTTTTTACTAGGTTATCGAGTGTGATGTCAAATGAAAGCTTGTGTAAACACGAGTAAAAAATATATATGTAATGTAATACTTGCGCACACTTTTCTTCGTATCACTTTTAAAAAATCGCTGTCCCCTACTTCATCTCGAAAAGTACTTATCAAAAAATTTTGAAAAAATTCTGGA
>CM032449.1:25665842-25719832 GCA_019049505.1 Pachyrhynchus sulphureomaculatus
TGTGGAAATCGGTATAAATGCGAGTGCAGCAAGTGGATTTTTATGCTCATGTTGCACCCTAGCTCTTGCAAGTTCGATAGCATGCACTCAACAAGCTCGACATGGTCGTCAGATTTCTTTTTGCCTAGGAAGCTACTCATAACCAAAACAAATGAATTCCAAGCTTTGGATTCGACTTCAGTCATTGATTTGACAAAATTAGGATCTTTCACGAGTTGCCTAATCTGTGGCCCATCAAAAATACCAGCTTTCAATTTTTCTGAACTTAATCCTGGAAACTTGCGTGAAAGAAAATTAAAACATTCGCCACTTTTGTCAAGCGCCTTCACAAACTGTTTCATTATGCCGAGTTTAATATGAAGTGGTGGAAGTATGATGCGGTCTCGGCTAACTAAAGGCACGTTTATAAAATTTTTTGTACCAACTTTTAGCTCTTCCCCCACTGGCCAAACTTTTTGTGACCAATGTTGTTGTTTGTCACGACTATCCCAGAGACACATGAAACAAGGGAACTTTGTGTACCCCCCTTGTTGACCTAAAAGAAAGTTAACCAATCTCAGGTCAACACAAATGACCCATTTGTGGTCTTGATACTTAATTTTTTCCATAACCTTAGAAACATTTACGTATTCTCCTTTTAAAGTCGTCGAATGTGCAATAGGTATAGATCCGTACTTGTTACCGTTATGAAGCAAAACACACTCTAAACTTCTTTTGCTGCTGTCTATGAAAAGACGCCAATCACTAGGTTGGGTGCTGTTTTAATCCCATCTGCTGCAAAATACCACCAACATCGTTACAAAAAACTAAATCCTTCTCTTGAGAAAAATACGGTAACAGATTTTTTTCTCGGGTACGATAAAATGTAATGTTGGTTTCAGGAGTAAGCAAATTTTTTTCTTTCAAACGAGATGCTAAAATTTCAGAAGCTTCTTTTGGTAAGTTCAGATCTCTTACTAAGTCATTTAGTTCTTTCTGATTAAATGGTTGAGGTTCTGAAAGGCTACATTTGTAGTCTGGATCAGAGTCTTCACTTGATGTATTTCGTTCGGGTTCACAGAGATTTGAATCATCAGAAGATTTAGATGTGCTGGGTTGTACCTCTTGTGATTTTAATTGAGATCGTTGAGCAGAACATAAGTTAGGATATGACCACTTACTTCGATTTCCAGGGTTAATTCCGTTTATTTTCACAACGCAGAAGTAGCAATCGTCATGATGGTTTCGAGGTTCTCGCCAAATCATGGGTGTTACGAACATTATTGCATCTCTTTTTTCACTGGACCATAACCGTAGACATACCACACATTTCTGGCATACAATATAAGGAACCCATGGCTTGTCCTGATGACACAATTTTATTTTAAAGTATTGATGATACGCAGTTTTCCGATATAGGTTTTCGATATTTTGCAAATATATATTCACCACAAATATAGTAAAAACAATCGGGATTAAGCACACACCATCTTCTTGACGAAGCTATATCTAAAACAACAACAAAATATATTTTAGTGTCCAATAAAAAACGAAAATCTAAGTAAAAAATAGTAAATGAGGGTAGTTAGCTATAACTCCAAAACAAAAGCTGTTAGAGAAAAATTGTTGCCATATTTAAAAAATACGCGTCAATTTGAGATAGAAACAAAAAAAAATCACAGGAAACAAGCAATTTTCTTTTTTTTGTTGACCAGTGTAATTTATCATTAATAGTGGATATTAATTAGACTATTTTGTAGATATAGCTCGACAGGTTGGTCAGAAAAAAGAAAAATAGGACCATATCTATTATGTCTAACAATTTAATAACCACTTAATTTTTTTAACGTATTTCTTAACTTCATAATTTTAATAATTTTTAACTGGTGTCATCGATACGGGGTTTACTTCAGGGGGAAAGAACAAGAAGTTCATGTAAATATAACTCAATATATTATTAGAGCCTTGACCAAGCCGGCTTAAAAATTTTCAGGATTTTTAGTCCATATAAATGTTATTCTGCAAATTATTCAGTAGTTTTTTTTTCTGGTCATTGCAACCTTTCATCCATCGAGTTTCAACTTATTGTATTGGTTAAAAAAAATACCGGGCGAGATTTATGTCATTTTTCCAGGTTCATGGGTCTCTAAACCATGAAAAATATTTTATTGGTTTTCGGCAGCCTGTCCACCCTGTCTGCGGATATGATATCGACATAACTCTCGAATGCAATGAAATTTGAAATTTGGTACGTATTATGATATGGTCTTACAGTTTTCCAACGATATTGCTTCAGGCAAAAATGGTGACAGATATATATATATATATATATATATATATATATATATATATATATATATATATATATATAGTGACCTGTTTGCAAGGAAAGTACTGAATAAATCATTTTATCAATTTTTTTTATTTTCAAGTCTGATTAAGTAAATGATGAATCTAATTTTTCGCTTGAGCTTGTTATAATTTTATTATATCTATTTCGTTATTGTGTAATTGTCCATATTATTAATTAAGTACGATATACTTCAGAATGTACATTTATATTGACTTGTTCCTCCTTGTAGTTCTCGAAATGTAATATAATTTTATTTTATTTATTTATTTTATTTTATAAGAGCGATTTTAAGATTCGGCTTCTTTTTTTAAGGTAATTAAGCAAACACAAACATAAAAAAATGAATAAAATTTTTTGATAATATAAGATCCCTTTGCAAACTAAGATTGCTGTTAAAAATGGATGGTATTTTCCGCATACTTTTAATGTTAACTAAAGGCCAAAAACGCCGCAAGTAAAAGAAGAAGGAAAAAAGTGCACATCAATTTATTCACTTAAAAGGAATAAAAAAATATAAATGCATCAGGCATAAAGAGATAATAATAAATTTTAAGTATCCCTCGATCTAATTTAACGGGATATGAAAGGTTACAACTTCTGGTAAAAATTAGAGAAAAAAGAAATTTTAAAGAATGTACAAAAACTTACGACATTTTATCAGAAGTTGCGACAAGGGAATATTCTGATCAATTTTAGCGTGAAATTATTATATACAAATATTCTTATTAACAATAATTCAGTTTCTATAATATCAGTCATATTTCAGCATAATAACCTCGAGTTGTGTTTGATAAATTTAATAGAATCATATTTGTCGTCTAGATATTTTATTTTCCAAGGAAAATTCTTTCCATTCAGGAGCAGCCATTGATTTTCCACTCTCTGTTGTAGGGACCGATATTTTCATGGAAGCCTTTGAAAAAAATGCCTAATGCCACTGAAACCAAAATTTTGATGCCAATATGTTGTCGGCATGTTTGCTGTCCTGCGCATAGGATAATGAAAACCTGAATATCTTTTGAATCACCGCAATCAACAAAATTTAAACATCTAATTTTCAATGAAACACAAATCGTGCCATTCCTTTTCTAGATGTACTTCTACAAAGAAAAATTACCAGCATCTTGATTTACAGAAGGCCAACTCATACCATCAGATAACTGAATATTAACTCACACTATTCTCATTCTTAAAAAGTGTCATTAACTCACTAGTATTTAGAATTATATCAATATTTGGTGTACATTCCATCTCGTCAGAAACAGATGACCAGTGCTCTAAAAAGAAATGTATAAGGTATGTTTGGCTGCTTTAAAAACATGTTTCTCAGAAAAAATAGTAAGTAGTGAGAGTAAGATCCAACTTTTCTACAATCTTTAACAGTTTCAAATAAAATTAGATAATGCTCGAGATCATCAAGAGATATAATTCCTTTAAAAACTGATGGTGTCTAAGATTAATATGAACTAGAATTAAAAAATACGAAATTGTATTAAAAAACAAACTGTTGAATCAGCTGTAGTTGAACATCAACTCTCTACAGGACATATCATCAATGTAAAAGAAATCAAAGTTCAGCCTCCAATTTCATTAAGTAAAATTTAAGGGACCAATTGGAATTTGCAGGTATCTCAACCATATTAACAGAGAGAGAGAGAGAGAGAAAGTATGCTTATTTCTCCGTTCACTTTAAACGCTCGAATATCGGCTACTCATGCAGCAGACAGCAGGAAGTCGTTTAACTTAACTTAACATAGACCTGGAAGAAAGTCTATCTTAGGATGACAATAATCAAGTAGAGCAGGGGTGCTCAAACTTGAACTGCTGGCGATTTACCTCAACATTGTTAGACTACGATCGATCGACTCTGAGAGGCTGCAAGTAAGTGTAATGCGGGATTGTCGCCTAGGTAGGGTGTATCGTGGCATAGATATTAGTTTTCCGCACAATATGCATTTTTTTGGTCAAGGTAAGTGTAGGTCTGCTCTAAAATGTCAATGAAAAAACTCATAATTATTCAAATTTGCGAGTTTATTGGTTCTTACAAAACAAACGAGTTCTAGTGTCTAAACTTAACTAAAGAGTGACTTTGGATGTTGAAGCGTGGCACTGCAAGTCCTCAGCATACTTTTCATAAGATGGTACGTAATTACCGAGTGGTAATCGCAAGCATGATGACATATGTTCGTCAGTTAGTCGATTGCGATATTTTGACTTAATTATCTTCATTCCAGAAAATGCAGACTCGCACAAGTAAGTTGACCCAAACATTTCCGTCAGTTGAAGGGCGATTTGCCTTAGATTCGGATATTTATCTTCAGATATAAAAACACCAGAATTTTGTATCAGATGCTGTGGCAGATGTATATCTGATATAATCTGCACTAACTCATTTTCAACAGAACATGAGTCAATGTTAAACTGACTTGCTATTTCAGTAGCTAATTCCTCAATGTTTTTACACGAAAAAGGATAACTCATAAATGATGCGATATTTGCCAATTTACTGAAATCATAAAAACGTATTTCGAATTGGCCCAAAATATTTGATAATTCTGTCTCATAAATATCATAATTCAACTGAGGAATCCTTGCTTTCAAAGACGGAAAATTTTTCAGATCCTTTCTTTTCAGTTGATCTATCATAAGTTGCAATTTACTTTTGAATGCGTTTATTGCGCTAATCATCCCAATAATTTTTTTCCTTTACCTTGAAGTTCCAAATTAATGGTGTTTAAATGCATTGTGATGTCTGTCAAAAATGCCAAATCAGTCAGCCATTTTCCGTTCCGTTTTTTTCAGCATCTGAGTGTCATAACCTCTTTCGTCCAGAAAAGCTGTTATTTCGGGCAATAATTCTTGAAACCTTTCTAGGAATTTTCCGCGACTCAACCACCTGACGTCCGTGTGAAGAACTAAATCAGTGTGTTCAGCTGACTCACTATCTTCCAACTGCAATTTAAAGAGCCGTCGTTGCAAGCTACGTGCACGGATAGAATTCACAATTTTTATTACAATGTCCATAATCTCCTCCATGTTTAGAACTTTTGAACACAAAACTTGTTGATGTATAATGCAATGGAAGGAGAAAAATGAAGGGAAATCATCGACACAATGCCACAAAACCGTTTTTGTTTCCAGTCATTGCTGGTGCTCCATCGGTTGTAATGCACACTAGTTTATATATTGGTAGCTTGTAGTTTGTTACAAAATTAAAGAAAACGTCATATATATCTTCGCCACGGGTCTTTCCTTTCAGAGGAATCATTGTCAAAAACTCTTCCTTAGCCGACATGTCATTGAATACCATTCGAATAAAAAAATACACAGCTGGGCAGTGTCTGTCATATTGGTGGATTCGTCAAACTGTAAAGAAAAGTATGTACATTCCATGATATCATGTTTTTAGTTTATCTGCCATGTCCTGACTCATGACTTCAACACGCCTTGTGACGGTCGGACAAGATAACTGAAGTTCTCTAATAGCAGACATAATCTCTGTTTTATTTTTAAAATCTCCAAATAAAGTCTCACCCGCTTCAATAAATGCTTCCTTCACAACCAATTCATCATCAAATGGTTTCTTGTGTTTCGCCAATATATGAGATATTTTAAATGACGCGATCGTTGCAGCTTTTGATTGTTTGGCTGGTCTTGTGAAGATGGTTTGTTCTTTTTTCAAACAAGTTATCAAATCACGTACTTTTCGTTTTCTTAATTCACTCTGTGACGGAAAATCCTTTTCATAGTTTTTATGAACCGTTTTATGATGCCGCTCTAAGTTCCCACGCTTAGGTATTGCAACTGACGCACGGCAAAAGAGACAAATGCACTTATCCTTTATCATACAAAAGAAAAAATTCTTCCTCCCAATCGTTATTAAAATGATAAGTTTTACTTTTCTTCGCCGCACTCATTTTGGACTATTTATTAATAAA
The DNA here is from genome assembly GCA_019049505.1 of Pachyrhynchus sulphureomaculatus. Lineage (NCBI taxonomy): Eukaryota > Metazoa > Arthropoda > Insecta > Coleoptera > Curculionidae > Pachyrhynchus > Pachyrhynchus sulphureomaculatus. The sequence continues at coordinate 25,672,113 of CM032449.1, forward strand.
CTTTGTATCGATGTATCGCCTTCAAGTTACAACTCAGACTGACTCCTATTCCTGCAGGCGCAACGTTTATATCGGCGCGAACGAAGTCTCGAATGTTCCCGTCAAACACGCCGCCCGAAGTTTCTAGACAAATCGGCGGGAATCAAAAACGCGGCTTTTCTTTGACAAGTACCGCGCGTTCCTTTGATAAAAGCCGCCTTTTGCCGCTAGCAGGGGGTTAATACGATAAAAGAAAGTGATGAGGGGGTTATTCTGGCCTAATTGTGGATCGAATAAATTTTAGTAGTTTATTCATTATATTTTGTTTTAGTTACCTAAAACAAAATCTGTGAATAGTTCTATATCGGAATTTTTTTCTCGAGATCGACTCAAAAAGCACTCGCGATCGACCATTTGAGCACCCCTGAAGTAGAGTGTAACGTTACTCAAACCCAGGCGGCAGATTTTTTTTTAAAGTTAACGTTACTGAAGCCGAAATAGTTTTATTAGAACACTCCATTCTTCTAGCATCGTCACTATATATATATATATATATATATATATATATATATATATATATATGTATATATATATTCATACATATATATATACACACACACACTGATTTAGTTCTTCACACGGACGTCAGGTGGTTGAGTCGCGGAAAATTCCTAGAAAGGTTTCAAGAATTATTGCCCGAAATAACAGCTTTTTCTGGACGAAAGAGGTTTATGACACTCAGATGCTGAAAAAAAACGGAAAATGGCTGACTGATTTGGCATTTTTGACAGACATCACAATGCATTTAAACACCATTAATTTGGAGTTTCAAGGTAAAGGAAAAACTATTATTGAGATGATTAGCGCAATAAACGCATTCAAAAGTAAATTGCAACTTATGATAGATCAACTGAAAAGAAAGGATCTGAAAAATTTTCCGTCTTTGAAAGCAAGGATTCCTCAGTTGAATTATGATATTTATGAGACAGTATTATCAAATATTTTGGGCCAATTCGAAATACGTTTTTATGATTTCAGTAAATTGGCAAATATCGCATCATTTATGAGTTGTCCTTTTTCGTGTAAAAAACATTGAGGAATTAGCTACTGAAATAGCAAATCAGTTTAACATGGACTTATGTTCTGTTGAAAATGAGTTAGTGCAGATTATATCAGATATACATCTGAAAGCCACAGCATCTGATACAAAATTCTGGTGTTTTATATCTAAAGATAAATATCCGAATCTAAGGCAAATCGCCCTTCAACTGACGGCAATGTTTGGGTCAACTTACTTGTGCGAGTCTGCATTTTCTGAAACGAAGATAATTAAGTCAAAATATTGGAATCGACTAACTGACGAACATATGTCATCATGCTTGCGATTACCACTCGGTAATTATGTACCATCTTTCTTCCAGGTCTATGTTAAGTTAAACGACTTCCTGCTGTCTGCTGCATGAGTAGCCGATATTCGAGCGTTTAAAGTGAACGGAGAAATAAGCGTACTTTCTCTCTCTCTCTCTGTTAATATGGTTGAGATACCTGCAAATTCCAATTGGTCCCTTAAATTTTACTTAATGAAATTGGAGACTGAACTTTGATTTCTTTTACATTGATGGTATGTCCTGTAGAGAGTTGATGTTCAACTACAGCTGATTCAACAGTTTGTTTTTTTAATACAATTTCGTATTTTTTAATTCTAGTTCATATTAATCTTAGACACCATCAGTTTTTAAAGGAATTATATCTCTTGATGATCTCGAGCATTATCTAATTTTATTTCAAACTGCGAAAGATTGTACAAAAGTTGGATCTTACTCTCACTACTTACTATTTTTTCTGAGAAACATGTTTTTAAAGCAGCCAAACGTACCTTATACATTTCTTTTAAGAGCACTGGTCATCTGTTTCTGACGAGATGGAATGTTCACCAAATACTGATATAATTCTAAATACTAGTGAGTTAATGACACTTTTTAAGAATGAGAATAGTGTGAGTTAATATTCAGTTATCTGATGGTATGAGTTGGTCTTCTGTAAATCAAGTGTACCAAGATGCTGGTAATTTTTCTTTGTAGAAGTACATCTAGAAAAGGAATGGCACGATTTGTTTCATTTCATTGAAAATTAGATGTTTAAATTTTGTTGATTGAGGTGATTCAAAAGATATTCAGGTTTTCATTATCCTATGCGCACGACAGCAAACATGCCGACAATATATTGGCATCAAAATTTTGGTTTCAGTGGCAATAGGCATTTTTTCAAAGGCTTCCATGAAAATATCGGTCCCTACAACAGATAGTGAAAAATCAATGGCTGCTCCTGAATGAAAAGAATTTTCCTTAGAAAATAAAATATCTAGACGACAAATATGATTCTATTAAATTTATCAAAGATAACTCGAGGTTATTATGCTGAAATATGACTGATATAGAAACGGAATTATTGTTAATAAGAATATTTGTATATAATAATTTCACGCTAAAATTGATCAGAATATTCCCATGTCGCAAATTTTGATAAAATGTCGTAAGATTTTGTACATGCTTTAAAACTTCTTTTTTCTCTAATTTTTACCAGAAGTTGTAACCTTTCATATTCCGTTAAATTAGATCGAGGGATACTTAAAATTTATTATTATCTCTTTATGCCTGAGGCATTTATATTTTTTTTATTCCTTTTAAGTGAATAAATTGATGTGCACTTTTTTCCTTCTTCTTTTACTTGCGGCGTTTTTGGCCTTTAGTTAACATTAAAAGTATGCCGACAATACCATCCATTTTTAACAGCAATCTTAGTTTGCGAAGGGATCTTATATTATCAAAAATTTTATTCATTTTTTTATGTTTGTGTTTGCTTAATTATCTTAAAAAAAGAAGCCGAATCTTAGAATCGCTCTTATAAAATAAAATAAATAAATAAAATAAAATTATATTACATTTCGAGAACTACAAGGAGGAACAAGTCGATATAAATGTAGATTCTGAAGTATATCGCACTTAATTATTAATAATATGGACAATTACACAATAACGAAATAAATATAACAAAATTATAACAAGCTCAAGCGAAAAATTAGATTCATCATTTACTTCATCAGACTTGAAAATGAAAAAAATTAATAAAATGATTTATTCAGTACTTTCCTTGCAAACAAGAAGTTCTAAAATAAACATAAATTAGATTATTTCACAATAAAGAATAACCTAATACAGTTCACTTTATGGTGAGATATTAATAGAATAAATTATAAATTAAATTCTTTAAATAATCCAAAAAGTATTTAATCATTCTTCTCTATTAAAATCACATCGAACAAAATATTTGCTCTCTGCCAACGAAATACGTGATTCCGTTAAAGACTACAATTTAAATCTGAACGATACAAATAAAAAAAATTTCAGGTGTGTTCTTTTATGATGTGTGGGTAGATTATTATTTTTGAGAATTTTAATATTATTTACTATGAAGTTGAAAGCTAAAAAAACATGTTTCTCGTGATCTAAAAACCCTAAGATCTGAAAAAAAGAAAAATTTCGGATGCTTTTTTTTTTCGCATTTACGATACTTCTCGTTAGCATGGACGGTACATACAATAAATTACCATTCCATAAGTACATTTCCGCCAGCTTAACCGTTAGTATTTCTTCAACTTGCTCTATATTGAACTCAACATTTTTTTAGGTTACTCTGTAATCAGATCCCAATCCCGTCTATATACCTTTTTTGCTATAAATTAAAAATAATAAAAAACAAGAACAATGAAGTGGAAGAATATTATGATATACCCGCTATCACCCTGTATATAAAGGGTGTCCCAAAATTCACGCAAGAAATAATTTTGATAGAAAACACAGGTTTTTAGTTAAAAATTGTAATTTTTTTATTGATTCATAAAGTATACAGCATAGAGTTATGTATGGAATAACTTATCGGGTAAATGGCCTCCACGACTTTGCTGGCACATACGCACTCTTTTGTCGTTGTCGAAATTTTCCATGACCGTTTTGCATAAATGTGGCTGAATTTCGTTGATACAGCGCTTAATTTCCTCCTTCAAGTCGTGGGTGGTCGTGAGCTTGTTGGCATAAACCTTAGACTTTTAAAAAACCCCAAAGAAAAAGTCCAAAGGCGTTAAATCGCATGATCTGGGCGGCCAATTCTGATCACCAAAACGGGATATTACACGTACCATGCAGTAATTAAATTGTTTCTCGGCCCGTATGGCATGTGGCACCGTCTTATTGAAACCACATGTCGTCCACATCCATATCTTGCAATTTAGGCACAAAAAAACTAGATTATCATATCGCGATAACGATTACCATTAACAGTTATTGTCTGGCCAACCGCATTTTCGAAGAAGAATGGTCCGATAATGCAGTTTCAAAATCCGGACCCAACAGTGACACGTTGTGGATGCATTTGTTTCGCAACAGTCACGTGTGGATTGTCTGAACCCCAAATGTGACAATTTGGTCGATTAACGAAGCTATCAAGATGAAAATGAGCCCCATCGCTGAAGATGATTTTTAACAAAAAATCAGTATCCACTTGTTGTTGTTCCATAATCCATTCAACGAATTATCTTCGTTGTGCGTGGTCAGTAGGCTTCAGTTCTTGAGTCAATTGAACTTTGTAAGCATGAAGATGCAAATCTTTCGTGAGAATACGCTGTCGAGAGCTTCTCGAAATGTCCAATTCTTGACCACGGTGCTGAATTGATGTTCCTGGAGTCTCAGCAATACTCTCACGAACTTCTTCAATGTTTTGTGTCGAACGACTTGTTGTAGGATGGCCAGAGCGTTTAAGATCACTAATTGATCCAGTCTCCCTGAATTTTTCAATTAATCTCTTCACAGTTGTTGAGGTTAAATCACTATTCCGACCATATTTTGTACGAAAATTCCGAACTGTAGCTGGCAAACTTTCATTAATTTTAAAATATTGCAATGAAAACACGTTGTTCTTTTGTGTAGCGCTACATTTTAATAACCCTGAACTATCAGCTGTCATGCTGTGTTTTTGTTTTGTTGGCAACACTTTACCATACAAATGGCGCCAAATTCAAATCTTGTTTGAATTAAATTTTTTTTACTATAGATAAATTATTTTGTAATCAACATCTAATATTCTAACCAAAAACTAGGAAAAACTATCATAATATTATTGAAACGATACAACGCCCCCATCCTCTTTACCCTCTTCCCATGTTAACAATGAAATAATGAAAAAAAAGTAATGTTTGATTCCTTAACTAAAACTCCAAAAAAGACCTATCAGAAGATAAATACGAAGTCACTCTTCTACCTCCCTTCTCCACCCTTTTGGCACCTTTGATGTTTTAATATAAATAATTACACTTAAACTTTGGCCATTCTCTCATCTAAAAAGAACCTGGAAAAATTTTCGAAATACTATATATAGAAACTATTCATGATTCGACCATCTCTTTCATTCTCTTTTCCTACAGAAATTGATGGTTATAAAAAAAGAACTTAATTTTTATTCATATGATGCAAGAACCCTGAAGAGGGCATATAGTAGGATATATATGAAGCAACTCTTCTAATCCCCTACCTCACCCTATATTTAAATACTATGCTGTAAATAATATGCTTAAAATTTGTCAATTACATCAAACAAAAATATTCTCAAAACACTATTGAAACTACACAATATTTAACGACCCTCACCCCTTTTACTCTCTTTATGGGTAAAATTGAAGCTTAGCCAACAATCCATCGTGCCAAACACGGTCGAATGCCTTAGATATATCAAGAGTAACCGCTTGAGATTCTTCACAGTGTTCAATTGCGTTGTTCCAAATATATGTTACATAAGTTAGAAGATCTCCTGTTGATCTATATTTACGAAAGCCATATTAATGGTCGCTAATAATATTGAATCCTTCAAGATATTTTAGAAGATGCTGATTGACAGCCTTTTCCGTGACTTTCGATATTATGGAAAGCAGTGCTACTGGTGGGTAGTTGTTTGGCAAGGTCTTCTGCCTTTTTTGGGTATCGGCTGAACTGTGGTGCATTTCCAGCAGAAAGGATATATTCCCTTTCTGTATGTTAGGTTGAAAAGTGGTGTTAGTTCTCTCGCGCAGTTTTTGAGTACTATGGTCGGAAGGACCTAACGGCGGACTTACGGTGACAGTGTAAATCTCTGGATTGGTGGCTAAAAACAGATCAAGAAGACTGGCGAACTCTCCGTCTCGATCAGAGATCTGTGTTGGGTCGTCAATAAGTGGAGTTAAGCCACAAATGATTGTTCGTAGGTAGTATTTGAATACTTAAGCCAGTTGATGTGGACATTAAGGTCGCCCAGGATGGCAATTTCGGCATTTGGATAGTTAATCTGTAAATGATCGATGGTATATGCAAGAGAAGCGAAAAGTGTTCTGAAGTTAGAATCACTTGATGGTCTATAGAGGCAGCAGATAAACCTTGTGGTTTGATGAGTTGTTATATTTAACCACATAACATCAAAGTTTAGGGGCTCTAGAGCCTCCTCTCTTTGACAAGAGAGGTCGCTTCTGACAAAAAGACAGATTCCAAATTTATGCTTAAACCGAGAATAGAAGTCCTACCCAGGATAGAGAAAGCTGACTGTGTTGGTCGATGAACTGATCTTGGTTTCACAGAGAGCGGCTACATGCGGTTTATTTAATTGCAGGTGTTGGTGGACTGAATTTATGTTCGAGTTTAAACCTCGTATGTTGCAAAAATCTATTTTAAAGTTGTTATCTCTGCATGTTGATACTCCTCAATCAGCCCTCACCCGGAGATCCGAACGGGGGTTATTTTATCTCCGGAATGTTTAACGATGGATAGAACATGAATTCACCACTACACGTCTGAGTCTAATAGTCCACAAAGTAGCTGGAACCGCATGGAAGCCGACTGAAGCGTAAAAAGACACAGATAAGTTGTACTCGGTGGAAAACACAGCGCTGGGGAAATTATTCCAAAGGGATGATGTTCTCCATATAAAAGACTGCATGAAAAGCGTTGTACGCGGAGTAACAAGCTGAACCTCATACGGATGTGAAGCACCAGCGCGACGTGTATTTCTAACATGCACCGCTTTGGGAGGAATTAAGCGGGCTACATCCTTCGAGCACTTTCCATGAAAATACTCGTAGAACAGACGCAAGTCGCCAACCGTTCTTCGATGTTCCAGCGAATTAAGGCCGCCGGTCAGTTCCGGGTCTCCAATTAGACCAACAGCTCTTCTCTGAATAGAATCCAACAAATGCAGTGTATGTTTGGGAGCGGAGCCCCAAACATGGGAGCAGTATTCCATCAGCGTGCACTTTAGAGCAGTAAACCTTTTTTTATCGTATTCTATGTCCAAGAAACTACCTGTATACCAACATGCAGCCTGTTAACAATGAGAGCTTTTCGTCAAAATTTGCCTCTGACGACTGAGTTATTAATACCTCTGTGCTCTTCAAATCTCTTGGTTCGTTACTATATCTACGACGAATTTAAAAGGCTATTTAAACACATATTCTAAAAAACAATGTTAATACTTTGCCTTCACCAATTTATCCTTTAATTATTTGATAATTGCATCAATTAATTTTATTATATCTAAAAATAAAAAATTACCTTATGCATACATAATGTTGCTGCAATTAATTGCACAATGCAGTGATAAGGAAGCAATAAAGTTACCCACATTATATTATAATAAAAAAGGCAAATTTATAAACGGAAAGGAATATTTTAGTTTTAAAATAATACTAGAAAAGTGATATAGCATGTCTGATTTCAATCTAAGGTAATCAGCAGACCTAATGATCATTATTTATGTCCGTAATTATATACATTTAATTGAATAATATAATCTTTCTTATACATTTTATAGAGCTGATGTTCTCTTACTTCTGAGGTTGTGAAATTTCTTGAGAGGTAGATTGTCATCTTTTTTGGTGATGTCGCCGCTGCTGGTTTTCCTTCCAGGACGATCCTTGGTACTCTGTGCCCCTACGTTCTTTTTAGATTGTTATGCCATTGTCTTGTTCTTATCACGTCTTCAACGCCTCCTGGTTTTACTAACTATTGCTCTTAGGGTTCTCATTTCGGTCATTGTGGGTCTGAGGCAAGTTTTGTACATTTTAACCTTGATGTTTAAAGTGGTTTAAAATATACATATTATAGCATTTTTATAACTCATTAGTTAACCTCGAGCAGCAGTAGCACCACACACTGTCGAGTGCACCAGCAGTAGCAGTTGAAAATGCCAAATGATATTTTGGCAAAACATGGTGCAAATTCATTGTTAGACGAACGGATTGAAACCCGGATTTTAATGTTTAACTTTCCACGCTCTCTGAAAACATCTATTGTAACATATATATATATATATATATATATATATATATATATATATATATATATATATATATATATATATATATATATATATATATATATATATATATATATATATGTTTTCAGCGCAAAGGGTGTCAAGTCCATAATTACTAAATATATAATAAGAGACTGTTTTTAGTCAATTTCCACTGGTTTATTTAAATTGCGATGACGTGTTTCGCTGTCGATGCAGCTTCGTCAGATCTACATTTTACACTGTCAAGTTAGGTTTAATATTCACAGTTTTATATAATTTCTTAATTATAATATTACACCTAATTAAATTACATTGATAGTATTGGAAAATCCTCACAGATTTGGAGTTAGGAGAATAAATTCAATAATGGTGAATTACTTAAATCTACCTGGTCGTTGAGTAAAGTACCTGTAGTTCCTAATCGATTTATTTGCATTGTCTCTAAAAGTTTTAGTTTTAAACCTTTTTGTTGGGTGTGTAAAATTTTGAAATTCTTGTTAAATGTGTGATTTTCTGTTAAAAGATGATTAGCATATGTTGAATTAGATTTTCTATGGATGAAACTTTTTTTCCTGTTCTGTAATTCCTTGTCTAAATGTACGTCCAGTTTGTCCGATGTATGTTTTAGGACATGACCCACATGTTAATTGATAAACCCCTGATTTATTGTCTTTATTGATTTGTGGTTTGCAGTTTTTAAGATATTTCCCTATAGTATTGTTAGTCTTGTAAGCTATATTAATATTTTTTTGATTTAAAAATTTCCCCAGTTTTTCAGTTGGGTTGCCGAAATAGGTTAAGCATTTAAAAGTGATATTTCTGTCCTTAAAACGTGGGTATATTTCTGAGATTGCCTTGGTTCTAAGTTTTTTCTTAACGATACTATTGATTAAAGTAACGGAATAACCGTTGTTAACGGCTACTTGTTTTATGTAGTTTAATTCTTTAGTAAAATTTTCTTCTGATAAGGGGATATTAGTTAGTCTATGTATAAAACTATGATAAGCGGCAAGTTTATGATGGTTAGGGGTGGTGAGAACTATTGTGAATTGTGGTATCTGTATGACAAGGTTTGTGATATATTGCAAATTCATGTTTTTCATGGCTTTACTGATTGTTAAGTCTAGGAAATTGATTTTCCCTTCGACTTCTTCTTCCACCACCCTAACCATCATAAACTTGCAGCTTATCATAGTTTTATACATAGACTAACTAATATCCCCTTATCAGAAGAAAATTTTACTAAAGAATTAAACTACATAAAACAAGTAGCCGTTAACAACGGTTATTCGGTTACTTTAATCAATAGTATCGTTAAGAAAACACTTAGAAACAAGGCAATCTCAGAAATATACCCACGTTTTTAAGGACAGAAATACCACTTTTAAATGCTTAACCTATTTCGGCAAACCAACGGAAAAACTGGGGGAAATTTTTAAATCAAAAAAATATAAACATAGCTTACAAGACTAACAATACTATAGGAAAATATCTTAAAAACTGCAAACCACAAATCAATAACGACAATAAATCAGGGGTTTATCAGTTAACATGTGGGTCATGTCCTAAAACATACATCGGACAAACTGGACGTACATTTAGACAAAGAATTACAGAACACGAAAAAAGTTTCATCCATAGAAAATCTAATTCAACATATGCTAATCATCTTTTAACAGAAAATCACACATTTAACAAGAATTTCAAAATTTTACACACCCAACAAAAAGGTTTAAAACTAAACCTTTTAGAGACAATGCAAATAAATCGATTAAGGACTACAGGTACTTTACCCAACGACCAGGTAGATTTAAGCAATTCACCATTATTGAATTTATTCTCCTAACTCCAAATCTGTGTCGATTTTCCAATACTATCAATGTAATTTAATTAGGTGTAATATTATAATTAAGAAATTATATAAAACTGTGAATATTAAACCTAACTTGACAGTGTAAAATGTAGATCTGAAGAAGCTGCATCGACAGCGAAACGCGTCATCGCAATTTAAATAAACCAGTGGAAATTGTCTAAAAACAGTCTTTTATTATATATTTATAATGAATTTCCATCAAGTAGAAGCTACAACAATCCAAAACCATAATTACTAATTTAGGGAAATCACAATTCAAATTTTGGCTAATTGTGCTAAATCAGGACGCGCATGTTTTGTTAACTTAGCCACTAGTAAATTACTCCGTCAAGAATGGAGGAAGGACTTGGCCCTCTATACACACATGAAGAGGAAAAAATACTTTAACCGAGAGCGGACATAACTCATTTTTCACAAATTTGAACTTAACACCCTTTGCGCTGCAAACAGATATATATATATATATATATATATATATATATATATATATATATATACTAGCCGGGCCCGCGTGGACTTGATTCACTACTATCGTCACTGCTTATTCCTTATGTTACCCAACGTAATAAAATATCTCCCATTATTTCTCCTTATCTCCCATATTTCTCCTTATCTCCCATTATCTCTACATAATTTCCATTATCTAGGCTTATCTCTGCTCATCTCCCATTATTTCTCCTTACCTCCCATTATTTCTCCATATCTCCCATTATCTCACCTTATTTCCCATTATCTAGGCTTATCTCGACTTATCTCCCATTATTTCTCCTTATCTCCCATTATTTCTCCTTATCTCCCATTATCTCACCATAAGTCCCATTATCTAGACTTATCTCTGGTTATCTCCAATTATTTATACTTATCTCCCATTATCTCACCTTATCTCCCATTATCGATGCTTATCTCGGCTTATCTCCCATTATTTCTCCTTATCTCTCATTATCTCACCTTATCTCCCATTATCTAGGCTTATATCGAATTATATAGAACATATGTATTAATTTATAAAAACACGTAAATCGGATAAGTGGTTCTCAAGTGATAAGCGCATTAACGGACAGACAGACAGAGAGACGTTGCATTTTATATATATATATTAATTCTTTGCTACATGATATTGTTCCATATTTAATACTTTAGGAAGTGTATTGCAAGAGAACGCGCTAGCGGCAAACTTGTCTCCGACTTAATTCACTATTATCGTCACTGCTTATTCCTTATGTCACCTAATAAAATATATCCTATAACCTGGCCAGAGAACATACGTATGTTTAAAAAAAAAGCACGTAAATCGGATAAGTGGTTCTCCAGCAATAAGCACACTAACGGACGGACAGACAGACCGACAGACAGACGGACAGAGAAACATTGCATTTTATATATATTATAGATATTCTCTGCTACATAATATTGTTCCATATTTAATGGTTTGGACTGTGTATTGCAAGAGAACGCGCTAGCGGCAAACTTTGTCCGACTTCATTTACTATTATTGTCACTGCTCATTCCTTATGCTACCTATCGTAATAAAATATAGCCTATAACCTGGCCGGAGAACATATGTATGTTTTAAAAAAAAGTACGAAAATCGGATAAGTGGTTCTCCAGTGATAAGCGCACTAACGGACAGACAGACAGACAGAGATACGTTGCATTTCATATATATTATAGATGTAATAAAATATATACCTATAACCTGGTCAGAGAACATATGTATGAATCATATCACGTAAATCGGATAAGTGGTTCTCGAGGGATAAGCGCATTAACGGACAGACAGACAGACAGAGAAACAATGCATTTTATATATATTATAGATATAAATTATTATTATTATTATTATTATTATTTAACCTGGCCAAAGAATATATGTATGAGTTTAAAAAAAGACGGGTAAATCGGATAAGTGGTTCCCGCGTGATAAACGCACTAATGGACAGACAGACAGACAGAGAGACATTGCATTTTATATATACAGTCCCTGGCCAAATTATTAGACGCACTGTATTTTTTTTAGTAATTTTATGTTTCTTAAGAGTTTTTTTTTATGCAATAATGGTATATTTAAACTACAATATTATTGATTTTTATTTAAAAGAATTGTTGTAGACTACATATTTGTATTTATTTTTAACATATGGCAACACTGTGTTGACAAAGTGATACATGAACGTAAACAAGTACAAATCTGTATCAGTCGCGATCGGAATCGAGTCAGGTACGGACGTGTTTCTGTGGCTTTATGGACTGTGATTGTTTGTTTAACAGTTTTATACTACTCAGTTATTAGTTTATTTTGTATGCAGTGTTTTAAAAAAGTAATTGGACTATTTTCATTATGGGTAGAAAAGGCGATCTTTCACCACGTAAAAAAGCTGAAGTGAAGGCCCTTGTGATTGCGAAAACATTTACAAACAGAGAAATATCACGAAGATTGGAGGTTTCTGAAGCTAATGTACGACGCATAAAAAAGAAAATTGAGTCAGGGAAGGAATTAAGCCCAAAAAGAAAGAAAAGATGCGGTAGAAACCAATTTTCACTCCACGGTCAGAGAGATGTTTGAAGAAAATTTGTGTAGAAAACAGATTTGCTACCACAAAGGTAATAAAATCACAACTCCAGGATGCTAGCGTAAATGCTTCTGAGCGCACTGTTAGAAGAAAATTGAAAGAATTAGATTTTAAGGCCTGTCGCCCCGCCAGGAAGCCCAAGTTAACAGCTGCAATGAAAGCAAAGCGCCTGAAGTGGGCCAAACAATGGCAAGAAAAAGATGTGGACTTCTGGAGATCGGTAAGATACAGCAATTTAATCAATAATTGATACATTATTATCATTTTCAGTTAAATAAAGCAAATAAACATGGAAGTTTATATATTTTTTTTATTTTTGACAGTCTGCTTCAGTGACGAAAGCACATTCGAAATTTTGCAGAATAAAGCTCAGTATGTGCGTCGTCGTCATGGAGAAAAGTTTCATTCTGATTGTGTCGTCCCGACGGTTAAACATCCCACCAAAGTGATGATTTGGTCAGTCATCAGCGGCAAGGGCACTGGACGTCTGTACGTCGTCAAAGGAATAATGAGGCAAGATCAGTACAAAGAAGTATTACAAAATCGGTTGATTCCGCAGCTCAGAGAATGGTTTCCAAATGGGGAACCATTCACTTTCATGCAAGATGGAGCTCCCTGCCACACTGCTCGGTCTGTTAAAGCTTTTTTGGCAGAAAAAAAAAAATATCCCTCTGTTGGATTGGCTAGGGCTAGCCCTGATATGAACCCCATTGAAAATGTGTGGGAGCTGATGAAAAGAGAAGTGGCTAAAGATGTGATTACCAACAAAACCCAGCTCCTAGAAAAGATTATTTATGTGTGGAATCATCATCCTCAAATGCAGGAGACAGTACAATCTTGCATTGATAGCATGCCGCGCAGAATTAAAGCTTTGATAGCGGCTAAAGGTGGCTCAACTAAATATTGACTTTTACTAACATTAATTTCACTTTTCTTTAAAACTTAATAAACTTATGCTTTTCTAAATTAATGCTGTTTTATTTATGTCAAATAAATAGGTAATTGATTGGATAATATGAAAATAAAAAACAAATCAATTTAAAATAATAAAACGGTACAATATCACTCGGTAATTAATATTTTACATGAAATCTTGCAGTGCCTCTAATAATTTGGCCAGGGACTGTATTATAGATTATAGATTATAAATATTCTTTGCTACGTAATATTGTTCCATATTTAATGGTTTAGGCTGTGTATTGCAAAGGCACGCGCTAGCGGCAAACTTATTTCCGACATCATTCACTATTTTACGTCACTGCTCATTCCTTGTGCTACCTATCGTAATAAAATATAGCCTATAACCTGGCCAGAGAACATATGTATGTTTTTTAAAAAAAGGTACGTAAATCGGATAAGTGGTTCTTAAGTGATAGGCGCACTAACGGACAGACAGACAGACAGACAGACAGACAGACAGAGAGACGTTGCATTTTATGTATATTATATATATATATATATATATATTATATATATATATATATATATATATATATATATATATATATATATACACGAGTATAGCAAAAAAGGGGGAGTTTTTTCAGGTTTGCGGTCTGTGACAATTAACACTCGATTGCTGTTAAACTCTCTATATTTCGTTATACTTCACAACTTCATCGGGGAGAAACTATAATTTTTTAGAAAAACAATGTGTCAGAATTTTTTTTTTTTATATAAATAATTATTTTAAAACTTACCAACTAAGAGATGGTCACAACATTTGTAAAAACAAAAGAACATCGACTACATTAGACACATAACATGAGCAGAAACAAGCAAAATACTTATGGACAGTGACAAACAGTTAAAATGAACTATTCTAGGCTATAAAAACCGAAATCGGACCAAAAAAACGAAAAAAAAAAACTATTTATTAAATACAGTGGTTTAGTTATTTACAAGGTGGTTCAGTTATTGACTGGTAAAAATTTCTTTTTTTATTTAATTTAATTTATTTTTTTTTCATTTTTTTTTTTTTATATATATATATATATATATATATATATATATATATATATATATATATATATATATATATATATATGTACAAAATGTAAAAATCCAAAATCGGATTTTTTGACCCAGGTGATTAGGTATAACCCTTTAATAAATAATACGCACCTATACAAAAAATACAAATACGCCTTCTGAGAATAAATTTCTTTCATAAAATAAAAGGTACAACATTTCTCGTTAAAAAAGTAGAAGTTTTAAATACTTATAACCCACAGATTCCCGTTAAACAATGAACACTAAAGGGTTTAATCAAAGTTTCACGATTTTTAATTAAAAATCTTTTTCTTAAATGGTTTAAGAATACTAACAGGTTTCCTGTTTAATTACTTGTGATTGCGATTACTTGAAAAGAGGTTTAAGTTTTTCTTTTTAAATTATACGATAAAAAAACTGGTCTAAAAAAAGGCGCAAAATAACCACTGAACTTGAGTGCGAGAAAGCACTAAATAATAACACAATGCATGCCCTACTACTCAGCATTTTACATAAAAGCTACATTACAATGAGGTATTAATAAAAAGAAATTGTCCATCTCCTACCTCCACCTCTTTCAATCCTTTTCTCTGTTAAAATTGAAAGTATTGTAATTAATTTTTAGATTTCTCGACTCCAAGAAACCTAAAAAATAAATTGGTCTATTATATCAATCTAAAAACCTGTAAAACATGGAAAAATTCTCATAATACTATTGTACAATATTTAACGATCCCACATCTTTCGCCCCTCTCCCATGGTAATATTGAAAGTAAAGGAAGAATGATTCTATACACAATATATAATACGACATATTCGAAACAAACCCTCTATCTACCTTCTTAACCTCTAATATATTTTACTATAAATAATGCATTTACAATTTGTCCATTTCATGAAGTGCCCGTGCTAGAATTGAAAATAATTTTAAAAATGACCTAATTTTTGGATTCTTAGACTTCAAAAACACTGGAAAAAAACACATAACACGCTATATCTAAAACAACCCCTCTAATGGTTATGTATATTTATGCTAAAATATGTTTATTATCTTAACAAAGAAACAAGAAAAATTACCATATTACTGTTTAAACCTTACAAAAACTTATGGACGCTTAGTCTTTTTGCCTGAAACGATATGACTCAAAAACTGTAGGTTTCGTCTCATTAGGTATTATATAACATAATTCTTTACAAAGCTCAAATTCGACCAACTATAGAATACTGCACCCATGTTTGGGACTCCGCTCCCAAACATACACTGCATTTGTTGAGTTCTATTCAGAGAAGAGCTGTTCGTCTGATTGGAGATCCGGAACTGACCGGCGGCCTTAATTTGCTGGAACATCGAAGAACCGTTGGCGACTTGAGTCTATTCTACAAGTATTTTCATAGAAAGTGTTCGAAGGAGGTAGCCCGCTTAATTTCTCCCAGAGCGGTGCATCTTAGAAATACACGTCACGCTAATACTACACATCCGTATGAGGTTCAGCTTGTTACGTCTCGTACAACGCTTTTCAAGTAGTCTTTTATATGGAGAACAACATCCCTTTGAATTAATTTGCTCAGGACTGTGTTTCCCACCGAGTACAATTTACAGTAATTCAAGAACAACGTGAATCGTTTTTTCCGCACACGTGTCGCTTCTGTAGCGCTTTAGGGACTTCCCTGCAGCACGTGTGCTAGACTCATAAAAAAAATATAGAAACGTTAATCTATAATATACATAAAATGCAACGTCTCTCTCTCTGTCTGTTTGAGCAGTGACGATAATAGTGAATGGAGTCGGAAAAAAATTCGCCGCTAGTGCGTTCCTTTGCAATACACAGCCTAAACCATTAAATATGGAACAATAATATGTGCCAGAGAATATCTATAATCTATAATCGATAATATATATAAAATGCAATGTATCTCTGTCTGTCTGTCCATTAGTGCGTTTATCACGCGAGAACCACTTATCCGATTTACGTGTCTTTTTTTAAATTCATACATATATTCTTCGGCCAGGTTATATAATAATAATAATAATAATAATAATAATAATAATTATCTCTCTGCACTATTGCAGAGGGCAGATGTAGGAAATGCCACCAGCAGAAAGAAACGATCGAACACATAGCGAGCGGATGTAAAATATTGGCCGGAACAGAGTACACAGCCAAAGTAGTTCACCAAGCACTAGCCACAACATACAAACTCATAGAAAAAACACAGATCCCTACTACAAATACACGCCAACATCCATACTTGAAAATGAAGATTACAAGCTCTACTGGGACATCGGTATCCATACAGATAAAACAGTCTCCGCCAATAGACCCGATATTACTTTTCAGTGCAAAAAAGGAAAAGTCACCTATCTAATTGACATAGCTGTCCCCAACGACACAAACATCCAAACGAAATACACAGAAAAAATTTCCAAATACACAGACCTTGCAACGGAAATAAAAAGGCTATGGAGACAAGAAAAAGTCATCATTGTCCCCCTCATTATATCAGCCACAGGCCTTACACCAATAACATTCACACCACGTTTAGTGCAATTAGGACTCAACACAGACATACACAGAAACATTCAGAAGTCAGTGATTTTGAAAACATGTATTATTGTCAGGTCATTCCTTAATACCGAATGGTAATAGCGTTTGTGCTGACTTAGTTTTGGCCCGTCAGCCAAACATGGACCACATTGATCAAATGTGAGAAAGAAGAACTTTTTGTAATAATAATAATAATCTATATCATTCACACAATAAGATACGCAGCAGCAATCACCACTCTAACACATAATAATCAAAAACTCCCTCAACGACAAGGAAACCCCAACAGTACAAAACCAAAATTCAAATGGCAAATAAGAATAGAAAACAAAATCAAAAACATCAGGAGAGATCTAAGACATCTTACCCAGTTTATAAGCGGTAACGCGTCTAAACGTGTCACACAAGGGGTAAACAAGATCAAATCTAAGTCTCCTAACAGAACACTGCCAGAAATCCTCGATACCTTGAAACAAAAATTATCTGTATATGCTGCAAGACTCCGTAGATACAAAGAATCAAACGAGAGGAAAGACACAAACAACCTCTTCCGAAGAAGCGAAAAACAGTTTTACCAGAAAACTATGTACAACAAACAGACAGCAGTGACTGAACCACCAAACAAACAAGAACTCACAGATTATTGGAAAAGTATCTGATCAGAACCCAAACTACACAATAATAACACCCCCTGGATCAAAGCCGAAGAAGACAAACATAAACATGTGACCGAACAAGAAAATTCCATATTAAATACACAAGAAATTACAGAAACAATCAAACACACATGCAACTGGAAATGTCCTGGAATAGACAATATACAAAATTTCTGGTACAAACAGTTTACCACCACACACGAAGCACTCACACACCAAATCAAACAAAGCCATTCTACATTTCCCACTTTCCTTACACAAGGATTAACATACGTTAAACCCAAAAGCTCAGAAACCACAAACCCGTTAAACTACCGACCTATCACCTGTCTTCTAACCCTATACAAGATCATCACAACCGCAATTTCCAAGAAAATAGAACAACACCTAACAGACAACAATATTCTCACAGAAGAGCAGAAGGGATGCAGGAAAAATAGTCGAGGATGCAAAGAGCAGCTGATCATAGATAGCTTGATTATGGGACAAACCAGAAAAGAACGCAGAAACTTCACATCGGTTACATAGACTATAAAAAAGCCTTCGACTCCATACCCCACAGGTGGTTAATCAGAGCCCTAGAAATCTATAAAATCAACCAACACTTCAGGCAATTTCTCGCGCAAATTATGAAAACATGGAAAACCAAAATACGCCTTGAAACACAAACCGAACGCATCCAAACAGAAGAGCTATACATCAGACGGGGTATATTTCAGGAAGACTCGCTCAGCGCTCTATGGTTTTGCCTCTGTCTCAATCCACTCTCAAATATACTAAACAGAACAGAGCATGGCTTCAATATCAGACACCAAAAAGTGAATCAACATAAAATAAACCACCTCCTATATATGGATGACATAAAACTCTACGCTACGTCAATATGGAATTTGGTATAAGTAAATGCAAAGTGCTCCACATCAACATAGGCCAATGGACGTACCATCATGAGACAGAAACCATCAACAATAAAACACTCGATAACATGTTCGACAAAGAAACATACAAATATCTAGGCTTCCAACAAAGCCCCAAATTCAACCACACTCACATCAAAACAGAGCTCAGAACCGAATTCAAAACCAGACTGACGAAACTTTTGCAAACAAAACTCAACTCTAAGAATCTCACTAAAGCCATCAACACGTTCGCTATACCTATACTCACATATTCATTTGGTATCATCAAATGGTCACAAACAGACATCGAAAATATTCACATCCTTATATGATCTCAATTCACCAAATACAGGAAATTACACCCCAACGCATGCAAAGAAAGACTTACCATCGAGAGGAAGGCAGGAGGAAGAAGAATTATAGACATCAGATCATTACACACAAAACAAATACAAGCACTTAGGAAATTCTTTCACACCAAGCAAACCAGCCTCCACACAGCAACAGTCAAAGCAGACAAAAACTATACCCCACTCGACTTATCCCGGGTTGACTACCCAGCAGATACACACAGTCACATCCAATTTCAACAGGAAAAGATGAAAACGTGGTCAGAAAAAACACTCCACGGAAAACACAGATACCACATAGAATAAGACCACGTAAATAAAAAACAATCATACACCTGGTTACGGGATGGGCAGCTATTCCTGGAAACAGAAGGCTTCTTACTTGCCATCCAGGATAAAGTCATATTAACCAGAAACTACCAAAAGCATATCATCAAAGACCCAACTATTACAGAAGACAGATGCGGAAAATGCCACCAGCAGAAAGAAACGATCAAACACATAACAAGCGGATGTAAAATATTAGCCGGAACGGAATACACAGCATGACTCAGCGGCAAAAGTATATATATATATATATATATATATATATATATATATATATATATATATATATATATATATACATATATATATATATATATATATATATATATATATATATATTATATATATATATGTAAATATATATATATATATATATATATATATATATATATATATATATATATATATAATGCAACGTATCTCTGTTTGTCTGCCTGTCCGTTAGTATGCTTATCACTGGAGAACCACTTATTCGATTTACGTACTTTTTTTTTAAACATACATATGTTCTCTGGCCAGGTTATCTATAATCTTATATCTATAATATATATAAAATGCAACGTCTCTCTGTCTGTCTGTCTGTCTGCCTGTCTCTCTGGCTCTCTGTCTGTCTGTCCGTTAGTGCGCTTATCACTGGAGAACCACTTATCCGATTTACGTGCTTTTTTTTAAAACGTACATATGTTCTCTGGCCAGGTTATCTATCTATAATATATATAAAATGCAACGTCTCTGTCTGTATATCTGCCTCTCTGTCCGTTAGTGGGGGGCTGCGTTACGTGCTTTTTTTTTTAAACACACATATGTTCTCTGGCCAAGTTATAGGATATATTTTATTGCGTTACCGTTAGCGCGTTCTCTTGCAATACACTGCCTAAACCAATAAATATGGAACAATATCATGTTGCAAAGAATATAATGTATATAAAATGCAACGTCTCTCTGTCTGTCTGTCCGTTAATGCGCTTATCGCTTGAGAACCACTTATTCGATTTACGTGTTTTTATAAATTTATACATATGTTCTATATAATTCGATATAAGCCAAGATAACGGGAGATAATGGGAGATAAGTATAAATAATGGGAGATAGGGAGATAAGCGGAGATAAGTCTAGATAATGGGAGTTATGGTGAGATAATGGGAGAAAAGGAGAAATAATGGGAGATAAGAAGAAATATTGCGAGATAAGTCGAGACAAGCCTAGAAAATGGGAGATAAGGTGAGATAATGGGAGATAAGGACAAATAATGGAAGGTAAGGAGAAATAATGGGAGATGAGCAGAGATAAGCCTGGATAATGGAAATTATGGGGAGATAATGGGAGATAAGGAAAAATAATGGGAGATAAGGGGAAATAATGGCAGATATTTTATTACGTTAGGTAACGTAAGGAATAAGCAGTGACGATAGTAGTGAATCAAGTCCACGCGAGCAGAGCCGCGGGAACGGCTAGTTTTTAATTAAAAATGAGGTTGAGAGCATGATTCCCACTACAACTGATGTGGTTAAACCAGCCATTTTATTATTATTTTTTTTAAATTACGATAAAACTAAAAAAAAAAAAATCTATAAACTATTTTTTGTAAAATTTCCCCTTATCTCACGTAACTTTATTAGTTTTTCGATATCATTTTTATTCTTCGAGATATTTGCGAAAAACAGAATTTTTCATTTTAGCGTAAACTTTAGAGCAGCAAACTTTTTTTATTGTATTCTTCATCCAAAAAACTACCTGTATGCCAAAATGCAGCATGTTAACATTTAATAAGAGCTTTTCATCAAAATTTGCCGATTTCAGCTTTCCTTCCTGGAGCGGTTTTTTCATCATTCATTACCAATGTTTTCTCAGGTAGCAGTCTCCAAAACAAGCCAGTTTCATCTGCGTTATAAATTTGATTATTTGTTAAATTCAGTTTACATATGACTGAACAAAGATCTCGTTTAAATTGATCTACTACCTCAGGGTTTGTAGATAATTTTTCACCAGATATCTTCAAAAATCTAATGCCAAATCTGCGTTTAAAATTTTGCAACCAACCGTCGCTTGCAGAAAATGTTGGTGTTTCCTTTAGAATTTCATTTAAGGATTTTCCTTTAAGCTTGTTAAGTTCACTAGTCACTTGAAGATTCCTTAACCTTTGTTTACAAAACCATTCATACAATTTTTTCTCCTATCGCTTTCTCCCGATTTTAACGTTTTTCTTTTAATAATACCAACGCCACCCAATCAGACCAGTTGTTTCCTATTTGTCTGCTCCAGCATATAAGACGTCATTCTTTTTAATTGATTTAATCAAATATCATACCAAATTTGAACTTAAAATCAAAAACTCATACGAACTCATGAATAAAGTTAAGAATATAACAATACCAGATAAGTCTAAATTAGTCTCTTTCGATGTCAAAAACTTATTTCGAAGTGTTCCCCCAGACGAAACAATAATTTTAATAGAGAACTTATTAACAAAAAAGAAAGTAAATGAAGTTATAAAAATGGACATAATTAATTTATTAAGAACTTGCCTAAGACAAAATTATTTATAATTTAACAATACATTCTACAATAGTAAGGAAGGGTTAATTATGGGGAGTCCATTAAGTCCATTACTTACCGAAATTTTCATGGACAGTATAGAAACAATGATATTTAACAACCATAATAATAATAGTAATAATTGTCTATACTGGTATCGATATGTAGACGATATAATTGTATGCTTTACAGGTACGGACAGACAATTAACTCACTTTTTATAGTATATTAATTCTTTACATAGAAATATTAGTTTTACAATGGGAGAAGAAGTCGAAAGGAGAATCAACTTCTTAGACTTAACAATCAGTAAAACCATGAAAAAACATGAATTTGCGATATATCACAAACCTTGTCATACAGATACCGCAATTCACAATAGTACTCACCACCCTAACCATCATAAACTCGCACCTTATCATAGTTTTATACATAGACTAACTAATATCCCCTTATCAGAGGAAAATTTTACTAAAGGATTAAACTACATAAAACAAGTAGCTGTTAACAACGGTTATTCGGTTACTTTAATCAGTAATATCGTTAGGAAAAAACAAGGCAATCTCAGAAATATACCCACGTTTTTAAGGACAGAAATACCACATTTAAATGCTTAACCTATTTCGGCAAACCAACGGAAAAACTGGGGGAATTTTTAAATCAAAAAAATATCAACATAGCTTACAAGACTAACAATATTATAGGGAAATATCGTAAAAACTACAAACCACAAATCAATAAAGACAATAAATCAGGGGTTTATCAATTAACATGTGGCTCATGTCCTAAAACATACATAGGACAAACTGGACGTACATTTATACAAAGAATTACAGAACACGAAATAAGTTTTATCCATATAAAATCTAATTCAACATATGCTAATCATCTTTTAACAGAAAATCACACATTTAACAAGAATTTCAAAATTTTACACACTCAACAAAAAGGTTTAAAACTAAACCTTTTAGAGACAATACAAATAAATCGATTAAGGACTACAGGTACTTTACTCAACGACCAGATAGATTTAAGCAATTCACTATTATTGAATTTATTACTACTATTAATGTAATTTAATTAGGTGTAATATTATAATTAAGAAATTATATAAGATTGTGAACATTAAACCTAACTTGACAGTGTAAAATGTAGATCTGAAGAAGCATTTTTGTTGTTACGCTTAGAATATTCCCTTTATTTTTTTTTAATTGCACAAACAGTAGATTTAGCTATATCATACTTTCTTGCAAGGAGTATAACACTCACTCCATTTTCCAAATTCTTTATGATGTCACTTTTTTCTGATAGTGTTAACACTTTTGGTTTCATATTTTCCAACTGGAAGCACTAAAGTCACTAAATATTTAATATCAAATGAACAGATCGGACACCAAAGGTAGCACGATAATCGGCCCACAATACTAATCTAGCCTAAATACATTCAAATAACAAGAATATTTTCTAAGAGAAATCCCCTGTTAGCATTGGGGAAACACCGAAAATTGTTTATTTAATCGAGATTGCTTCTGTTCACTCTATATTAAATTTCCACTGTTCACTATAGTGGATAGTTGATACAAAAGGGTGTTCACATAACCAACGATTGGGCCTAATTCGAAAAACTTTAAATTACTATCTTTTTTTGGATTGGTGACTTTACTTTAAAATAACCGGTCAAGTGCAAGTTAAACTTGCGCAATTAGTGTTCCGTACGTTGATTGCTTTTAAAATAAAAAAATGTTGTAACGGAAGTATAAAATGATCAGTGACTTCACAAAACACACCCCAAATGAGTTTTCAACAAAGTTTATTTCCAATCTTTACTGAAAATTGATGACCTTGAAATTTCTGTTTTTTTTTATATACTAGATAAATTATTACAGGTAATGCACTCGTGATAATTTTCGTTCAATCTACACCCCGTGGAGAATATTCCAGAATTTTTTCAAAATTTTTTGATAAGTACTTTTCGAGATAAGGCGGGTGGACAGCGATTTTTCGCGATTTTTTAAAAGTAATACATAGAAAAGTGCGCGCAAGTATTACCTTATATATAAATTTTTTACTCGTGTTTTCACAAGCTTTCATTTGACACCACACTCGATTACCTAGTAAAAAATTTTTTTTTCTCGTCCGATTTCACCCCTCAAAACTAACCCCTTAAGTCAAAATTTAACTTTCAAAACTACATGGCTCTGATGAGGCCATCAATTCCTATATTATTACCAAATTTCAACTTTCAATGACAAATAGTTTCGGAGAAAATCGGGTGTGATAGACGGACAGACAGACACCGAAGTGATCGTATAAGTGTTCCGTACGGAACACTAATTAAGAAAAAAATCTATTAAGAATCCAAAAACAGATTTAAAAATTTGCACAATACTTAGTTGAAAAGATTTAATTTTAATACATTTATACAAATGTAAATTCGGACAGCATCCAATCAAAACTTCTATTATAATTAAAACGGCAAAAGTAAGGACCAGGTTGTCTATCTCTATGACCATTACGAAACGCTTGACAAAGTTTAAATCAGACATTACGAATATAAATTTTATCTGCTTCGGTGGGTTTATTTTAGATTTTGTTTATTTCTCTCATTTTCTCGTATATCTGTGATTTTAAGGGAAAAGTGAATGAACATTGTGCGAGGTTTTCAAGCCGGGAATATAGAATTAAGGCGATTATCTTACGATGGTGCGTATTTTCTTTTCTTGCATTTTTAATATTACGTATATACGATAGTAACTTTTTGGGAAAACTAAAATTCAAGATAATCAAATACTAGATGGTTAACAAGTTGTCTATTTCTCTTTACGCTGCAGGGTTGTTACCATAATAGTAAAAAGTACCAAAAAAACAGGTCTTAGATCTAAAAATAAGTCGAAAAATTACCAAAAAAACAGGTTTTTAGATCTAAAAATAAGTCGAAGAGAAGAAGAAGAAATAAATTTACATAAATTCATTAGCAAGTATTAATTATTTCTAGATCATTTATTTTTATTACTGTAAAAAGTTGATGATATCATACATGTTTCTCGTTGCCATTTATATCTTTGATGTAATTAAAATTATGATCAATTATATTATTACTACCTATATATTAATAACCGGTCAAGTGCAAGTTGAACTTGCGCAATTAGTGTTCCGTACGTTGATTGCTTTTAAAATTAAAAAAAATGTTACAGAGGTATAAAATGATCAGTGACTTCACAAAACACACCCCAAATGAGTTTTCAACAAAGTTTGCTTCCAATCTTCACTGAAATCTGATGACCTTGAAATTTTTTTGTTTTTTTATATACCAGATCAATACACAGTGCAACACGAAAAAAAATAACCATATACGGACACCACCACGTGATAATAAACCAAAAAAAAAAAGACCCGTGTCTCCCAGTTTTTTCGAAAGTCATGTACTTTTTTTTTTATGGCCCCCAAAGATTTGAGGCCTGGGTGTAATTTTTGCAAAAAACTCATCATATTCTGAGGCTCATATCTTGCAAACCGTTCGGAATTTTAATTTACTTTCTGTGGCAAAGTTGTAGCCCTTGTCATAAGGAACAAAAATTGTGAATATTTTAAAGTAAAAAAAACTTCATCTTCAAGATCAAAATAGCAAAAAACTGTAAAAAATTCGATTTTTTTTACCTTTTTTTCCCTGTTTAGGCCCATAGCTAGCAAACCGTTCAAAATTCAAGGAAACAATCAACTACAAAAATGTAGCTAAGATCTTAGTAAACAACTTTCTAGAATATATGAACTTTCTAGGAATGATTCTTAACACTGTTTAGGTAGCCGCAAAAGTGAAAATTTTCCCGAAAAATCTACTTTTTTAAAGTTTTTTGCGATTTTGATCTGGAAGATGAAATTTTTTGGATTTTATATGTTCACAATTTTTGTTCTTTATGACAAGAGCTACAACTTTGCTTCAGAAAGTAAATCAAAATTCCAAACGGTTTGCAAGATATGAGCCTGAGAATATGATCAGTTTTTTTGCAAAAATGACACCGAGGCCCCAAATCCTTGGGGCCTCATAAAAAAAAGTACATGAATTGGGCCAAAACTGGGAGCCTCGGGTAAAAAAAAGACCCGTGTCTCCCAGTTTTGCCCCAAGTAATGCATTTTTTTTTTTATGAGGCCCCAAAGATTTGGGGCCTCGGTGTCATTTTTGCAAAAAACTGATCATTTTCTCAGGCTCATATCTTGCAAACCGTTCGGAATTGTGATTTACTTTCTGAAGCAAAGTTGTAGCTCTTGTCATAAAGAACAAAAATTGTGAACATATAAAATCCAAAAAATTTCATCTTCCAGATCAAAATCGCAAAAAACTTTAAAAAAGTAGATTTTTCGGGAAAATTTTAACTTTTGCGGCTACCTAAACAGTGTTAAGAATCATTCCTAGGAAGTTCATATATTCTAGAAAGTTGTTTACTAAGATCTTAGCTACATTTTTGTAGTTGATTGTTTCCTTGAATTTTGAACGGTTTGCTAGCTATGGGCCTAAACAGGGAAAAAAAGGTAAAAAAAATCGAATTTTTTACAGTTTTTAGCTATTTTGATCTTGAAGATGAAGTTTTTTTTACTTTAAATGTTCACAATTTTTGTTCCTTATGACAAGGGCTACAACTTTGCTACAGAAAGTAAATTAAAATTCCGAACGGTTTGCAAGATATGAGCCTCAGAATATGATGAGTTTTTTGCAAAAATTACACCCAGGCCTCAAATCTTTGGGGGCCCATAAAAAAAAAGTGCATGACTTTCGGAAAAACTGGGAGACACGGGTCTTTTTTTTTTTGGTCTACTATCACGTAGTGGTGTCCGTATATGGTTATTTTTCCATAACTTAAAAAATTACACACAGTGATTATCAAAGGTAACGCACTAGTGATAATTTTCGTTTAATCTACACTCCGTGGAGAAAATTCCAGAATTTTTTCAAAATTTTTTGATAAGTACTTTCCGAGATAAGGCGGGGGGACAGCTATTTTTCGCGATTTTTAAAAAATAATACTAAGAAAAGTGCGCGCAAGTTTTACATTATATAATATATTTTTTACTCACATGCTTTCATTTGACACCACACTCGATGACCTAGTAAATTTTACCTTTCTATGTCAAATAGTTTCGGAGAAAATCGGGTGTGACAGACAGCCAGACAGACAGGCAGACACCGAAGTGATCTTATAAGTGTTCCGTACGGAACACTAAAAAACGAATTTAGACATACAGATGTCAAGGGCTGTTGAAGTTTTATTCAACTGTACCTCAAAACAGTATCTATAATACTGTGAAAAAAATAACTAGTCTTTTTCAATATTCAGTAACATATATAAAAAAAGTGGTTAAAGTAATTTACCCAGTCCTTGCAAATATCCAGTTCTAAAATAACTAGCGAATTTGACTTTCTCAACTGAGGGGAAAGTAAATTTAAATAATACAAATAAAACCATATAATATATCGACATCCACCCCTTTCGCCCCCTTCCTATAAAACAATAACGCTCGAAAACAGACCGACAGAAATTGAACAATATGTTTTTCGTGATTTAAGAACGCTAAAACGTAAAGAGAAGCAAGAATTGTGGAGGGTAATTTTCCACGAACACAATACTACCACATTAAACATAAAACACAGTAGCGACACCGACTCTCAGCAAAATTTTTACGTCCTGCTTTTTATCACGCATGCGTCCCCTATCATACCAATAATATGGCTGTCAGCGCGGTCGTGGACTGTGTTTACATCTGGATTTCAAGGAGAATCTTTTTATAACCCTTTTTATTAGCTTCGAAATTCATTATTAATAATTTTCCAATAAGTAAAGGATTCTTTTGACGTTATCATTGAAAGTAGTTATAAAAAAAACCGGTCAAGTGCAAGTTGAACTTGCACAATTAGTGTTCCGTACGTTGATTGTTTTTAAAAATAAAATTTTTTGTTAGGGTGGTATAAAATGATCAGTGACTTCACAAAACACACCCCAAATGAGTTTTCAACAAAGTTTGTTTCCAATCTTTACTGAAAACTGGTGACCTTGAAATTTTGTTTTTTTTATATACCAGATAAATTATTAAAGGTAATGTACTCGTGATAATTTTCGTTCAATCTATACACCGTGGAGAATATTCCAGAATTTTTTCAAAATTTTTTGATCAGTACTTTTCGAGATAAGGTAGGGGACAGCGATTTTTTAAAAGTAATACGAAGAAAAGTGTGCGCAAGTATTACATTATATATATATATATATATATATATATATATATATATATATATATATATATATATATATATATATATATTTTACTCGTGTTTTCACAAGCTTTCATTTGACACCACACTCGATGACCTAGTAAAAAAAAATTTTTTTTCACTTCCGATTTCACCCCTCAAAACAAACCCCTTAAGTCAAAATTTATGTTACGGTGGTATAAAATGATCAGTGACTTCACAAAACACATCCCAAATGTGTTTACAACAAAGTTTGTTTCCAATCATTACTGAAATCTGATGACCTTGAAATTCTTGTTTTTTTTTATATACCATATAAATTATTAAAGGTAATGCACTCGTGATAATTTTCGTTCAATCTACACCACGTGGAGAATATTCCAGAGTTTTTTCGAAATTTTTTGATAAGTACTTTTCGAGATAAGGCCCGGGACAGCGATTTTTCGCAAATTTTTAAAAATAATACAAAGAAAAGTGGGCGCAAGTATAATATTATATATATATTTTTTACTCGTGTTTTCACAAGCTTTCATTTTGACACCACACTCGATGACCTAGTAAAAAAAATTTTTTTTCACTTCCGACTTCACCCCCGAAAACAAACCCCTTAAGTCAAAAACTACATGGCTCTGATGAAGCCATCAATTCCTATATTATTACCAAATTTCACCTTTCTATGTCAAATAGTTTCGGAGAAAATCGGGTGTGACAGACAGACAGACAGACAGACACCGAAGTGATCTTATAAGTGTTCCGTACGGAACACTAAAAAGATGTCAAGAGGAAGTTTTTGTTGTGCGGTTAGTGCTTGTAAAAATATATGAGGTATCTCCATAGGAGTTTTTTAAATTTCCTGTAGATCCTAAAAAGTAATTTATTCATAATTCTTTATTTCTGTTATGCAATATACTATATAAAGATTATGATAATCGTGTATGCATATTAAAGATACATTTTATTCGTAAAACAGTTGATATTAAGTATTGGTTTATGTTATTCCATTTTTACTTTTTTCTGAATTCAGGGCAGAATTATGGTTATCAGGTGTCAATTTGGACTACATAATATAATTATAGAGTATATCAACGTAGGCTGAAAAGTTTTTAATCTAGTTACTTAAAACACACTTTTTGTGAAAAATCCGATTCTATTCATCAACATAGTCTCCTTCAAGAGTAATACAATAAGTTCAATGCATTTATAACATTTCTATACAGTTCTTGTAGAAGGATTTGTCTTTGCTTTCAAAATAGGATAATTTCTTCATTGGAGCCAAATCTCTTTCCTGCGAGCATTTTTTTGAGGTCTGCGAATAGATAATAGTCGCTGGGAGCCAAATCTGGAGAATACGGTGGATGAGGAAACAATTCGAACTTCAATTCATGCAATTTTGCCATCGTAACCATTGACTTGATGAAACAGTACTTTTTCTTAATCATTTGGGGCCGTTCCTTTGCGATTTCTGCCTTCAAACGCACCAATAACTTTATATAATATTCGATATTGATGGTTTTTCCATTCTTAGCATAGTTGATGAAAATTATTCCATGCGCATCCCAAAATACAGAGACCAAAACCTTCCTAACCGTCTCTTTGGTTTCTTTGGTCGTTTCGGGCGGCTTTCATCGGCTGGGGTCCACTTAGCTGACTGCCGATATGATTCCAATGTGTAGTGGTGAATCCATGTTTCATCCATGGTCACATATCGCATGAGAAAATCATTTTTATTGCTCTTAAACAGGACCAAACAGCGCTCTTAATCATCAACACGTTGTTGTTTTTGGTCCACTGTGAGCAAACGCGGTACCTATTTCGAACAGAGCTTCCTCATGCCCAAATGTTCATGCAAAATATGACCAACACGTGCTTTTGAGATCTTTAGGGTATCAGCTATCTCACGCAATTTTACTTTACGGTCATCCAAAACAATTTGTGCCTGTACGACCGCGTTTAAATTCAGTAAATGATGAGTTTCCAGGGGCCGAGTCCCCGTAACACTTATCAAGCCATTGCTTGGCTTGAACGGTATTTTTCCCATCAAAAAACAGTGTTTAATGAACACACGAAATCGATTTTTTCCATTATTTTGAAAATATTAAAAGTAGCGTCACTAAAACCACTGTAATTTGTAAACTAATCGTCGAAATATTATGAAATTTTGACACGCATCGTTTCAAGGTTGGTACCTCTTAAAAATCATATCTATTTTTTGAAAAGGGCGACATCTATGTGTCAGGCCAAAACTTTTCAGTCTATGTGTTAGCTTGCATTTCTCAAATTCAGTGTTTCTCAGTGACCTCAAGAGTATATGTGTATCTGTATTAATAAGAACTTGATAAAAAAATGTTTCTAAAAAAAACCTCCTCTTGTTTTTTTCTTCCTTTCAATGAGCAAAGTTCATTTTTAGCGTTCCGTACGGAACACTTATAAGATCACTTCGGTGTCTGTCTGTCTGTATGTCTGTCTGTCTGTCTGTCTATCTGTCTGTCACACCCGATTTTCTCCGAAACTATTTGAAATAGAAAGTTGAAATTTGGTAATAATATAGGAGTTGATGGCCTCATCAGAGCTATGTAGTTTTGAGAGTTAAATTTTAATTTAGGAGGTAGTTTTGGGGGGTGAAATCGGAAGTGAAAAAAAAAATTTTACTAGGTCATCGAGTGTGGTGTCAAATGAAAGCTTGTCAAAACACGAGTAAAAAATGTATACATAATGTAATACTTGAGCGCACTTTTCTTTGTATTATTTTTAAAAAATCGCGAAAAATCGCTCTCCCCGGCCTTATCTCGAAAACTACTTATCAAAAAATTTTGAAAAAATTCCGGAATATTTTCTACGGGGTGTAGATAGAACGAAAATTATCACGAGTGCATTACCTTTAATAATTTTTCTGGTATTTAAAAAAAAAAAACAAAAATTTCAAGGTCATCAGATTTCAGTAAAGATTGGAAACAAACTTTGTTGAAAACTCATTTGGGGTGTGTTTTGGGAAGTCACTGATCATTTTATACATCTGTAACAAAATTTTTTATGTTAAAAGCAATCAACGTACGGAACACTAATTGCGCAAGTTCAACTTGCACTTGACCGGTTATTATTCTATAGAATAGGATTTTTCTTGAAAGAAGGAATTTGGATATGTCAAAAACTCACGGGCATCATACCAGCAATATATCGACATCATTACAAACTCGAACTCTTTGAGATCAAAGGTGCCGAGTCGGACTGTCGCTACTGTGTTTTATGTTTACTGTGATACTACTCTTTGGTAAGGGCAAGAGGTAAGTAAATTTGGCCCAAGTTAACTGTTTGTATTTCTAAAACGTGTTCTATAATCAAGCACAAAAAGTACATTAAAACAGAAGTATATTATGATTCAAACACAACCACCCTTCTAAGCCCCTACCCCATTTCTTTCGCTTCATATATATTTTACTATAAATAATTAATTAAAATTTTATGAAATATCCTAACCAAAAACCAGGAAAAATACTCATAACCTACAGAATATTTAATGATTCCCACTCCTTTCTCCTTGACTCCTGTTAACATTAAAAATAACGAACAAATAATGTAATGTGTAATGTATGGAAAAAACTCCACAGCTTGAACAGCACCAAGAGTACAGGACCAGATGGATTACCAGAATCGTTCCTTAAGAAGTGTTACGATTCCTTGGCACTTCCTCTGAGCCTTATTTATTAATCTTCGTTTGATCATGGTTCATTCCCAAGGCTGTGGAAGCATTCATGGATTGTTCCGATATTCAAGTCAGGTTCAAAGAGGGATATTAAGCACTATAGAGGGATTTCGTTACTGCCCATATTATCTAAGATTTTTGAATCCCTAATAACGGATGAGGTGTTTGAAGCTTTCAAATCCCATATAGCGGTCGACCAACATAGTTTTTTTTAAAGGAAGATCTACCGGTACAAATCTGGGAGTGTTTCAGGACTACGTTGTGAACGACGTTGAGAGTGGTTCTTAAGTTGATACCATCTACACAGACTTGACGAAGGCCTTCGATAGGATATCTCACCGATTACTCATCAAAAAACTGTTAAGGCTGGGCGTGCGCGAGCCATATATTCAATGGATTGAGTCCCCTATTTAATAAAACGGCAACAGTGTGTTAAAGTTGGTAGTACCGTATCTCGTAAAATAAATGTATTGTCGGGTGTACTACAATGATCTCACCTAGGTGCAGTCTTTAATATTTATTAATGATGTTACTTCTGTCTTTCGAAAATGTAAATGTATACTGTACGCCAATGATCTTAAACTCTTCTGTGCGGTTGATTCTTCAAAAGACTGTGTAGACATACAAACTGATTTGAACAAGCTAGTCAATGGTGTTCCTTAAATAACTTAGAAATTAATACCTCAAAATGTAGGATTCTTAATTTTTATAACCGCAAAGATCTTATTAATTTTAATTATTGTTTAGATAGCAAGCCTTTACAAGCTGTTAATAATTTTTTTTTTTTTTTTTTTTTATTAGTCTAGCACACGTGCTGCAGGGAAGTCCCTAAAGCGCTCCAGGAGCGGCACGAGTGCGGAAAAAGCGATTCACGTTGTTCTTGAATCGCTGTAAATTGTACTCGGTGGGAAACACAGCGCTGGGCAAATTATTCCAAAGGGATGACGTTCTCCATATAAAAGATTGCTTGAAAAGCGTCGTACGCGGAGTAACAAGCTGAACCTCATACGGATGCGAAGCACCAGCGCGACGTGTATTTCTAACATGCACCGCTTTGGGAGGAATTAAGCGGGCTACATCCTTCGAACACTTTCCATGAAAATACTTGTAGAACAGACTCAAGTCGCCAACCGTTCTTCGATGTTCCAGCGAATCAAGGCCGCCGGTCAATTCCGGGTCCCCAATCAGACGGACCGCTCTTCTCTGAACAGAATCCAACAAATGCAGTGTATGTTTGGGAGCGGAGCCCCAAACGTGGGAGCAGTATTCCATAGTTGGTCGAATTTGGGCTTTGTAAAGAATTAACAGTTGCTGTGGGGTGTAAAGCTTTCTGGTTCTAAATAATATTCCCAATTTTTGAGAAGCTCTTCTTGCTATGCCTGCAACATGTTCATGCCAAGACATATTTGCTCCTAAACTAACGCCCAACAAACTGAGCGACGATGCTAGGGGAATGGAGTGCCCCGACATAACTATGTCGGGTTCAGCAACGTTAACTTTTTTAGAAAAAAAAAACTGCCGCTTGGGTTTTTGTAGCGTTAAATTCCACTTGGTTACTGTCACCCCCAAGATAGAATTTCTTCCAGGTCTTTGTTAAGTTGAACGACCTCCTGCTGTCTGCGGATATTCGCCTGAGCAGCCGATGTCCGAGAGTTCAAGGTGAATGAAGAGACAAGCGTACTGTCGTCTGCAAAGCTATAGATTGGATTCCCGGTCTTTTCCAGCAGGTCGTTAATGTAAATGAGAAAGGGAGTAGGAGACAGTATGGAGCCCTGGGGCACACCGGCGTTGATAGTGAGGGTGTTAGTAAGAAATCCGTCGACCGCCACTCGTAAAGAACGCTCTCTGAGGAAACATGAGAGCCACAAACAGAACCTTTCAGACATACCATAAGAGCGCAACTTAGCCAACAGTCCATCGTGCCAAACACGGTCGAATGCCTTGGATATGTCAAGAGCAACCGCTCGAGATTCTCCAAAGTGTTCAATTGCGTTGTTCCAAACATGTGTTACATAAGTCAGAAGATCTCCTGTTGATCTATGTTTACGAAAACCATATTGGTGATCGCTAATAATATTGAATCGTTCAAGATATTTTAGAAGATGCTCACTGATAACCTTTTCCATGACTTTCGATATTATTGAAAGCAGTGCAACTGGTCGGTAGTTGTTTGGCAAGGTCTTCTTACCTTTTTTAAGTATCGGCTGAACCGTGGCACATTTCCAGCAGGACGGAAATATTCCCTTTCTGTAGGATAGGTTAAAAAGTCTACAGAAAACTGGTGTTAGTTCCCTTGCACAGTTTTTGAGAACTATGGCAGGTATTCCGTCAGCGCCAGAAGCCTTCTTGGTGTCTAGCTTCATTAAAATACGCTTTATGATGCGCTGTCTGAAGACAACATCGGGCATCCTTGACTGCAATATGGGAATAGTAGGTGGTGTTTTTCCTTGGAAATCGACAGTAGAATGTGAAGCAAAGAGTTCAGCCAACAAGTTCGCTCTCTCAACAGGTGTGGTTGCAATGGAATTATCTGGCCGTGTGAGTGGTGGT
This sequence comes from Pachyrhynchus sulphureomaculatus, assembly GCA_019049505.1. Taxonomy (NCBI): domain Eukaryota; kingdom Metazoa; phylum Arthropoda; class Insecta; order Coleoptera; family Curculionidae; genus Pachyrhynchus; species Pachyrhynchus sulphureomaculatus. The sequence continues at coordinate 25,706,698 of CM032449.1, forward strand.
ATCGTGGATTTGGTAAAGTTTTGACTAACTGCCTTAGCGACTGCCCAAAAGGACCTGGAATTGTTGGGACAAGCGAGAAGTTTGTTTCTAATTCGTTGATTGTGTGCCTCCTTGGTTTCGTCGATAATTCCCTTGCATCTGTTCCGGGCATGAACAAAGATGTTTCGATTTAAGGTGTTAGGATTTTCACGCCATTGTCGGTAGGCAATATGTTTAGAAGCAACAGCTTCTTTGCATTTTCGGTCGAACCAAGGCTTGCCGTTGGAGGAGCATTTCTTCGAAAAAGGGATGTAAGCTTCCATACCAGCCAAAATAACATCGGAGACCTCCCTGGCGCAGTCAGATGGGTTATCGGATCGAAAACAAACGTCCATCCAAGGGAAAGTTCGAAAGTATTCCATGAGATCTTCCCATTTAGCAGATTTGTAGTGCCAAATCTTGCGCGGCCTAGGCGCCTCTCTGTCACTGATTGGCAGGATACTCGATGTCGAAAGCAGTTTATGGTCGGAAGAACCTAACGGCGGATTTACGGTGACCGTGTAAATCTCCGGATTGGTGGTTAAAAACAGATCAAGAAGACTGGCGAACTCCCCGTCTCGATCAGGGATCCGTGTTGGTTCGTCAATAAGCTGAGTTAAGCCATAACTGCTTGAGAATGATTCAGCTTCACGACCTTGTTCGTCGGTAGTATTTGAATATTTGAGCCAGTTGATATTGTGGACATTAAAGTCGCCCAGGATGGCAATTTCGGCACTTGGATAGTTACTTTGTAAATGATCGATGGTGTAATTTTAATGATTTGGGTGTGATTTTTAGCAGTGACTTGAGTTTTATTAGTCACGTTGATAATATACCAGGTGTACAAGTATGAAATGCGGATTTCAGACAACAGATGATGCACCAGTGCAGTTTGTGTTATAAAGATTTGACACTGCGCCGTCTTGTTGTGTTATCAACAAGTGTCAAACGGGCGCGAGTGATAAATTGGAAAAGTGTGTGCATAGTGTTGTGTTCAATATGTCGAAATTTATACCGAATAAAGAGCATTCGCGGACAGCATTAATTTTTTGTTTTCATTTGAAGAAAACTGCTGTTGAATCATACCGATTACTTCGAAAAGCTTATGGTGAACATGCTCCATCGCAAGATACGTGTGAACGATGGTTTCGTGGTTTCAAAAGTGGTGACTTCGATGTTGCAGACAAGAAACGTGGAAAACCGCCAAAAAAATACGAAGATATGGAATTGCAAGCATTGTTGGACGAAGATGATTCGCAAACACAAAAACAACTCGCCGAGCAATTGGGCGTTAGTCAACAAGCTGTTTCCAATCGGCTACGAGGGATGGGAAAAATTCAGAAGACCGGTAGATGGGTACCACATGAGTTGAACGACAGGCAAATGGAAAAGTGCAAAAACACGTGTGACATTTTGCTCGCTCGGTACAAAAGAAAGTCGTTTTTGCATTGTATAGTTACAGGGGATGAAAAGTGGATTTATTTTGAGAATCCCAAGCGCAAAAAAATCATGGGCAGACCCAGGCGCACCATCCACGTCGACCGCAAGACCGAATCGCTTTGACAGAAAGACGATGCTCTGTGTTTGGTGGGACCGGAGGGGCGTGGTCTATTATGAGCTGTTAAAACCTGGGGAAACGGTTAATACTAAATGTTACCAACAACAATTGAACGATTTGAACCGTTCGCTGCTTGAAAAAAGGCCAGAATACCGAAATAGGCAACACAAAGTCATTTTTCTTCATGACTGCTCCATCACATACGGCAAAACCAGTTCGCGACACGTTGGAAGCACTCATAAGTTCTACCCCATGTGGCTTACTCACCAGACTTGGCTCCTTCCCATTACCACTTGTTTGCATCGATGGGTCACGCACTTGCTGAGCAGCGCTGTGGTTCGTACGAAGATGTGAAAAAATGGCTCGATGAATGGTGGATTTTTACTGGCGTGGTATTCACAAATTGCCCGAAAGATGGGAAAAATGTATAACCAACCATGGAGCATACTTTGAAATAAAGCACTGTTTATCATTCTTCCGAATTTAACATGTTTTTTTAGAAAAAAAATCCTCATTTTATACTTCTACACCTGGTATTACTGATTGCATCTCGTGTGTTAGGTTTTTTACGCCGTACCTCTTATGATAGCTGTGATACTGGAGCTATTAAGTCTATGTATAATTGTCTCATTAGGAGTATTTTGGAGTATAATAGTGTCATATGGGGTCCTGTTTATAACTGTCATATTAATTGTTTGGAGTCTGTCCAAAATAAGTTTTAAAATTCATTTTATACCAACTAAAGTTTCCCTACAGCAATGTACCGTCCTTGACTCGTACTCAATTCGTAGGTATAGAAACACTTGAAACACGAAGATGGAATGCTTTAGTTTTATTCTTGTACAAATTACTTAACGGTTAGATAAACTGTCATACTTTGCTGTCCAATGTTGATTTTCGGATTCCAAACAGGACCACTAGATCTCAACAACTGTTTTATATCACTTTTCATCGTACTACGTAAGGAACACAAAGTTTTCTAATGGACTGTTAAGTAAGTATAATAGTTTAGATATAGTATGACAAACATTTAAAAACAAAATAAGGTATAGGCGTATTAATTCAGTAACTCTAGGGCATCGACAGTGACAATTTGTCTGTTATTTTTGTTTTTATTTCTTTTTGTAAATTATTATATGTGCATTCTTTTTGTTTTTTTTTTTTGTAACTATGATTATTGTTTTACTATTTGAAGTTGTTGCTCTGTAAATATTTATTGTATAAATAAAATAAAAAATAAAAAGTAATTTTTCAGCTCCTTGACTCCAAGAAGCTTAAAAAAGACCCGTAACACAATATACATAAAATCACCTTTATAACCACTCCCCTCACCAATACGTTACATAATTAGTGTTCTTTAGATGTTAAGTTGACTTATTAAATGAAGAAGGAGCTGAGAGTAGCCAAAGTTTTGATAATCTTCAAACAGTCCCAAACCAAATTATGACTTCTAAGCTGAAATTTCGAAAAATCAAGAAATAGACATGCAAGCTACCTTTATATAGAAATATCGCGCACAGAGTTAATCAAGTATGACAGGGGTGCTCAAACTTGAACTACTGGCGATCTACCTCAATATTGTTAGACTACGATCGATCGACTCTGAGAGGCTGCAAGTAAGTGTGATGCAGGATTGTCGTATAGGTAGGGTGTATCGTGGCATAGATATTAGTTTTCCGCACAATATGCATTTTTTTAGTCAAGGTAAGTGTAGGTCTGCTCTAGAATGTCAATGAAAAAACTCATAATTATTCAAAATTGCGAGTTTATTGGTTCTTACAAAACAAACGAGTTCTAGTGTCTAAACTTAACTTAAGAGTGACTTTGGATGTTGAAGCGTGGCACTGCATGTCCTCAGCATATTTTTCATAAGATGGTACGTAATTACCGAGTGCTAATCGCAAGCAGAAAATGCAGACTCGCACAAGTAAGTTGACCCAAACATTGCCGTCAGTTGAAGGGCGATTTGCCTTAGATCCGGATATTTATCTTCAGATATAAAACACCAGAATTTGGTATCAGATGCTGTGGCTTTGAGAAGTATATCTGACATAATCTGCACTAACTCATTTTCAACAGAACATGAGTTCATGTTAAACTGACTTGCTATTTCAGTAGCTAATGCCTCAATGTTTTTACACGAAAAAGGATAACTCATAAATGATGCGATATTTGCCAATTTATTGAAATCATAAAAACGTATTTCGAATTGGCCCAAAATATTTGATAATTCTGCCTCATAAATATCATAATTCAACTGAGGAATCCTTGCTTTCAAAGACGGAAAATTTTTCAGATCCTTTCTTTTTAGTTGATCTATCATAAGTTGCAATTTACTTTTGAATGCGTTTATTGCGCTAATCATCTCAATAATAGTTTTTCCTTTACCTTGAAGCTCCAAATTAATGGTGTTTAAATGCATTGTGATGTCTGTCAAAAATGCCAAATCAGTCAGCCATTTTCAGTTTTTCAGCATTTGAGTGTCATCACCTCTTTCGTCCAGAAAAAACCACCTGACGTCCGTGTGAAGAACTAAATCAGTATGTTCAGCTGACTCACGATCTTCCAACTGCAATTTAAAGAGCCGTCATTGCAAGCTACGTGCACGGATAGAATTCACAATTTTTATTGCAATGCCCATAATCTCCTCCGTGTTTAGAACTTTTGAACACAAAACTTGTTCATGTATAATGCAATGGAAGGAGAAAAATGAAGGGAAATCATCATTAGCTCGACACAATGCCACAAAACCGTTTTCGTTTCCAGTTATTGCTGGTGCTCCATCGGTTGTAATGCACACTAGTTTATATATTGGTAGCTTGTAGTTTGTTACAAAATTGAAGAAAACGTCATATATATCTTCGCCACGGGTCTTTCCTTTCAGAGAAATCATTGTCAAAAACTCTTCCTTAGCCGACATGTCATTGAATACCATTCGAATAAAAATACACAGCTGGGCAGTGTCTGTCATATCGGTGGATTCGTCGAATTGTAAAGAAAAGTATGTACATTCCATGATATCATGTTTTAGTTTATCTACCATGTCCTGACTCATGACTTCAAAACGCCTTGTGACAGTCGGACGAGATAACTGAAGTTCTCTAATAGCAGACATAATCTCTGTTTTATTTTTAAAATCTCCAAATAAAGTCTCACCCGCTTCAATAAATGCTTCCTTCACAAGGAATCCATCATCAAATGGTTTCTTGTGTTTCGCCAATATATGAGATATTTTAAATGACGCGATCGTTGCAGCTTTTGATTGTTTGGCTGGTCTTGTGAATATGGTTTGTTCTTTTTTCAAACAAGTTATCAAATCACGTACTTTTCGTTTTCTTAATTCACTCTGTGACGGAAAATCCTTTTCATAGTTTTCATGAACCGTTTTATGATGCCTCTCTAAGTTCCCACGCTTAGGTATTGCAACTGACGCACGGCAAATAAGACAAATGCACTTATCCTTTATCACACAAAAGAAAAATTCTTCCTCCCAATCGTTATTAAAATGATAAGTTTTACTTGTCTTCGCCGCACTCATTTTAGACTATTTATTAATAAACTTATTGATGTATCGCCTTCAAGTTACAACTCAGACTGACTCCTATTCCTGCAGGCGCAACATTTATATCGGCGCGAACGAAGTCTCGAATGTTCCCGTCAAACACGCCGCCCGAAGTTTCTAGAAAAATCGGCGGGAATCAAAAACGCGGCTTTTCTTTGACAAGTACCGCGCGTTCCTTTGATAAAGCCGCCTTTTGCCGCTAGCAGTGGGTTATAACGATAAAAGAAAGTAATGAGGGGGTTATTCTGGCCTAATTGTGGATCGAATAAATTTTATTAGTTTATTCACTACATTTAAATCTGTGAATAGTTCTATATCGGAATTTTTTTCTCGAGATCGTCTCAAAAAGCACTCGCGATCGACCTGTCGATAGCGATCGACCGTTTGAGCACCCCTGAAGTATGATATAAATAGCAGAAAATCTAGGATCTTAGCAAATTGTTTATGCAACGGTTATTGCAAATACGTATGCGAAAAAACGCCGCTGGCAGAGGTTTATTTTGATTAGCGGTAACTAACGGAACTTTTGTAACTTTCTTATGTCCTTTATTACTTCAGTGATAAAAATCGTGTTGCCCACGCGAGCAGGGCGTCTGACACAAGCTATTTTAACATAAAATTAGAATAATTTTAACTTGCCTTGGAACTTTCCATCACTTTTTCATTGTTTTCATTTAACTTTTTAATTTAAACAAATCAGGTATTCTTAAAAATTAGCACAATTTGAAAGGGATTCTGCATGGAGAAAAGCACTTAGTGTTTGAAAAGCATGTATTTTCTCACCACTTTACTCCAGTCTGAGCTCTCAAGATGCATAAAACAAATCCTTTTCGGTTTTTTTCGAATCTGCAATTCAAATTTCGATTGTCCAAATAAATTCAATTATATAGTTTAAGCTTCAGACGACGGATGAAAATCAGGGAACGATGACATTTTTCTGTAATTTAATGACTATTGCGGAATTCAGCCTGTCAAGTGAAATATTAATTTCTGAAACAAAGTTAAGTTATAAAATTAATATTTCGAGGTTGCTTAGAAATGAATAAATAAATATAGAAGATTGGTAAACTTATTTACTCAGTACCGCCCACGCAAATATAAATTTTAAAATAAACACTGAAGTTGATTTGGCCCATTGATTCCTGTGTATAGATAATTAAGATATTGAAAAATAATGATTGTTCCTTTCTTGTAATTCTAAGCCCTAAATTGAATCGGTGAATTCGACAACCGTACATGTCCGAAAATGTCATTTTGAGAAATTTAAGAAAAACTGATAATCTTTTAAATTACTTATTTCTCAGGTTTGGCATACACAGAGAAGTTTTAGATCTGGTGATCTGGGATTTATATCTAGTAATAGTTTTTCTATAAACGAAACGGTCTAATAGTTATAGCTAAAAGAAGTTAGTGGACAAGTACGGTTTTCGAAATCAGTATCGTAAAAAAAAATAAAACAGGTAAAAAATGATTACATTTTTAATAGTTCTAAAAGAATAACAAATAAATACTGATTTAAAACATTTTAATCGTCATTTTCTGCCGTTGTCGTATTACAGGATGTTATATGGTAGAAAAATTCTAACATTTCACCAGTCATATATTGCATAACTTTTTTAATATCCTCGACTTTTTTCTCATTAATAGGTAGAGGATCTTTATAAGCGCCAGCAGTCGGTAGAGAAGGACTTTCCTTATGTTGCTTTAATAACTTAAATGTGTAGGAGAGAAAACCGTTTATGTAATTCCACGTTGTCACATAACCTGGAGTTGAACTGTCATAAAGAAATTGCCTATAGTTTGACACAGCAAAATTTTCTTTTCTAGTATTATCACCACTGACTAAAATAGAACACGTTTTTTTTTTTTATAATCAGTCGGCCACCACTTTTTAAAATCAATAATATCGTTATGTCGAATTAACTTTACAGTAAATGGCTGTTTTTTCCTTGAAGATAGTATTATTTCTTGATATTCTTCTGGAATATAAATTCGATCGTGTTTTTTAATCACCCTCTTGACACAACCAAAATCCCTGTCGCAGGGCAAAAATGAATGCCGTCTTATTGGAAAGTAATGGTATATTTTGTTAAATCTCTTGGTCGCCTGCAATGCTAGCAAAAAGCGAACCATGGTCTGGTTACGATTCTGTCCCGCACATCCATCAGAAAATAAGTGTAACTCAGTGATTTCAGATGGTATGTGGTTCAATATATAATCATAAAGAAATGTGCATACTTCATTAGATCCTTTTAGAGCTTCACCCTCGTGGTAGCTATAAAAATGACCAGTGTTGTCTTTAAGATTATGAATCTGAAATGCATATACCCAAAGTTGCCTCAGATAAAAAATTTCTTGAAGCGGGATATGTGGGAGGGGCATATTCTGCATATAGTCAAAAGCTAGGCCCATTACTTCTGGTCGTTCCTTACACAGAGATTGCACTTCTTTTAGTTTCGTGTAAAACTTTTTTGCGCGCCTTTTATGAACTATGAGTTCCGCTGCAACCACTCTCTTTGCATTATCATTAAGATTAACATCTTTAAGTTTAGCTCCAAGGCTTTCACATACCGAGCAGACATCAACCTGTGGTCTTCCAAACCTGAGATTGTAGTTTTCATTATAATATTTTAGATAGAATTCGTATTTAACCAAATTTTCTAGCTGTGGATTTTTATCTATAAACAGATTGTACATTTTCTTCACATTTAAAGATGCATCCAAATAATGAATGGTTTTTGAGGAGTAATGGGAAACTTTAACCGGGAATGACTCAATGTGTTCTTTTATTTTCACAATCCATTCTTCGCATATTGCACGAGGTCTGTTGTTGTGCCGGCCTCTTAAATCCTTTGGTGATTTTGTAGCTAGAAGTAAGGTGTTTAAACGCTGAACTTGCCAATGAGATATGGCATGAAGACTGATAAATGCCTGTTTACATACGGAAATTCGATTTGATTGTTTCATAACAAAGTACAAAAAATTTGATTTTCTTTGTTGTTTAGGTTTTACGCCTCTTATCCGATGTCTTTCAATAGGCTTTGCTTCAATAAGCCCCTGCAAATACGTATCTTGTTCATTTTTTGGCTTACCGTCGTATAATTTTGATATTATTTCTGTTTTCTCTTCATCAGTAAACTGCTGCATGCACTTTTTTTTTACACCTTAAAAATGTATTCAATAGTTAAAATTAATTAATTAAAAAAAAAATGTAAACTTACATGCATGTAGGTCCGACAGTTTTCGCTTCAATATGTTTTCCGTTTTTACCAACATATTCCTGACCGTGCAAACGTGCTATTTTTCTTTGGTTATGTTTCCAACTAACAATATTCCTTTTTCTTTTTTTTGTTTCCATTGCTAGTAACCACATCTTCTCTGTCACAGGATGACATATTTTATTTAAACAAATTTAAAAACACACGATAATTAAGCTATTTTAATTAATAAAACCCACACGAAGTCAACTCTTTCTCTGTAAACAAATAACTGCAGATATTTTAGTAGCTGAGATGAAAAACCGTACAAGTCACGGACATGTACGGTTTTTCCAGTCATCACCGAACGGCAGCCTACTGTAGAGCGTTAACGTTTAAGTATATCGTACGGTTTTTATGCTCAGTTGATAGGGGGATATATTTAAAACAAAATGGCTATCTCAGTTTAAAATGTCAAATTTTGGACTTGTACGGTTGTCGAACTCACCGATTCAATTATTCTTAAACACTAATCTTTTAATTTTTTTCATTTTTAGATTGTCTTTCTACATATCAATTCTGCCCTCACTTTCTCTAATTTTTTTTTTTTATGGGGTCTAGTACACGTGTTACAGGGAAGTCCCCAAAGCGCTACAGGAGCGACACGTGTGCGGAGAAAGCGATTCACGTTGTTCTTGAATCGCTGTAAATTGTACTCGGTGGGAACACAGTCCTGGGCAAATTATTCCAAAGGGATTATGTTCTCCATATAAAAGACTACTTGAAAAGCGTTGTACGAGGAGTAACAAGCTGAACCTCATACGGATGTGAAGTATTAGCGCGACGCACAGTGGAGCCATTTGCCCGATTCGCGGCAAAAATTATATTACTTCTTAAATATGCAATGAATGATCACATAAACTATTTGTGTGGCATTATAATAATTAAAAATAATATATTTGTGCAAACATTCACATAATACGAACACATATATTTAACTTTTTCAGTCACGCAATTCGGGGAACAGACGGATCTTCACATCATGCATGTTATTATAGGTTTTTAGAGTCGCTGAATTCAAATACGCTGTCAGATTTCAAAAATTCAAAATGGCGAATTTAATATGGCTATGGAATTTTCGAAAATTGACATGTATACTTTCAAATTTAGAAAATGTAAAGGTTTCAAAAGGTATAACAAATAGATGCTTTTACTGCACTCTACCGGCGACTTACTAAGTCATTCAAGCAGAGCTGCCAACACGGTTGGCAATTTATTTGCAGAAGCGCACCTTTCTCAAGCTTACTGCTCGAAGGCATAGATGGCGCATTGGTATAACAATTAAAAATAAACGAAAAAAATCGTAATTCTTAGAAGTTACCAAAGTGTTGTGTTCTTCGCATTTGCTGAACCATCCCAGGACGCGTTTCGCCGTATCACGGCTCATCAGCTGGAACACAACACTTTGGTAACTTCTAAGAATTACGATTTTTTCGTTTATTTTTAATTGTTATACCAATGCGCCATCTATGCCTTCGAGCAGTAAGCTTGAGAAAGGTGCGCTTCTGCAAATAAATTGCCAACCGTGTTGGCAGCTCTGCTTGAATGACTTAGTAAGTCGCCGGTAGAGTGCAGTAAAAGCATCTATTTGTTATAGTTTTCCGTTAGTTTCTTGGATAAAGGACTAAAAGTGTGTTCTCGTATTTGCTGAACCTAGCCCAGCTGATGAGCCGTGATACGGCCAAACGCGTCCTGGGATGGTTCAGCAAATGCGAAGAACACAACACTTTGGTAACTTCTAAGAATTACGATTTTTTCGTTTATTTTTAATTGTTATACCAATGCGCCATCGGTTTCAAAAGGTATAAATCATAGAAATATCATAATTAATTAAAATAATCAAAATTAAATCTATGTACATGAATGTGTTCAAATTTGGGATATAAGTTTTTGAACGCACTAATTACAAAAAAATATTAATAAAAAAATTTATATCGATCGTCAAAAGGAAAAACGCGCCTGGATTCGAAATCGCATTTCTAATAGGAAGCGCGCGAAGCGATGCGATGAAGGGAATAGGCGGAGCCAACTGAAATCTGTCGAAATGTGATTTTTAATTGTTTAATAATGCTGCAAAGTTGCAAATGTAAGAGGACTATCAACGTCAAATTGTTTTAACCCTAAAGCTTCAAAGCGCTCGAAATGATAACCGTTCGTTATAACCAAACGCATAATATTTGTGAGTCGGTCACTGAAACGATTACCATAGTAACAAACCAGATATGCAATTCCTTAGATGGAAAGAACAATCAAAAGATTGCATAATAATCATTTGTTTCATGCCTAGGCGACATATGTTCGTAAAGACATTATATAGTTCGGCGATAATTCAAATATGTTACGAGAGTAGTCTGAAAAGTTTTGAGTTTCAACATAAAGATGGTGTTATTCGTCAAAACCATTATTTTCAGACAACTCTCGTATATTGATTGTGAATTAAGACATTTATATACACGCCTTCCGCATATGAATGACTCTTTCTCAGAGCTTAATATATACGCTACACAGCTAGAGTTCATAAAAAAATAAAAACCGGTCAAGTGCAAGTTGAATTTGCACAATTAGTGTTCCGTACGTTGATTGTTTTTAAAACAAAAATTTTTGTTAGCGTGGTATAAAATGATCAGTGACTTCACAAAACACACCCCAAATAAGTTTTCAATAAAGTTTGTTTCCAATCTTTACTGAAAACTGGTGACCTTGAAATTTTGTTTTTTTTTATATACCAAATGAATTATTAAAGGTAATGCACTCGTGGTAATTTTCGTTCAATCTATACCCCGTGGAGAATATTCCAGAGTTTTTTCAAAATTTTTTGATCAGTACTTTTCGAGATAAGGTAGGGGACAGCGATTTTTTAAAAGTAATACGAAGAAAAGTGTGCTCAAGTATTACATTATATATATATATATATATATATATATATATATATATATATATATACATATATATATATATATATATATATATATATATATATATATATATATATATATATATTTTACTCGTGTTTTCACAAGCTTTCATTTGACACCACACTCGATGACCTAGTAAAAAAAATTTTTTTCACTTCCGACTTCACCCCCCAAAACTAACCCCTTAAGTCAAAATTTATGTTACGGTTAAATAAAATGATCAGTGACTTCACAAAACACACCCCAAATGAGTTTTCAACAAAGTTTGTTTCCAATCTTTACTGAAATCTGATGACCTTGACATTTTTGTTTTTTTTTTATATACCATATAAATCAATAAAGGTAATGGACTCGTGATAATTTTCGTTCAATCTACACCCCGTGGAGAATATTCCAGAATTTTTTCGAAATTTTTTGATAAGTACTTTTCGAGATAAGGCCCGGGACAGCGATTTTTCGCGAATTTGTAAAAATAATACAAAGAAAAGTGCGCGCAAGTATAATATTATATACATATTTTTTACTCGTGTTTTCACAAGCTTTCATTTGACACCACACTCGATGACCTAGTAAAAAAAATTTTTTTCACTTCCCACTTCACCCCCCAAAACTAACCCCTTAAGTCAAAATTTAATTCTCAAAACTACATGGCTCTGATAAGGCCATCAATTCCTATATTATTACCAAATTTCACCTTTCTATGTCAAATAGTTTCGGAGAAAATCGGGTGTGACAGACAGACAGACAGACAGACAGACAGACAGACACCGAAGTGATCTTATAAGTGTTCCGTACGGAACACTAACTAGTGCACTATATCTATCCTTATATAATTTAATTTCTCTATATTTCAAGTTATATTTAGCATTTAGAATATTTAACTGTCTCTCCTAAAAGGAAATTGTATAAAACATGCAATTTTTCGTCTACTGACAGAACTTTAACCTTTCGCAGTGTGGCGAAAATGAGATTATCCCTTTTTTCACCTAGTCAAATTGTACGTTAGTGGATATATGATTTAATTGTACTCGTCATCGCACTTGATCGCCCTTAAAACCATTTGGATATGATAAATAACAATGTAATCTTCGAATAAAAATTAATTTTAGATTGTAGGAAAGTGTAGATAAATAGTTACGTCTAAATAAAGATACAATTTTATGAAGATTTTTGGTTCTGTGGCATTATTTAATTTGGCATGTAAATATTCGCATCAGAAACGAAACCAATACGTGTTAATGCAGCTATTATATCAAACTCTGACTTCTGACTCTGACAAAAACTGAATTAAAAAAATGTATATAGCATAGTGTTCTTAAAAAATTGTGGGCAGCATATGAAATAAAAACGTAAGAATGTAATGTGTTATCAGAGGTAATTTATTTGAGTGATCTATATAAGGAATATACTCTACTCAGATAGGTAAACATAATAAATTACACTTGATTCTTTGAATTTAGACATTTCTCTTCAAATTTTTGTGTTTATTATCCTTCTCCACATACTTTTATAAAATCGACTTTTCGCCGCCTCGGTTCCACTGTGCGACGTGTACTTCTAACATGCACCGCACTGGAAGGAATTAAGCGGGCCACATCCTTCGAACACTTTCCATGAAAATACTTGTAGAATAGGCTCAAGTTGCCAACTTGAACCTATTCTAACTTCGATGTTCCAACGAATCAAGGCCGCAGGTCAGTTCTGGGTCTCCAGTCAGACGAACAACTCTTCTCTTGATAGAATCCAACAAATGCAGTGTATGTTTGGGAGCGGAGCTCCAAACATGGGAGCAGTATTCCATAGATGGTCGAATTTGAGCTTTGTA
>CM032449.1:25719932-25788437 GCA_019049505.1 Pachyrhynchus sulphureomaculatus
TGACAATTTTTAAGGTAAACTAAATTTAAAAGCATTTGACCAAAACTGAAAATATTAGAAAAATTAGAAAATAATGTTAAAACAAGGCATATAGAGCATATAGATACAAAGAGCATACTTTTAAAGTAAAAACACTAAAGAACTTATAAAGGAGAAAGACGTCAAATAACAAACGGGGAGATGAAACCTCTTGATGAAACATACCCTCTTAAACTGAAACTTTAAAAGTTTAGATCCCGCACAACACAATCGATAGGAGAGGGGGGGAGTAAACATTTTTACAGCATATTTTCTACTTTCATATGAACAACGGGAGGTATAGTACCCCCTATTGGCTACGCCCCAGTCTGCAATTTCTTTTTAGTGTTACAAGATTACTTCGGTGTCTGTCTGTCTGTCCGTCTGTCACACCCGATTTTCTCCGAAACTATTTGTCATACAAAGTTGAAATTTGGTAATAATATAGGAATTGATGGCCTCATCAGAGCCATGTAGTTTTGAAAGTTAAATTTTGACTTAAGGTTTTGGGGGGTGAAATCGGAAGTCAAAAAAAAATTTTTTTACTAGGTAATCGAGTGTGGTGTCAAATGAAAGCTTGTGAAAATACGAGTAAAATATATATATATATATATATATATATATATATATATATATATATATATATATATATATATAAAATGTAATACTTGCACGCACTTTTCTTTGTATTATTTTTAAAAAATCGCGAAAAATCGCCGTCCACCCGCCTTATCTCGAAAAGTACTTATCAAAAAATTTTGAAAAAATTCTGGAATATTCTCCACGGGGTGTAAATTGAACGAAAATTATCACGAGTGCATTACCTGTAATAATTTATCTGGAATATAAAAAAAAAAACAGAAATTTCAAGCTCATAAATTTTCAGTAAAGATTGGAAATAAACTTTGTTGAAAACTCATTTAGGGTGTGTTTTGTGAAGTCACTGATCATTTTATACTTCCGTTACAACATTTTTTATTTTAAAAGCAATCAACGTACGGAACACTAATTGGGCAAGTTCAACTTGCACTTGACCGGTTTTTTAATTTATGGATCAACAAACTCAGGGAAAAAAACCAGTTTTACAGGGATTTTTTTTTCAGTTTCTTAATAAATAAAATAAACAATTTATATACCAAGAAACTGTAAAGTTAGGAGAGTTCAGAGAGCCGGTAGTTTATAAATAAATTATTGTCAAATTTGAGAAATACCAAAATTTTTGGATTATGGTTGACATATCTTTTCAAGGCAATTTTAAAAATTCCCAGTGGAATTTTGCTAACGCGCACTAAAAAAGAGCTGAAAATGTCACATTTTTAGGTGTACAGGTAACGAAAAAATCGTCTTGATATTTGGCTCTATTCTTCGTAACGCCCATGGGTTAAATAAGAATTTTCGTAATTTATTTATTATTTACCATGCGTCTTATAAGTCTCGCTGAATGAATTTGGCAAGAAATAAAAGAAAATAATTAGGAACAAAACAATTCATTATTTTTAATTATATACGAGTAATACCCTCGGTAATATCTCGGGTAATGCCATTATAATGACCTTTTATGAATGAGTCAAAGCATGTACAGGGTGTTAACAAAAATGAAAACAAAAAATGATTGTTAGAAAAGTGAACAATTGATAATAAGGATAACGTTGCAATATCGATTGCAGCATAAACTGCCAAATATCTCGCAACAGTTTTTTTTGTACCACTTTTGCTATAAAACTATGTTTTTTTTTAACAATGATCAGGATCACAGAATTTTCAATTATTTTAATTTTAGTTATGTCGTGAATTAAATCGAATGATAAAAACGGTCCATGTACACCAGGTGTACAAGTATGAAATACGGATTTTTTTTCTAAAAAAACATTTTAAATTCGGAAGAATGATAAAAAGTGCTTTATTCAAAGTATGCTCCATCGCTTGTTATACTTTTTACCCACCTTTCGGGCAATTTGTGAATACCAAGCCAGTAAAAATCTTCCCCTTTTGCTGCGAACCATTTATCAAGTCATTTTTTCATATCTTCGTACGAACCAAAGCGCTGCTCAGCAAGTATGTGACCCATCGATGCAAACAAGTGGTAATCGGAAGGAGCCAAGTCTGGTGAGTAAGCCGCATGGTGTAGAACTTCCCAGCTGAGTGCTTCCAACGTGTCGCGAACTGGTTTTGCCGTATGTGATGGAGCATTGTCATGAAGAAAAATGACTTTGTGTTGCCTTTTTCGGTATTCTGGCCTTTTTTCAAGCAGCGAACGGTTCAAATCGGTCAATTGTTGTTGGTAAGGTTTAATATTAACCGTTTCCCCAGGTTTTAACAGCTCATAATAGACCACGCCCCTCTGGTCCCACCAAACACAGAGCATCGCCTTTCTGCCAAAGCGATTCGGTCTTGCGGTCGATGTGGATGGTGCGCCTGGGTCTACCCATAATTTTTTGCGCTTGGGATTCTCAAAATAAATCTACTTTTCATCCCCTGTAACTATACGATGCAAAAATGACTTCCTTTTGTACTGAGCGAGCGTGTTTTTGCGCTTTTCCATTTGCCTATCGTTCAACTCATGTGGTATCCATCTACCGGTCTTCTGAATCTTTCCCATCTTTCGTAGCCGATTGGAAACAGCTTGTTGACTAAGGCCCAATTGCTCGACGAGTTGTTTTTGTGTTTGCGAATCATCTTCGTCCAACAATGCTTGCGATTCCACATCTTCGTATTTTTTTGGCGGTTTTCCACGTTCCTTGTCTGCAACATCGAAGTCACTACTTTTGAAACGCCGAAACCATCGTTCACACGTATCTTGCGATGGAGCATGTTCACCATAATCTTCTCGAAGTAATCGGTATGATTCAACAGCAGTTTTCTTCAAATGAAAACAAAAAATTAATGCTGTCCGCGAATGCTCTTTGTTCGGTGTAAATTTCGACATATTGACCACAACACTATGCACACACTTTTCCAATATATCACTCGTGCGCGTCTGACACCTGTTGATGACACAACAAAGTGGCGCAGTGTCAAATCTTTATAGCACAAACTGCATTGGTGCACCATCTGTTGTCTGAAATCCGCATTTCATACTTGTACACCTGGTAAAAACACTGCCTCAGATGCTTTGATTTAATGTACGTAAATAAATAGACCCGCATTGCCTGTCTTGTATCTCTTATGGCCCCTACACACAATCAAATAAGTTGGTCCAACTTGGCCTGTCAAGCCAGTCGGTCAAGTTTGATGGTGTGGGCCTGAAATTGATGAGTTGGATAGTTTGAGGACGAGTTGGACGGTTTTCTGGATTTGTCAGAAAAGTTGTTGGAAGACTGACAGCTTGACAAGTTTGATCGTGTAGGACGTTATCCAGCCTTCAAACGACCAACTCACTAACTTGTAGTGTCATGTTTTTTTATTTCTGGCGAAACAAGTGAGAGCAATAATAAGTAAGTATCTTTGCCCAGCTTCATATGGTTATGCCAATTTTGGGGCTCACGCCTCAATTCGTTCAATAAATTAATGTACTCTTTTAAATAACCACTCTTTGCTACATTTTAATCTGTTTAATTTCCTTTTAACCTTCTTCTCTTTCAGTAACAGTCCATACAAATATGATAAGTGGTTTATATCCATCATGAAGCAATAAAAACAACAAATAATAATACAACAATAAATCACAATGTCCGGCGTAGTCCACACTTCACTTGCAAGCGGAGCATACTGATGAGAAGTTTGTCCGTCTATCTATTTTACTTGAACGTGTAGGCTCAACTTGTACCGTCAAACTTATTTGACCAACTTGCATGGCAAACTGGTTGAACCAACTTACTTGATCGTGTACATGTGGCTTTAGATCAACGTTAATTCACATTATGACGTACTAAGCATTTGTAACTAAGGAGGATCACCATTTTACAAATTTAAATAAAAGAGAACAGAGAAGATTTTATAGCAACCAAAATTTAGCAGGATTGCTTGTCTGTTTTGAACGGTATTGTTAATTTCGCCAAAATCTGGTTGCTATAAACATCCTCCTAGCACTCCTTCGTTTACAATGTTGTAAAATGGTGTTTCTCTCAAGTATAAATGCTTATAACAACCAGAATTTAGCGGGATTAATTATCTGTCTTGATTGAAATTGTGAATACAGCCAAACTCTGGTTGCTATAAACATCTCTCCTTGGCTGTGTTCTAAAACAGTTTTACGCTTAATTACAAACGCCCATAGCAGCCATAATCTAAGCCTAAACAAATAGGCGTTTGTAATTAAAAGGCCACATATTATAAACCCTTAACCAGAGAGCCCAGAAAAAATGTTGACGGCAACCAAAATTTTGCAGCATTAACATTATAGAAAATTAATCCCGCCAACTCTGATTGTTATGGGCATTTGTAATTAAGAGAAACACCATTTGACAACACTGTAAACACAAGAGTGCATGGAAGATGTTTAGAATAACCAGAAGTTGCCAAGATCAACATTATGAATCAAAACAGAAAATTAATCCCGCCAAATTCTAGTTGTATATATTTTCTCTGCGCTCTTTTGTTTACAGTGTTGTAAATTAATTAGAAATTAGAATAGATACCAATTTGTAAATTAAATGTATAGTCGAACAAAAAAAATCTGTTAGACGACAAAGAATAACTTGAAACTGATCCCTCATAAATTATTTAAGTAGGTCAGATCACACACAGGCACACGGCAGCGACCGAAGATCGGTAATACCTTCTGTTATATAGAAACCTAACCTGAAACTTGCTTATTCATTCTTAAAATACCACTTCCCGAACTTGTTGCGTAAATAATTATTTTTTTACCATTGATAGCCTCTTTTATTTATTTAGGATCAAATATTTACCTGGACAAATAAAAAAAATTTTGGACCGTGTGCTAAAAAAAAAAAACCTTTGCACTCAGTACAGAAATGACATATCCTTTTTGATACATAAGATACAATAAAAAATAACGCTTTTTCTCCACTGGTATAAGAAAAATAAAATATTGTAGATATCTAATAAGAAACATAATCCTTTTTAAATTAAAATCTAAACAATGACGTCCTTGATAATGCTCAATGTATACAAACACTGAAAAAAACGTGTGCTATTATTATGTTATTCCGGCGATTTTTACCTACTTTGAGAATATTATGTTGCGTACGTAACTTACACATATTCAGGCTATCAAGCTATCAAAAACAACTAAATTAATTGAATCAAAGATTTAATTAAAAAGAAACCTTAGTTTACTGCACCGCTGACCTTAACGGTAAAGTCAATAAACTTTCGGTAACTTTTTACTTTTTGAATCCATACAAAAAGGAAAAGGTCAACAAAGTAGGAAGTGGGTAATCTCATATTGAAATCTAAACATTGTAATCACTCTAAACCTATTTAAATTCTAGTACATGATTACTGAAGCAGCATTCTCAAATAATCTAATTTTGAGCTATTGCATTTAACTGAATAAATTAAAATAAACTAACCTTTATTAAGCCGGAGTGAAATATTTATCATCACAAGAAAAAGAATCCGTGTGTAGGAAACGCACTAAACAAGTTTTAAAACTACTTTGTAACCGCTTGCGTTTAATTTAGGCTAATTTACACTTATTGACTAAAAACGGAATATTTTAACAAATTTAACAAAATTGGAAAGCTTTTTTATTTATTATAAAAATTATATTCAATGATTCATTGTTAATAAATCTCGCCACTCACGAGGTATTTTTTGTAAACGCGAGCTAATACCGTAAGCAACGTTGTACGTCAACTGTTGACTATTTTGACACTGTTTTTATCTCTCCTCCTTTCTCTTCGGTTTAACAGTTGACTGCCCACTCGTTTATTACCGCAAAGTACTCGAACTGACCCGAAATCTATTTCTTCCTTTATCTATGTTATACACTACATAAGAACTTCCGTATCGCTTTAATTAAATCAGATGCTATTCGCAGTATAAAACAAACTCACTATTCATTTCAGTTGTTACGTACTCTTCGGGATCTTGGATTGGTCGTTGTAAAAGATATACTAGATATCAACCAATCGTAACCTTCGGTGAGTGACTCGTTGAGTAATAGAAGATAAAATGAATTAACGGTGTATTTACGGTGTTGCCACTTCGAACTGCGGTTTTTTATAAATAATATTAGGAACGAACCTAGGAAAGAGTTTATGTACAAATATTGTGAATCAGGGATAAAAAGCGAAAATTCTAAAAAAAAGTTTGGTAGGCTTAGGTTTTCATGGACTATTGTATTTGATCAGTGGAAGCATTTCCTAATAGGAAACATATATAGATACCAGTTGCTAAAATAAATATAGATACCAGTTTGCGAGTGAAAAGTACACCACCCAAAAAATTTTACAACAGAAAAAACATTACCTTGAAACTGATTCGCCATAAATCAGTTAGGTTAATACACACACAAACAATATCGTCTAGAGTCTCTTAATACGAGGTGACTAGGTGATATTATCGATCATCAGCCACCTTCTTTAATCTCGCCTATCTAAATGATTTAAGACAGTTTTATTTACATTTGTACTTTTCCTGGTATGACATAACGGTGTTGGTCAATATATATTCCTAAATAACTTTTCAAAATGTGGAAATGTGTGAAACACGTAAGTGGCTTTATACATCCCCTGTTTACACTCAATTTATTTTTCGCTTTATCATACGACACGACTGAAGCAAGTCACTTAATGACTTGTTTTTAATTTTTTCGTTCTAATCGACTATAGCGACACATTAGTTTGTATTGGATTGTTTCGACTTTATCATCGTAAACATAAAAAAATCTAATGAATATTTCGAGAAAACAAAGGAGTTTATTCAAAATCTGACAACAGCGTTTTAGGGTCCAGAAATAACATATTTTATAATCAGGGTGTATTTACCACTGGCAAGTTATCTTTTTTCTAATTGTATTATCTAAATAAGGAAAGTGTGTTTAGCGGTTGATCCTTCGCGGAATATATAAATTCTACAAAAGTTTATAAGTCACATTCATTACAACAATAGGCAACCAAGATTATCAGTTTTGCAAAAAATACATTTTAATAGGAAAATTATTATGTATCGTTCCTATACTGTTTTACATGTGGTCCCACTACAGTTCCGCTAGTGGATTCACCTGTGAAATTAAATATTTACTTTCCAGCTCCTCCTGGTTCTTGTCAAAATTCTTGTATTTTTGGGTGCCTATCGTAACATCCTTATAACGATTAAATATTTTTGACAGTGACAGTGTGTCAATTAAATTGTTCAGAGATTGATTTTTGTGGTTGATAGAAAGGCTTTTGTATAAATTTGAAGTTAAAATGAACTAATTTTTATTTAGTTTTAAGGTTTATTTGAGCTTTAGTGTAGAAAATATAATGGAGAATACTCCGTCCGATCTCCAACAGGAAGGAGAACGTCAAAACGAGACTGTAAACGTAAGTGTGTGACAATTTCCAATATGTTAACAGATTTATTAATTATTTATTTATTCATAAAAATGACAACCTCAGCTATTTATATTTTGCAATCGAGATAAATCATGTTAGAAAGTAAATGATTAAAATTATGATAATTCATATCAAATAACTACTTAGATGGTAGATCCCACCAGGCATCGCCCGATGGGATACCATCGCATCAGTTTAGGCTGCGTGAAGTTGCTTAACGTTTCGTGGCTGTGTCGATGTCCCCGGATTATGGGACCAAATAGCATGTCGAAGCTTTCAGGATTAAAAAATTCCGGAGGTAAAATAGCCCTCCGTTCGGATCTCGGGGAGGGTGCTGGTTCGGGGACGTTAAACTAAAAATCAAAATTTTAAAATAGATTTTTGTAACATACGAGGTTTAAACTCGAATATAAATCCAGCCCACCAACACCTGTATATATCAAATAAACCGCATGGACTCTCTGTGAAACCAAGATCAGTTCATCAACCAGGACAGTCAACTTTCTCTACCTTGGGAACGACTTCTATTTTCGGTTTAGACATAAGTTTAGAATCTGTTTTGTCAGAAGTAATCTCTCTACAGCTTTGCAGATAACAGTATGCTTATTTCTTCATTCACCTTGACTGCTGGAACATCGGATATTCATGCAAATATTCACCGACAGCAGGAAGTTGTTGCAGGGCACTCCATTCCTCTAGTATCATCACTCAATTTGCTGGGCGTTAATTTGGAAGCAAATATATCTTGGCATGAACCTGTTGCAAGTATAGTAAAGAGAGCTTCTCAAAATCTGGGAATATTCTTTCGAATTAGCAAGCTTTACACGCAACAACTACTGTTAATTCTGTAACAAGCTCAAACATACACTGCATTTGTTGAGTTCTATTTAGAAAACAGCTGTTTGCCTGATTGGCGACCCAGAACTGACCGTCAACCTTGATTCCTCAGAACATCGAAGAACAGTTGGTGATGTGAGTCTATTCTACAAGTATATGCAAATGTTATTTTTTTGAAGAATGCATTGTCATGTAATTCTAACCAAATAAACCTTTAAAAATCTTTATCTGCTAAGGAGACATGAAAAAACAAATATAATATAAAGTTTTTTTTTCCTAAAATATGGTTACATAACAAACTATTTTAAAATTTGACACCACCCTTAATGGTTTAAATTTACAGACGCCAGAGTCAGCTCCAGCTTCCCCAATCGAAATAGCCTCGATAGAAACAAATGGTTCAAGTGCTCAGTCAATAGTGACTGAAAGGGCATATTCCGGAATCTCCACACAAGTAGAAATAGATCAAGCATTGGCGACCAGTTCCTCATTTGAAGATATTCCTCCTCCCAAGGTAAGTCTTCCTGCTACATGGGTAAAGACCTAATACAATTCAAGATTTTATTGTATCTATTGGAGCTGACAAACTACTATACTAGGTACTATTTCACTGATTATTTCTCTTTCTGACATGTTTGAGTCTACTTCAATATCTTATCATATTTTAAGTAGAAATTTTTAATTAATTAATTAAAAGTCAACCATGAAATCTGTTCAATTTATCAATAAACATAAATTTTGAACTTTAAAATAATAAAAATAACAAGACCCCTGTCACTGTAGCAATTATCACAAGTTTTAATAAAAATATAACTAAAGAATATACATTATGATAATATCTTCAGACAGTATATCATAAAATGTATTTTAATGAAGCTAGACACCAGAAAAGCTTTCTGGTGCTGACGGAATATCTGCCATGGTACTCAAAAACTGCGCAAGAGAACTAACACCAGTTTACCGTAAGCTTTTCAACCTATCCTACAGAATGAGAATATTTCCTTCCTGCTGGAAACTCACCACAGTTCAGCCGATACCCAAAAGGGGCAAGAAGATCTTTCCAAACAACTACCGACCCGTAGCATTGCTTTCAGTAATATCAAAAGTCATGGAAAAGGCTATTGATCATCATCTTCTGAAAGATCTTGAAGGATTTAATATTATTAGTAGCGACCACCAATATGGCTTGCGTTAATGTAGATCAACAGGAGGTCTTCTAACTTCAATATGGCTTTTGTAAACATGTAACACATGTTTGGAACAATGCAATTGAACACTGTGGAGGATCTCGAGTAGTTGCTCTTGACATATCCAAGGCAATCAACTGTGTTTGGCATGATGGATTGTTGGGTAAGCTGTGCTATTCTGGTATGTCTGAAAAATTCTGTTTATGGTTCCCAAGTTTCCTCAAAGAGCATTCTTTACGAATGGCAATCGACGGGTTTCTTTCTAACTCCTTCACTATCAAGCCCCAGGGCTCCATACTCTCTCATACTCTTTTTCTCATTTACATAAACTATCTGCTGGAAAAGACCAGGAATCCAATCTAGAGCTTTGCAAATGACAGTACGCTTATCTCATTATTCACTTTGAATGCTCAAACATAAGCTACTTATGCAAATATCTGCAAACAGCAGGAAATCGTTCAACTTAACAAAGACCTGGAAGAAACTCTATTTTGGGGTGACAGTAACCAAGTAGAAATTACTGCAACAAAAACCCAGGCCCCACTTTTTTTTAAAAAAAGTTAACATTGCTGAACCCGACATAGTTATGTCAGGGCACTCCATTCCTCTAGCATCGTCACTCAATTTGATGGGCGTTAATTTGGGAGCAAATAGGTCTTGGCATGAACATGTTGCAAGCATAGCAAAGAGAGCTTCTCAAAAGCTAAGAATATTATTTCGAACTAGAAAGTTTTACAAAGCTGAAATTCGATCAACAATGAAATACTGCTCCCATATTTGAGGCTCTGCTCCCAAACATACACTGTATTTGTTAGATTCTACTCAAAAGAGACCCAGAACTAGCCAGCAAGCTGAATTCATTGGTACATTGAAGAAATGTAGGCGACTTGAGTCTTTTCCACAAGTATTTTCGTGGAAAGTGTTCGATGGATTTAGCCTGCCTAATTCCTCCCAGAACGGTGCGTACTAGAAATACCCGTCGCGCTAATACTTTACATCCATATGAAGTTCAGCTTGTTACTCCTCGTACAAACCTTCTTTTATATGGAGAACCTCATCCCTTTAGAATGATTGGCCCAGGACTGTGTTTCCGACCGAGTTCAATTTACAGCGATTCAAGACCAACTTGAATCACTATTCCCGAACACGTGTCGCTTCTGTAGCGCTTTAGGGATTTCCCTGCAGCATGTCTGCTAGGCCCATAAAAAGCAAATAGACAGTAAAAGACTAGGTTCTACATCTGCTTCTCGAAATGCCATATCCGATTCGTGCCTTTTTAAGTGTTCTACTGATAAAGGGGACCTACAGTTTAATGCCAGTTCCGAACGTCCAAAGTGAGAGGGCTTTATTTGGCATGATACTAGGGATGGTTTGCCATTGCGTTCCCGAGAAAGGTTCTGCATATTTACATTAAAATGCAATCTGACCTGGCCTAAGAAACGGATTGACTGACTAGCATGGGAATGAATCGGTCTAGCTACTTAAAACACAGTTTTTTTGCAAAATTCGACTTTTCTAACATTTCCATACCTTTCCTGTAGAAGGATTTGTCTTTGCCTTCAAAGTAGGCGATAACTTCTACATTGGACCCAAGTGTCTTTCCCTCGAGCTTTCTTTTGAGTTCTGCGAATAAATAATAGTCGCTGGGGGCCAAATCTGGAGACTATGGTGGATGAGGAAGCAATTCGAATTTCAATTCATGCAATTTTGCCATCATAACCATTGACTTGTGACACTGTGCATTGTCTTGATGAAAGAGAATTTTTTCTTGTTCATTTGGAGTCGTTTCTTTGCGATTTCTGCATTTAAACTCACCAATAACTTTATATAATATTCGCTATTGATGGTTTTTCCTTTCTCAGCATAGTCAATGAAAATTATTCCATACGTATCCCAAAATACAGAGGCCAAAACCTTCCCAGCCAATTGTTGTGTCCTTGGTCGATTCGGGCGACTTTCACTGGCTGCTGTCCACTCAGCTGACTGCCGATTTGATTCCGGTGTGTAGTGGTGGATCCATGTTTCATGCATTGTCACATATCGCATGAAAAAAATCCTTTTTATTGCGCTTAAACAGGTCCAAACAGCGCTCAGAATCATCAACACGTTGTTGTTTTTGGTCCACTGTGAGCAAACGCGGTACCCATTTCGAACAGAGCTTTCTCATGCCCAAATATTCATACAAAATATGACCGACATGTTCTTTTGATATCTTTAAGGTGTCGGCTATCTCACGCAATTTCACTTTACCGTCATCCAAAATAATTTTGTGGATTTTTTTGATGTTTTCCGGTGTAACCACCTCATTTGGACGTCCAGAGCGTTCAGCATCATTTGTGTCTGTACGACCGCGTTTAAATTCAGCATACCAGTAAATGGTGAGTGATTTTCCAAGGGCAGAGTCCCCGTAACATTTATGAAGCTATTGCTTTGCTTGAACGGGATTTTTTTTTCATCAAAAAACAGTGTTTAATCAACATATGAAATTCGATTTTTTCCATTGTTTTGAAAATATCAAAAATAGCGTCACTAAAACCACTGTAACTTAATCGTGGAAATGTCTTGAACGTATCGTTTGAAGGTTGGTACTTCCTAAAAATCATATGGATTTTTTGAAATGGGCGACATCTATGTGTCAGACCAAAACTTTTCAGCCTATGTGTTAAATAACATATAAGAAACAGCTGAATATTTTCTAAATTTGTACTTTAATAGTTTATATATTCTGTTATTAAAAATAACAAATATAAGCAATAACACTAGTATGTATCCAAAGTACCAGACCCATGTAATCATTAGGTTTTTTGTGGTTTTGCACAGAAGAATATTAAGGCAATTTTTTTCCCTAAGACAGGATCGTAACTCTGTCCAATGTTTTCTACTTGTCCTTACTGTACGCTTTGAAATTTCTAATAGATCATTACTTTGGTAGGGCACGATTTTATGAATTGTATAATTTTATCTACTAGTAGAAACAATATATCTACAAAACTAAGGCAATTGTGTTGCTAAAATAACTATGAGAATATCTGCAAATTTGTGTTTGTTTTGTGTTAAAAAATTATAATAAATTAAGGTAAAAATGCATGCTTGTCTAGATTATATTATGTTTTTCTACATTTATATATTTTTTGATAAAGCATTAAATACACTAAATTCTTTATAAATAAAAGATAACATTGAAAATAAAGTACTCATTCTTGAACGTGAAAGTTACTAAGACTTCTTGTAAAGTTCAACTATATTTGACCTCGCAACTTAGCAAATTCATTGAAGTATGTTAGCAGAATTCCCTTTCATAGCTTAAAAATACAGTCCATTGCAAGTTAATACAGATCTTTTTTATCTGAAAAATCATCGCAAAGTACTTTTTATTAGGCTTATTGAAGTGTATCAGTTGTACTTTAAGGCTGTTCTCATACCTCGGCAAAGTAGAAGTTGTTTGGATGCATCCATTGTCAACAAGAAACAACAAAGTTGCACAATAATCAATGTGTAGTGGAATTATAGTTTTAAATAACGTCAAAGTAGAAAAAAACCGGTCAAGTGCAAGTTAAACTTGCGCAATTAGTGTTCCGTACGTTGATGTACAAATTATTGAAGGTAATGCACTCGTGATAATTTTCGTTCAATCTACACCCCGTGGAGAATATTCCAGAATTTTTTCGAAATTTTTTGATAAGTACTTTTCGAGATAATGCCCGGGACAGCGATTTTTTTCGCGAATTTTTAAAAATAATACAAAGAAAAGTGCGCACAAGTATAATATTATATATATATTTTTTACTCGTGTTTTCATAAGCTTTCATTTGACATCACCCTCGATGACCTAGTAAAAAAATTTTTTTTTCACTTCCGACTTCACCCCCCAAAACTAACCCCTTAAGTCAAAATTTAATTCTCAAAACTACATGGCTCTGATGAGGCCATCAATCCCTATATTATTACCAAATTTCACCTTTCTATGTCAAATAGTTTCGGAGAAAATCGGGTGTGACAGACAGACAGACAGACACCGAAGTGATCTTATAAGTGTTCCGTACGGAACACTAAAAAGATAAATTTTTGTGCAATGCTAGAAAAGAGTAAGTTTTTTCTGAATATATTCACACCAGCAAACGGTTTGATGAACTCTAAACTCTCAATATAATTATTATCATTTGAATAGATTATAAATAATGATGCTCGCAACGTGTTAGCTTCTGAAACACGAATGTGGTTTTCAGTATTTGTTGAAGTACTTCTTTTCAATCTAGCATATCGCATTCTGTTTAACAGATTACTTTTTAAACCAATCTAAAGCTTTATTTTTAGTGTTCCGTACGGAACACTTATTAGATCAACTTAGATCAACAGGAGATCTTCTGATTTATGTTTGGAACAACGCATTTGAACACTTTGGAGAATCTCGAGCGGTTGCTCTTGACATATCCAAGGCATTCGACCGTGTTTGGCACGATGGACTGTTGGCTAAGTTGCGCTCTTATGGTATGTCTGAAAGGTTCTGTTTGTGGCTCTCATGTTTCCTCAGAGAGCGTTCTTTACGAGTGGCGGTCGACGGATTTCTTTCTAACACCCTCACTATCAACGCTGGTGTGCCCCAGGGCTCCATACTGTCTCCTACTCTCTTTCTCATTTACATTAACGATCTGCTGGAAAAGACCGGGAATCCAATATATAGCTTTGCAGATGACAGTACGCTTATCTCTTCATTCACCTTGAACGCTCGGACATCGGCTGCTCAGGCGAATATCCGCAGACAGCAGGAGGTCGTTCAACTTAACAAAGACCTGGAAGAAATTCTATCTTGGGGTGACAGTAACCAAGTGGAATTTAACGCTACAAAAACCCAAGCGGCAGTTTTTCCTAAAAAAGTTAACGTTGCTGAACCCGACATAGTTGTGTCGGGGCACTCCATTCCCCTAGCATCGTCGCTCAATTTGTTGGGCGTTAGTTTGGGAGCAAATATGTCTTGGCATGAACATGTTGCAGGCATAGCAAGGAGAGCTTCTCAAAAGTTGGGAATATTATTTAGAACCAGAAAGCTTTACACCCCACAACAACTGTTAATTCTTTACAAAGCCCAAATTCGACCAACTATGGAATACTGCTCCCACGTTTGGGGCTCCGCTCCCAAACATACACTGCATTTGTTGGATTCTGTTCAGAGAAGAGCGGTCCGTCTGATTGGGGACCCGGAATTGACCGACGGCCTTGATTCGCTGGAACATCGAAGAACGGTTGGCGACTTGAGTCTGTTCTACAAGTATTTTCATGGAAAGTGTTCGAAGGATGTAGCCCGCTTAATTCCTCCCAAAGCGGTGCATGTTAGAAATACACGTCGCGCTGGTGCTTCGCATCCGTATGAGGTTCAGCTTGTTACTCCACGTACAACGCTTTTCAAGCAATCTTTTATGGAGAACGTCATCCCTTTGGAATAATTTGCCCAGCGCTGTGTTTCCCACCGAGTACAAGGGACTTCCCTGCAGCACGTGTGCTAGACCAATAAAAAAAAAAAAAAAAAAAGATCACTTTGGTGTCTGTCACACCCGATTTTCTCCGAAACTATTTGACGTAGAAAGTTGAAATTTGGTAATAATATAGGAATTGATGGCCTCATCAGAGCCATGTAGTTTTGACGGTTAAATTTTGACTTAAGGGGTTAGTTTTGGGGGGGGAAATTGGAAGTGAAAAAAAATATTTTTTACTAGGTCATCGAGTGTGGTGTCAAAGCTTGTGAAAACACGAGTAAAAAATAAATGTATAATGTAATACTTGCGGGCACGTTTCTTATTATTTTTAAAAAATCGCGAAAAATCGCTGCCTTATCTCAAAAAGTACTTAACAAAAAATTTTGGAATATTCTCCATGGGGTGTAGATTGAACAAAAATTATCACGAGTGCATTACCTTTAATAATTTATCTGGTATATAAAAAAACAAAAATTTCAATTTCATCAGATTTTAGTAAAGATTGGAAACAAACTTTGTTGAAAACTCATTTGGGGTGTGTTTTGTGAAGTCACTGATCATTTTATACCTCTGTAACAAAATTTTTTATTTTAAAAGCAATCAACGTACGGAACACTAATTGCGCAAGTTCAACTTGCACTTGACCGGTTATTAATATTATAATACTCCAATTTTTTAATAGTATGTTTTTACTAGTAATCTTAAATTCTTTTTTTATATTTAAAAATCAAGTAGATTTTTTATTTTAATGACTGAAGTGATAGCTAAGAAAAAGCCTATTAAAATTTAAATAACCAACCAACCAAGTGCAAGTTGAACTTGCGCAATTAGTGTTCCGTAGTTGATTGCTTCTAAAATAAAAATTTTTGTTACGGAGGTATAAAATGATCAGTGACTTCACAAAACAATCCCAAATCAGTTTTCAACAAAGTTTGTTTCCGATTTTTATTGAAAACTGATGACCTTGAAATTTTATATATATTTTTATATATCAAATTATTAAAGGTAATGCATTCGTGATAATTTTTCTTCAACCTACACCCTGTGGAGAATATTCGAGGATTTTTTCAAAATTTTTGGATCAGTACTTTTCGAGATAGAGGGGGGACAGCGATTTTTCGCGATTTTTTCAAAATAATACAAAGAAAAGTGTGCGCATGTAAGATATTATATATATTTTTGAACTCGTGTTTTTACAAGCTTTGTTTCCAAACTTTACTGAAAACCGATGACCTAGAAATTTTTGTTTTCTTATATACCAAATAAATTATTAAAGGTAATGCACTCGTGATAATTTTCGTTCAATCTACACTCCGTGGAGAATATTCCAGAATTTTTTCAAACCTTTTGGATCAGTACTTTTCGAGATAGAGAGGAGGGACAGCGATTTTTCGCGATTTTTTCAATATAATACAAACAAACGTGTGTGCATGCACTCGTGATATTTTTCTTCCATCTACACCCTGTGGAGAATAGTTCAGAATTTTTTCAAAACTTTTGGATCAATACTTTTCGAGATAAGGGGTGTAGCGATTTTTCGCAATTTTTAAAAATAATATAATAATACAAAGAAAAGTGCGCGCAATTATATATATTTTTGAACTCGTGTTTTTACAAGTTTTCATTTGACACCCCACTCAGTGACCTAGTAAAAATTTTTTTCACTTCCGATTTCACCCCCCAAAACGTTAAGTCAAAATGTAACTTTCAAAACTATACGGCTCTGATGAGGCCATCAATTTCTATATTAGTACCAAATATCAACTGTCTACGTCAAATAGTTTCGGAGAAAATCGGGTGTGACAGACGGACAGACAGACAGACAAACACCGAAGTGATCTTATAAGTGTTCCATAGGGAACACTAAAAATCATTTAGTTTTAACAATCAAGCTTTTTCTTTAAGAGATGGAATGTTCAATGGTCTAAAATTATGCTAGTATTATTTTGAATATTTAGATTGGAGTTATATAGCTAGTTTTTGGTTACTTTGGAAAAATACCACTTTTTAATCAAGAATTTGCAAACTTTAAAATTACATATTCCAACGTTCTAAAGGTACCCTTTCCAAATTTTCTGTTTAAGTCGTTTTAAGCATCACTGAAATATCTATCTGTATATTAGCTAAAACAGACAGAGTCTGTTTTAGCTAATATACAGATATAGACTGGAATTTGTCAAAAATGTTGTTTATCACGACTTTAGATTCATAAGGCCATTGTTACAAAACAAGTGATATTACTATATTTGCTATTTCTTTAATACTATTGATAAAACATTCATTAAATGTACAAGCAGTGTGAGTGTTCCTTAACGCAATTTTCTGTCTTTTATATACCAAAATGAATATAAGAAAAACATATTTCCTCACATCCCTTTCTTACCAATTTTTTTTTCACTATACTCTGCTGTAATTTTTGTTTCGATTAACATTACAAATTTTCTTAAAAATGAATATCAAAATTTGTGCTTTTCATGAAAAATCAAAAAAAATAACCGGTCAAGTGCAAGTTGAACTTGCGCAATTAGTGTTCCGTACGTTGATTGCTTCTGAAATAAAAAAAAATGTAACGGAGGCATAAAACGATCAGTGATTTCAGAAAACACACCCCAAATGAGTTTTCAACAAAGTTTGTTTCCGATCTTTACTGAAATCTGATGACCTTGAATTTTTTTTTTTTTTTATATACCAGATAAAGTATTAAAGTTAATGCACTCGTGATAATTTTCGTTCAATCTACACCCCTTGGAGAATATTCTAGAATTTTTTCAAAATTTTTTGATAAGTATTTTTCGAGATAAGGCCGGCGATTTTTCGCTATTTTTTAAAAAGTACTACGAAGAAAAATGCGCGCAAGTATTACATTATATATATATATATATATATATATATATATATATATATATATATATATATATATATATATATATTTTACTCGTGTTTTCACAAGCTTTCATTTGACACCACACTCGATTACCTAGTAAAAAAATTTTTTTTCACTTCCGATTTTACCCCCCAAAAGTCAAAATTTAACTTTCAAAACTACATGGCTCTGGTGAGGCCATCAATTCCTATATTATTACCAAATTTCAACTTTCTATGACAAATAGTTTCGGAGAAAATCTGGTGTGACAGACAGACATACGGACAGACAGACACCGAAGTCATCTTATAAGTGTTCCGTATGGAACCCTAAAAAGACTTATGCTGTGTTTTTCATGGATTTCGAAAAGCGAATGAGGGTTATGTAAATATTACTAACGCATTTGGGCAAGTTGAAAAAGTTGACAGATTGAAAGATTGGAAAAAGTTCTCCGAATTGAACGAAAAATCACAATTGAGGCGAAAGTTTGTTCTAAACATTTTAAAAAAGAAAATTACATTCATCGACAGTCATTTATTTTTAGTGTTCCGTATGGAACACTTATAAGATCACTTCGGTGTCTGTCTGTCTGTCTGTCTGTCTGTCACACCCGATTTTCTCGGAAACTATTTGACATAGAAAGGTGAAATTTGGTAATAATATAGGAATTGATGGCCTCATCGGAGCCATGTAGTTTTGAGAATTAAATTTTGACTTAAGGGGTTAGTTTTGGGGGGCGAAGTCGGAAGTGAAAAAAAAAAATTTTTTACTAGGTCATCGAGTGTGGTGTCAAATGAAAGCTTGTGAAAACACGAGTAAAAAATATATATATAATATTATACTTGCGCGCACTTTTCTTTGTATTATTTTTAAAAATTCGCAAAAAATCGCTGTCCCGGGCCTTATCTCGAAAAGTACTTATCAAAAAATTTCGAAAAAATTCTGGAATATTCTCCACGGGGTGTAAATTGAACGAAAATTATCACGAGTGCATTACCTTTAATAATTTATATGGTATATAAAAAAAAACAAAAATTTCAAGGTCATCAGATTTCAGTAAAGATTGGAAACAAACTTTGTTGAAAACTCATTTGGGGTGTGTTTTGTGAAGTCACTGATCATTTTATACCACCGTAACATAAATTTTGACTTAAGAGGTTCGTTTTGAGGGGTGAAATCGGAAGTGAAAAAAAATTTTTTTTACTAGGTCATCGAGTGTGGTGTCAAATGAAAGCTTGTGAAAACACGAGTAAATATATATATATATATATATATATATATATATATATATATATATATATATATATATATATATATATATATATAATGTAATACTTGCGCACACTTTTCTTCGTATTACTTTTAAAAAATCGCTGTCCCTTACCTTATCTCGAAAAATACTAATCAAAAAATTTTGAAAAAATTCTGGAATATTCTCCACGGGGTATAGATTGAACGAAAATTATCACGAGTGCATTACCTTTAATAATTTATTTGGTATATATAAAAAAAACAAAATTTCAAGGTCACCAGTTTTCAGTAAAGATTGGAAACAAACTTTGTTGAAAATTCATTTGGGGTGTGTTTTGTGAAGTCACTGATCATTTAATACCACCCTAACAAAAAATTTTATTTGAAAAACAATCAACGTACGGAACACTAATTGTGCAAGTTCAACTTGCACTTGACCGGTTTTTTTTTTTGTAATTTGTGTACGTGTGTCAAACAACAATTCATTATTAGATAACAATTTCCAGATTTTATTTTGATAAAATACTGTCTCAATTATTTTGTATTTATTCAAAATAATAAATAGTTAATAAATATTAATCTCAGAAGTAAATTGGCATTTGATTTGAAATCAGTTAATATTTTTCCGGTTCGAATGTTTCCAATACCTCTTGACGTTTCACTTTCCAGGTTCATTTGTTATTAGTGCAGGTTAAAACACTAAGGCCCCCCGCACACTAGCAACTTTTTTCAAGCAACTTTTTAATCACCGAAATACAACACATTATTTCTTATGGTAGACCGCACACGAGCAACTAAAAAGTTGAAGCAACTAAAAATATCCAAACTGTTCTATTTTGTGGGTGATTCAACTGTTGCCGGTAGAAATGAATCATGCAGGATCAGACAGGTCACCGCACACCGGCGATTAAATAGTTGCTGGTTGCGATTTGCGAGCCAGTCCGTGCTTATCATTCTTGTGAATTGTGAAGTAGTCATTTTTTTGTGGTAGTCCAAATTTAAATATGTCATTCAGTATTGAATTATTTATCGAGGAAGTAGAAAAACGTCTAGCTTTATACAACATAAAGCTTAAAGAATATTCAAATAAAATTTTAAAAAAGGAATTATGGACGGAATTGTGCCAACAATTTATTGAAAAGTGGAACCAATTGGAAGATAAAGATACATGTGAAAAAGGTAAGTTGTAATAGCATATTTATTTGTCATTTTTTTTTACAACAAACCAGAACAAAAAATGCCTATCTAATAACTTAAATCAAATTTTATCGTACTGCCAAGGAACAGATCCATAAGGTGAAGTGAAATAATCTGAAAAATAATCTCTAGTTGAAATCCCTGTAGTGTTTCTTCTTACTCCAACAGAAGGAATACATTCTAATGGGCATTCATAAAGAGTATCTTCAAACTGCACCCCGTCATGTTTTCAAAATGCAGCATGCTTTTATAATAGATTCACTAAAATCAAGTGAGGTATCAAGTGCTCTATGAAGTATCCGCCATTTGTTGGCTAAAATTCCAAATGTGCATTCAATCATTCTACAGGCTCTTGATAGTCTATAATTGAAAATTCGTTTTTTAACTGACAGATTTCTATCGGAATATGACCGTAATACAAATTTTGATACACCAAATGCCTCGTTCCCTATAATTACGAATGGCATTACCTTACCATTAACATCTTTTGGAAGACATTTAGCTTCGGGAATATTTAATTCACTATTTACAAGTTTACGTGAAAATAGTGATTTTCTTGAAAAGGTTTGAATCACTTGAAGCTCCATAAGCTCCAACTTCAACATAAATAAAATTATAATTAGAGTCTGCTATAGCTAAAAGGACGGTGGAAAAAAATGATTTGTAGTTATAAAATTCAGATCCCGTTTGATTAGTCTTCTTTATTCTAATATGTTTCCCATCGACCTCGCCTAGGCAGTTTGGAAATTGCGTTTTCTCAAAAAAATCTTGTGAAACTTTTAGCCAAGAATTGGAATCCATTGCTGGCATGTAATGTGGTAATAAACATTTCCAAAGTACGTCACAGGTTTCTCTAATAATTTTTCTTATTGTCGAATCACCAAGTAAAAATTCGTAATGCAGTGATGCAAAGCTGTTGCCCGTTGCTAAATACCTAAAAAAAAGAAAAAAATTAGTTGTTCTATTAATGTGTAATTTGTACATAAACCTTTCTTTCAGGTAAGGAATTACAAAACAAATGGAAAAACCTAAGGATTTGTTTCAAGCGAGAGTACGATGCTCAAAAAAACGCCCCTTCTGGTTCTGGAACCACAAAAAGGCGGAAATATATCTACTTTGATAACCTGTTATTTTTACAAGACATAGTTGAAAGTCGAAAAACTTCAGTCTTGTTGTTGACAATTCAGAAAACGAAATTGATATTGCATGTGACTTGGAAGAAGGTGAAGGTCCAATAATTTCTAAAAAAAGAGATTGCCGAAAGAGGGCCCCTCGAAATAGTACTAGCAGGTACGAAGATTCTTTACTAGAGATTTTGAGGGAAAAAAAGATGATAAAGAAATTGACGAAGATAAATATTTCTTATTATCACTAGTACCTTCCTTCAAAAAATTTACGGAGGACCAAAAACTCATTGCCAGGACAGAAATAATGAATGAGAGCAGTCAAAGAAATTAAAATGTACAAGTATCGACAAGTGTGCAGCACCTCCCAATACCCTTTCCCAACCAAGGATTACAGTTGCAACGATCACATCATTCGCATACTGGGTCACTTTTCTCAACTTTTAATCCAGAAGA
Organism: Pachyrhynchus sulphureomaculatus; assembly: GCA_019049505.1. Taxonomy (NCBI): domain Eukaryota; kingdom Metazoa; phylum Arthropoda; class Insecta; order Coleoptera; family Curculionidae; genus Pachyrhynchus; species Pachyrhynchus sulphureomaculatus. Next base: position 25,741,785 of record CM032449.1, read on the forward strand.
ATCGCAATTTCAAATAGATAACCATTCAGAACTTTCGTCTGTTTATACTATAATTTGAAAAAAAGGTTAACAATTTTACAATTTTTTCTTTTCGTTTTTCTTTTCTTGTCATTTACTAATAAACTATGTTACTAACTAAAATGAAAAGATTGTTTTCTTACCTTAAAGTTACAGCCAATCTTTCCTCTGGGGGAACAGCCTTTCTTAATACAGTATCTTGGAATAATATATTTCGTCCAGCTAACGCCAAAAGTTTATCGAAACTATCCACACTCATGCGGAAATAATTAAAAAACTTTGTTTCATATTTTCGTAAACTTTCAAACAATTTGTAAAATTGCCCATCGCAAAGTCGATTACTTAATAGTGGATGTACCCATAATTTTTGTCGCTTCTTATTTCGTCTAAATTTCAAAGCACAAATGCATGCGGTCTCTATAAAATCCAGTGTTTAACTCAGTGAAGATCAACTATTTACTTGCAAGTGTGCGCCCATTATTAGTTGAAGCAACTAAGAGCAACTAAACTATTTAATCACCTCAATAAAAAGTTGCTAGTGTGCCTTAGCTCGTTACTACAATCATCGTAAAAAATTAATTTTTCTACGAAAAATTGAAATGTAAATATTAGACATTTATAGGTTAGAATCTTACTGGTAACAAAACAAAAAAGTTGTGAGGATATGTTTGCATTTTTCACCTTCACCGGCTTTACAAGAGCATTTCATACATAAAATTTTCCCTGTTCTACTGTTGTGTATATGGGTATAGTATAGCATATGGTATTTTAATGAATGTTCCGTACGGAACACTTATAAGATCACATCGGTGACTGTCCGTCTATCATACCCGATTTTTTCCAAAAGTATTTAACATAGAAAGTTGAAATTTGGAGGAATTAATGGTCTCATCAGAGCCGTGTAGGATTGAAAGTTAAATTTTGACTTAAGGGGTCAGTTTTGGGGAGTGAAATCGGAAGTAAAAAAAAATTTTTAACAGGTCATCGAGTGGGGTGTCAAGTGAAAGCTTGTAAAAACACGAATTCAAAAATATATATAACGTAATACTTGCGCACCCTTTTCTTTGTATTATTTTTTTAAAAATTGCGAAAAATCGCTGTCCCCCCTTATCTCGAGAAATACCGATCCAAAAATTTTGAAAAAATTCTAGAATATTCTCCAGAGGGTGTAGATTGAAGAAAATTATCACGAGTGCAATACCTGTAATAATTTATCTGGTATATAAAAAAAATAAAACAAAAATTTCAATTTGGAGTGTGTTTTGAGAAGTCATTGATCATTTTATACCTCCGTAACAAAAATTTTTATTCTAAAAGCAATCAACCTACGGAACACTAATTGCACAAGTCCGACTTGCACTGGGCCGGGTTTTTTTGTTAGTGTGTGGAGATAGAAAAAATTTGCAGCAACTAATATTTTCATGTGGAATTCATATATGAAATTTTTAAATATTTTTCTCAGAAAAAATATATTATAAATATGAAAAAGTTTAAAGCTGCTTCATATATTTCCTCTAAGTCTAAAATGCCATATTCCATACAAGAAGAACTAGCAGTTTAAATTGTTTATTTCATTCTCTTTAATTTAATTTAGTGTGAAGGTGTAAGTGGTTGAGTTTTTGGCACAAGGTAGGGGATTACGAAAAAAGTCTCTTAACCCTAACTACTAGAACTGACAGTAATGCTATAATGCTAATTATGTTTAATAAAAATTGTTACAGGCTGATTATTATGCTCCTCCACCTTATGAAGTAGCTACTCAAACGACCAAGTTACCAACTTATGAAGAGGTCCAACGTGAAAAACACTTAGAGGATGAATTACTGGGAATACCCATTGTAAATGATGTAAGTTTCATTTTTTTGTAACTTGATATTTGATGTGAAAAGGCAGATAACATATTGTTATTTTATATATATATATATATATATATATATATATATATATATATATATATATATATATACGAGGCTGGTTTGAAAAGTCCGTGCAAAAATAAAAACTACTTATGTGTTTGGGGTAAACCTTTTTTATTTTTCGACATAGTCTCCTTTTAGGCTTATACACTTCGTCCAACGATGTTCTAGTTTGTTGATCCCTTCCGAATAATAGGATTTGTCCAAGTCTGCAAAATATCCATTAGTGTCTGCAATCACCTCCTCGTTTGAATAAAATCTTTGTCCCGCCAGCCATTTCTTCAAATTGGGGAACAAATAGTAGTCCGAGGGAGCCAAGTCTGGAGAATAGGGAGGATGTAAAACGAGTTGGAATCCTATTTCCATTAATTTTGCGACCACAACTGCTGAGGTGTGTGCTGGTGCGTTGTCGTGATGGAAAAGGACTTTCTTGTGGGCCAATCGCGGGCGTTTTTCTTGCAGCTCGGTTTTCAAACGGTCCAACAACGATGAATAATATTCACCTGTAATAGTTTTACCCTTTTCCAGATAGTCGATGAGGATTATCCCTTGCGAATCCCAAAAGACAGTCGCCATAACCTTTCCGGCCGAAGGAACGGTCTTCGCCTTTTTTGGTGCAGATTCCCCCTTGGTAACCCATTGTTTAGATTGTTGTTTGGTCTCAGGAGTATAGTAATGTATCCATGTTTCATCCACAGTGACGAAACGACGCTTAAAGTCCTCCGGATTCTTCTGGAACAGCTGCAAAACCATCCTTGCAACACTTCACACGACTCCGTTTTTGGTCAAGCGTGAGCAATCGCGGCACCCATCTTGCGGATAGCTTTCTCATGTCCAAATGTTTATGCAAAATATCATGTACCTGTTCAGTCGAGATGCCCACAGCACTAACAATCTCACGCACCTTAACTCTTCTGTCATCCATCACCATATCATGGATTTGATCAATAATTTCTGGAGTCGTAACCTCCACAGGCCGTCCAGAACGTTCAGCGTCACTTGTGCCCATATGGCCAGTCCGAAAATTTTGAAACCACTTATAAACTGTTCTAATCGAAGGTGCAGAGTCACCATAATGTTTATCAAGCTTCTCTTTAGTCTCCTGAGGCGTTTTGCCTTTCATAAAGTAATGTTTAATCACCATACGAAATTCTTTTTCGTCCATTTCTTCAAAATCACTCGACTTCCTTGATTCACACGAATGCCAAACACAAAGAAATAGACCAATATGACTGAAACTTGGTGTGCGTTCATTCAAGAGATGCTACTAACTAAACATGACCTCGATACGCGCCGGTGGTGCCATCTCTCGGACTTTGCACGGACTTTTCAAACCAGCCTCGTATATATATATATATATATATATATATATATATATATATATATATATATATATATATATATATATTAGTTTGGGAAGAAAGAAACTCTTATTTTCTAGAAGCTCGAATGGTGTGAAGTTTTACTGATTACAGATAAATATATCACATTTTATAATTGTACATCAAAAGTAAAAAAAAACCTTTATCAAAATTTTAAACTTTTACCAGGTGTACAAGTATGAAATTCGGATTTTTTTTTCTAAAGAAACATGTGCTTTATTAAAAGTATGCTCCATCGCTACCACGCCAGTAAAAATCTTCCCCTTTTGCTGCGAACCATTCGTCGAGCCATTTTTCACATCTTCATACGAACCAAAGCGCTGCTCAGCAAGTGGGGGACCCACCGATGCAAACAAGTGGTAATCGGAAGGAGCCAAGTCTGGTGAGTAAGCCGCATGGGCTTCCCAGCTGAGTGCTTCCAACGTGTCGCGAACTGGTTTTGCGTATGTGATGGAGCATGGTCGTGAAGAAAAATGACTTTGTGTTGCCTCTTTCGATATTCTGGCCTTTTTTCAAGCAGCAAACGGTTCAAATCGGTCAATTGTTGTTGGTAACGTTTAGTATTAACCGTTTCCCCAGGTTTTAACAGCTCATAATAGACCACGCCCCTCTAGTCCCACCAAACACAGAGCCTCGTCTTTCTGCCAAAGCGATTCGGTTTTGCAGTCGATGTGGATGGTGCGCCTGGGTCTACCCATGATTTTTTGCGCTTGGGATTCTCAAAATAAATCCACTTTTCAGCCCCTGTAACTATACGATGCAAAAACGACTTCCTTTTGTACCGAGCGAGCAAAATGTCACACGTGTTTTTGCGCTTTTCCATTTACCTGTCGTTCATGTGGTACCCATCTACCGGTCTTCTGAATCTTTCCCATCTCTCGTAGCCGATTGGAAACAGCTTGTTGACTAACGCCCAATTGCTCGGCGAGTTGTTTTTGTGTTTGCGAGTCATCTTCGTCTAACAATGCTTGCAATTCCACATCTTCGTATTTTTTTGGCGGTTGATGATACAACAAAATGTCAAATCTTTATAGCACAAACTGCATTGGTGCACCATCTGTTGTCTGAAATCCTCATTTCATACTTGTACACCTGGTATTAACTTCTCAAAAAAAGACAGTACAATGCAAAGTTTTGACCAGTGAGTAATCTTAACTTAAAAGATGTTAATCATTAAGAATGATTTTTAATTAATTTTCTCAGTTTAGTTTAATATTGGTGGTAATTTTTACCTATTAGACTTTCTTGTTTTCTAACCATCTAGATTCGCAAAGGCAAGTGTTATCATTTTGTATATAGTTTTCACATTCAGTAATTAACAGTGCTAAAATATTAAATGTAATTTACTGTTATATTAAATTTGTGGAAAAATAAAGACAAATTTAAATAATTATAATCCGAGGGTTGTATGATAAGTACTTAGGTCTTGACAAGAAAAAATCATTTTTATGTGTAACATTTATTTTAATTTTCAGTTTTTTGCCGAGCCATTTTTTTCATATTCGGAAATAAGAAATAATTGCTGGGAACTAAATCTGGCGAATATGGTGGATGCGAAAGCAATTCGTATCCTAACTCATAGAATTTTGCCATGACAATGGCACAAGTGGGCATGCGTGCATTGTCTTGATGAAAAAGTACTTTTTTCTTTGCCAAACGCGGACGTTTTTCTTTCACAGCATGGTTGAAACAATTCAATAAGTTAACATAATACTCTCCATTAATTATTTTGCTCTTTTCAAAACACTGTGACCGTGATTTTGTTGACCGATGAAGTCACCTTGGCCTTCTTTGGCACTGGTTCGCCACGGAAAACACACTGTTTGGATTGTTCTTGGATCTCTGGTGTGCTGTGATGAATCAACGGCAAAAATCATTTCGATTGCGCTTTAACATCGCTAAACATTCTTTTGAAGGTGACACACGTGAGTGTTTATTGTCAATTGTGAGCAATCTCGGCACCCGTCTTGCAGAAAGCTTTCTCATATCCAAATGAGTTGTTAAAATGTTCTGCACCCGTTCGATTGAGATGCCACAGTCTTAACAATCTTACGCACTTTCACTCTCCAATCATTTATCACTATATCTTGGATTTTTTCGGTCATTTCTGATGTGGTGGCCTCATTTGGACGACCTGGACGTTCTTCATCAAAAATGCTTGTACGGCCGCGTTTGAATTCAGCTGTCCAATATTTTATGGACGAAAACGAAGGTGCAGAGTCCCCATAAACTTCGCCGAGTTCCGCTTTTCTCTCATCATTCATTTTCTTTTTCAAAAACAAATATTTTATCACTGCTCGATATTCAGTTTTTTCCATTGTTGTATAATCACAAAAGTTGTTCTATTTAAAAGCTGCTACCCACAAACTAAATCACGCAGAGACTTGAAAATTTGACAGGATTCTTGTGAAAAGTTATGTTTACGGAAAATATAATTTTTTAAATAGCAGTGTCGCCATCTCTGGCCGAGGCCAAGTACTTATACAACCCTCGTAGATGTAGATCAAATTCCAAGTTGATGATAATAAATTTGTTATTACTAGAGACCGGATTATATGCAACATAAAAATTTTGAAATATGCATGCAAATATGCATGAAAAGGGTCAAAATATGCAATATTAAATAATAATAAAAGTAGTAATTTTTAGTTTTTTATTTCAAAATCAGCATAAAATTGACAAGTTATCGACGATGTTTAAATTAAATTAACAATTATTTAACATTTTTTAAAATTATTTAACATTTGTATTCTTGTACATGTAAACAATAAGGTGTTGTTCCAAATGTTGGGTTGTAAAATATTTTTATAAGTGGAAAAAGACCGTTCCACATCCACTGAGATAACTGGGCAGTATTTGAATTTGGGTGCTATGTTAGCACTTATTGTTTCTGGCAAAAGTTCACCCGTCCCATTAATAAATCTATCAATTTGACACAAAGGTTCAAAGTCTGGGTTATTGCACAAAATGTTTTCAAACTTTTCTTTAACTCTACGCGGGAATACATCTGGCAATGTGGAGTTTATTTGACGGATTTTATTCATTACCTGAATTGATTCGGTCAACGCCAAACCTCGAGTTTCAAGCTTTTTAATACCCGTAGATATGTGGGAAAAGTGAGTGCTAATCAAAGCTATGTGTTTTTTTTAATATCAGAATCGTTAAATGCTTCCTTGGATTGACGAACTGCCGTAGCCTCTGCACTATCGAAGTCATTTACTACACCTTTGATGGCCTCGAAATGTTCATTGTAAAATAGTACAGCATCGAGTTACCACTTGTTCGGGAGGTAAAGGCACATTTGGCAGTTTTTCTTTATAGGCGTTATTGCGAACAGGTGCCTTAAGAAACACTTTCTTTGCTGATGAAATCAGTTTATTTACATTTCCAAACGTGGATCGTACTTCTTCAGCGAGTCGATGGACTCCGTGAGCAAAGCACGTCACATGAATTAAATTTGGATAAATTACTTGGAGGACTTTGGCTGCCTTGATCATATAGGGAGCAGCATCTGAGAGAAATATAAACACACTTTCATCTACAGAAGATTCAGGAAATATTTTTTTAATACCTCATTCACAAATCTGGCGATCGTAGAATGATTTGTCTCGTCAAGTTCTTTGCAGGCTACCAAATAGGAAGAAGAAGGCTCTAATCTCAATGCACCCACAATTAAATTCGCAATATAGCGACCACATCTGTCGATAGTTGCATCAGCTGAAATCCAAATAATGTCATCCTTAAGTTCATTACGTATTTCTTCCAGAACATGTTGGTAAATTGTTGGTATGTAATTTTTACGCAGTGTTGATTCGTCTGGTATTTTTTGATTTAAGCAATATTTTCGCAGAAAATCTTTGAATGTAGGATTTGTAAGTTCGTGGAGAGGAATATTACTTGAAAGCAATGCTTCACATAAATCCATGCTAAAGTGGTTTTTTTGTTTGCCTATAGAAGTGGAATCACTGCTACTTGCTGCTGTTATAAGATGTTGTCATGGGACTTTTTTTTTGCAATCCTGCGATATGAAGGCTTGTCTTGACATGCTGGTCAATTTGAAACGTTTTGTGCACGAAACATTTTTCTCACAAACTCGACAATATAAAACATTTCCGTCGTATGTAAATGTTCCAGGATAATCAGCTACCCACGAAGAGACACTTTTTTTGCGGGTGGCATGGTACACGTTAAACTTTAACACAACACGTTAAAAATTGCAAAAAGACTACACTGATGCAAGCGCGTCAACAATAATGTTAAAACTGATATCTTGTTTTAAAATAAAAATTCATCTTCGAGAAAAATGTTTATTTGATCCACGCTCAAACAAATATTCTTAGAAACTAACTACTTATCACTTAATATCCCGACCAAGAAACAAAGGAATAAAATGTCGTTGTGATTTTGGGTATTCCCTTGGCACTATAACCTAATCGATGTTTAGACTATTACAGGTAATGTCCCGGCGATAAGATGGGTTCCAGACGGCGACATTAACAATATCCTGAGCAATTCAGTTGCCTAGTAATACCGAGAAATATTGTAAATATAGGGAAAATATGCATCAATACTAGATTTTGGGTAAAATATGCAATAATCGGTGAGAATGGTCTAAATATGCAAATGTATATGAAAATATGCAAATGCATATAATCCGGTCTCTAGTTATTACCCTCCATTTATGTAGGAATATTACTAACACATAGTCTTAGTAAAATTATATTAACAAAGAGGTATGAGCTACAAATTTGTATAAAAAAGTCCTAAATTTTACATATCTACATCCACATTAAGAAAGTTCGTGGTTTCAGAATACTATACAATTCATGACATAATTACGGCCTTTTAGGTTAGTTGATACGTTTTAATGTTTCATCAGCTTCATTTAAAGTCAGTAACCCTCCTTAAATATAACATTTTTAACATTCTGTTTTAGGTAAAAACCTGGCTTATTGGAATTCTTGTTAATTTAAACCCCTAATTGAAAAGTTGGATCAGTCAAAGAATTAAGAATGTTCTTTTCTGAAAAATCTGTGAAGTTTGTAAGCCAACTTTACGAATTTGCTTGATGAGTCGTGTGTGTACTCACATTTAAGTGTAGTGATTCACTTGGGTTCTAGAAACGGCCTAGTTCAACGAACAATTGTGAACAATCTATTTTTTTTTCTACTTTCTATTTAAATGACACTCATTTATAAAGGACGCAATTTTAGTGTATGTGTACAGGGTGAGTCAACTACAGAGTAAAGTTCATTATTTCATTTGTTTCGAGAATGACGAAAAAATGTTAAATACAATAATTTTAGGGAAAGTTCAGTTGCACAGTTTAAAATTATTTTTGAGTATACAGGGTACTTCAAAAAAGTGTGGCCGATATAACATATTTTTTTTTAAATTCTGCGTAAAATTTTATAACTTTTTTTTATTAATAATTATATACCTAAACCTAGTAGTTTTTCTAATATTTCAATTAAAAAAAAAATACTAATTTTCAGTTTTGCAAAAAATTGCCAGTAGCGCCGTTGTTTCTGAAGGTGGAATACTCATAATTGGTACGAGCGTTCTATAGAGATGAAAAAAAAAGATATATGTAAAGAAATTTGAGTTAGATGCTACAGGGTGCTCAAAATAAATTTATACATTTCGACTATTTTAAATTGAAAAATCTCAAATTTTTTAAATGACACACCCTGTATATTATTATTTTTTTCTGATAGATTTTACAAAACCCTCCAACTTTTATTAAGTATGTCATATACCTATTTCTAATAGTTTTCGATTTATTTTGAATTTTTCAGTTTTTACCCTCGTTTTTAATACACTTACGCTATCGTGAAAACATAAACAAATAGTTAATAATAATTTTAATATAGTTTAACTTACTAATGATTAATTATTATGACGTAATAAATGTTCAAAAATATGCCCGTCTACTTGAATACATAGTCGTTTTACTATATTTTCCCTCACTTTCCTTAGCATAAAGGGCGTTATTGTCCTGCACGCATCCCGTATCCTATTTTCCATATCTACTGGTGTTGTAGGGGGATTTACATAAACACGATCTTTAATGTAGCCCCACAAAAAGAAATCTAAAGGTGTTAAGTCACATGATCGAGGGGGCCACTGAATGAATCCATCCCTACCGATCCATTTTTGTGGGTAACGATCGTTTAAAAATTCCCGAACTTTCCGGTGGTAATGAGAAGGAGCTCCGTCTTGTTGAATCCACATTTGTTCCCTTTGAAAGTTATCAACTAGGGTAATTCATTTTGCAAAAAATTTAGATATCTAGGCCCGTTAAGTGGTTCGCGGAAAAAAATATGGACCAATAATTCGAAAATTTAATATTCCACACCATACATTAAACGACCAATGGTTTTGGTTTTGAACTTCCCGGACCCCAAAATGGATTAACTGTTGAATAATAATGCGTGTTATGATTGTTAGCTGCTCCGTTACTGCGAAAAGTAGCTTTATCAGAAAACATTATTTTGGATAAAAAATTTGGATACGCCTCTATTGCTCCATTCATGGCGGTACAAAAGTTTACTCGTTCAAAATCACGGTCTTGAAGTTCTTGGTGTAGTTCCATATGAAAGGGATGATACTTGTATTTTCTCGTGGTGCGATTAGTCGTAGATTGGGATGTGTCAGATAAGTCAGCTAGTTGACGGCTGCTGACCTGAGGATTATCTTCAACATGAAGATCATCATCTGTAGGATTCCGGTTTACTACTTTCCGTTTTCTATACTCAACGCTACCACTACCATCAAACCGTTCGATTAGGCACTGAAAAGATTTTCTAGATGGTATACGTCTATTAGGGCACTTTGCTCCGTAAAGGCTTACTGCCAAAAAACAATTTTTTCCCGCTTTGCCCAGTATATACAACATATCAATTTTAGGAAAATCCATAACTATTACCTTTATACGTCACTTACTACAACAAATTAAACTATTTTTACTTGCTTAATAGACATGTCAAAATTTGACAACGCCTACATTTTTGTTTTGTCTTGGCAACTATGATGTTATAGCATAAGTGTATTAAAAACAAGGGTAAAAATTGAAAAATTCAAAATAAATCGAAAACTATTAGAAATAGGTATATGACATACTTCATAAAAGTTGGAGGGTTTTGTAAAATCTGTCAAAAAAAATAAAATAATATACAGGTTTGCCATTTAAAAAATTTGAGATTTTTCAATTTAAAACAATCGAAATCTATAAATTTATTTTGAAGGCCCTGTAGCATCTAATTCAAATTGCTTTACATATATCTCTTTTTTCATCTCTATAGAACGCTCGTACCAATTATGAGTATTCCACCTTCAGAAATAATGACGCTACTGGTAATTTTTTACAAAACTGAAAACTAGTATTTTTTAAGAAAAAATTGAAATATTAGAAAAACTACTAGGTTTAGGTATATTATTATTAAAAAAGTTATAAAATTTTACGCAGAATTTAAAAATAAATTAGAAAATAGGATGTTCCATTTAAAAAAACATATGTTATATCGGCCACACTTTTTTGAAGTACCCTGTATGCTCAAAAATAATTTTAAACTGTGCACCTTAACATTCCCTAAAACTATTGTACTTAACATTTTTTCGTCATTCCCGAAACAAATGAGATAATGAACTTTACTCTATCGTTGACTCACCCTGTACAATTTTCTACAGTCGATCAAGTAAGAACGTGTTGTGCATTGTTCTTTAAAAAATGTAGTTATATAGAAGTTTTTTACATCATTCGACAGTAAAAGATTGCCGTTAAAATGCTAATGATTCAGTAGTTCATCCAGTCCCCATCAGCGTCGATGATAGCCTGGCGTCTTCGGAGCATACTGTTGACGAGATTTTCCGCGTTTTCTTGAGGCACAGATTTCCAACTTGCCCGAATTTGCCGTGACAGCTGCTTCACTGGGTACACATTTTTACTACGAAGCTTCTGCTTGATGTACTACCGCTCATTCTCGATTGGGTTTGCACGGGGCGACTGGGATTTTAGTGTGACGATATTGGATTCCCCTTCCCACTAGTTACACATTTTACCCAGATGTTTCATTTTTATGAATATACCACCTTTTGGCAGTTAGTACTAATGCCTCCTTGTAAACCTGGAGCATTTTTTCACCGTTGAAATTGTAGGTAAAGATGGACAGTCTCCCAAAACCTTTTTCGGAAACATGGATCTTCACAGGGTGTTTCATAGTGTGCTGAATCAATCGATTAGTGAAAATTGCTCAGGCTCGTGAGATGATAACATAACCCCAAAAAAACTTCATCGGAAAAAATTATATTGCTCCAGTCTCAATCTGTTTTCCTCTGCCCACGCGAGTCGTTTTCGCTCGGCAATGGTTTCTTGAATATACTCCGCCACTTCAAATCGTTAGCCATCGTTTCATTTGATATATCCAAAACTCTCTACTTTATGGTAAGATACAGCGAATTGTACCAAGTACGCACACTTAATACTCCATCGTCACAAACCGACAGAGTGGTTGACAAAGTCAACACTTTAACGCAGGCCGCGCGGTTTTCGAGGCATTCCCCTCAGGCATATGTGGTTTAATGTACTGGATTGCTGAAATATGGACTTTTTTTTCAGTACTTTTACATTAAACCACATATGCCTGAGGGGAATCCTTGGAAAACCGCGCCGCCTGCATTGAACTGTTGACTTTTTCAACCACTTTGTCGGATTATGGCTGTTGTGTCGATCTACAATGGTGTATTAAGAGTGCGTATTTGATATAATTCGTACTTTACCATTACGTTCCGTACGTGCTTGGATAAGGACTAGTAAATTCTGTTCTCTTGTTTGTCGATCCTAGCCCGACTGATGAGCCGAGATATGGCGAAACGAGTCTCGGGATAGATTGACAAATAAGAGCACAGTGAGTGGACTGCTAAAATATGGACTTTGTCTGTTTTCAGTAGTTCTAAATTAAACCACTCTCTAGTTTAGTTTTTGGCCCTCTTGTCGCACTTGAGGATTTCGGGAAAACACGTTAACAATCATTTTTTCATCCTTGTCGAAAATTTATCCTCTCGAACCACGTTCTGGTGGATCATCAGCATTTTTTACCACAGAGTATCGTTTTACCCACTTGCAAACGAATGCCCTGGACTTGCCCATATAGTAGGTGTCATTTTCCGAACCTTTTGGGTTATTACATAGGAACATAGCCTCGAAGCGAGAAACATATGCAGCACTCATATCTGATAATGTACTAATTAACCATAAATAAGTTCAAAAGTGAATCTCTTTCCAGAAAGGATTGTTTGCAGAGGTGCCAACAATAGCCTCAAAAAAAAAAAAACGGAATTTCTTTTACCAACTACAAATTATAGGCGACACATTTTTACTTGACCGACTGTATATGTATATACTTTTAGCCTTCCACACAATTTAGAACACCTCACCCAGGGACTCAAAGAATCTTATTGCCCATTGACAATGAAGCTCCAGAAGATGTGGATACTAGTCTGTTAGGAACTGATTTTATGTTCTACATTGCATTTTTCGGTGAGTTTCTTTTGGATTTTTTTTAACACAGTTTATTACACTGTGTTTTATGCTTTACAGTATCTGCACATATTTGCAGGAATTTATTAATAACTGCGTGTTTTATGCTTTGTTTCCGAAATAAAGTTATATAATTACGGTCATAATCACAAACTAAAATGAAGTCGAGACATTTTTATTATAAAAATGTGCATATTTTTACATTCATTATAATAGTGACGTTCTTAGACTTGGTGTAACACTGCTATCTATTTTTTTTATTGGTGTTGGTTAATGAAGGCAAGACCATTACCAGAAACTTCTCTTTCTTGCCAAGATGCAATTTTAGCAAAGCCACTTCTAACTTCTGGGGTACTAGCTATATGCTTTAAGAGTATCAGATGTTTCACCTCTTAAGAGTACACAGAAAAAATTTCATAAAATTACATGCATTATTAAAAAGATTTCGTTCGGTGTAACATAAGTAGTATAGACAGGATAATAAATTAAAAGCAGCAATTAATGTTATCTACATAAAATAGCCAGTATGAAAATTGTCTTTTGCTTTTCATATATGTTTTATTAAATATCCTTAAACTAAAGAATTAGCAATCTTCATGGTTATAGTTCCCAAAATCTAAGCAGATACGGCCTTGGTGGACTCAAGACCTTAATTTTTTAAAGGTAGAAAAATATTTAAATTATAAAGACCTATAATCATCCAAAACCACAAAATAGGGTTAGTTATTATAATGTAAGTTATATTATTTATGGTCAAATATATAAAGGTGAAAGGGATGGGGGACGAAGTTAGAGAAGTTGCTTCAAATATATAGTGTTACACGTTTTTTTCAGGTTTCTCGAAATCGAAGAATCTAAAATTTATGTTATTTTATCATTTCTACTAATTTTAACGAAGATAATACGAGGCTGGTTTGAAAAGTCCGTGCAAAAATAAAAACTACTTATGTGTTTGGGGTAAACCTTTTTTATTTTTCGACATAGTCTCCTTTTAGGCTTATACACTTCGTCCAACGATGTTCTAGTTTGTTGATCCCTTCCGAATAATAGGATTTGTCCAAGTCTGCAAAATATCCATTAGTGTCTGCAATCACCTCCTCGTTTGAATAAAATCTTTGTCCCGCCAGCCATTTCTTCAAATTGGGGAACAAATAGTAGTCCGAGGGAGCCAAGTCTGGAGAATAGGGGGGATGTGAAACGAGTTGGAATCCTATTTCCATTAATTTTGCGACCACAACTGCTGAGGTGTGTGCTGGTGCGTTGTCGTGATGGAAAAGGACTTTCTTGTGGGCCAATCGCTGGCGTTTTTCTTGCAGCTCGGTTTTCAAACGGTCCAATAACGATGAATAATATTCACCTGTAATAGTTTTACCCTTTTCCAGATAGTCGATGAGGATTATCCCTTGCGAATCCCAAAAGACAGTCGCCATAACCTTTCCGGCCGAAGGAACGGTCTTCGCCTTTTTTGGTGCAGATTCCCCCTTGGTAACCCATTGTTTAGATTGTTGTTTGGTCTCAGGAGTATAGTAATGAATCCATGTTTCATCCACAGTGACGAAACGATGCTTAAAGTCCTTCGGATTCTTCTGGAACAGCTGCAAACCATCCTTGCAACACTTCACACGATTCCGTTTTTGGTCAAGCGTGAGCAATCGTGGCACCCATCTTGCGGATAGCTTTCTCATGTCCAAATGTTTATGCAAAATATTATGTACCCGTTCAGTCGAGATGCCCACAGCACTAGCAATCTCACGCACCTTAACTCTTCTGTCATCCATCACCATATCATGGATTTGATCAATGATTTCTGGAGTCGTAACCTCCACAGGCCGTCTAGAACGTTCAGCGTCACTTGTGCCCATATGGCCAGTCCGAAAATTTTGAAACCACTTATAAACTGTTCTAATCGAAGGTGCAGAGTCACCATAATGTTTATTAAGCTTCTCTTTAGTCTCCTGAGGCGTTTTGCCTTTCATAAAGTAATGTTTAATCACCACACGAAATTCTTTTTCGTCCATTTCTTGAAAATCACTCGACTTCCTTGATTCACACGAATGCCAAACGCAAAGAAATAGACCAATATGGCTGAAACTTGGTGTGCGTTCATTCAAGAGATGCTATTAACTAAACATGACCTCGATACGCGCCGGTGGTGCCATCTCTCGGACTTTGCACGGACTTTTCAAACCAGCCTCGTATATATATATATATATATATATATATATATATATATATATATATATATATATATATATATATATATATATATGTACATATATATTTACATATATATTTACATATAAGTTTTTGGTCTGACACATAGATGTCGCCCTTTTCAAAATATCCATATGATTTTTAGGAAGTACTAACCTTCAAACGATACGATTAGTTTACAAGTTACAGTGGTTTTAGTGACGCTACTTTTGATATTTTCAAAACAATGGAAAGAATCGAATTTTGATTAAACACTGTTTTTTGATGGGAAAAAATACCGTTCAAGCAAAGCAATAGCATGATAAGTTTTACGGAGACTCTGCCCCTGGAAAATCACTCATCATTTACTGGTATGCTGAATTTAAACGCGGTCGTAAAGACACAAATGATGCTAAACGCTCTAGATGCCCAAATGAGGTGGTTACACCTGAAAACTTTAAAAAAAATCCACAAAATTGTTTTGGATGGCCATAAAGTGAAATTGCGTGAGATACCTGACACCCTAAAGATATCAAAAGCATGTGTTGGTCATATTTCGCATGAACGTTTGGGCATGAGAAAGCTCTGTTCGAAATAGGTACCGCGTTTGCTCACAGTGGACAAAAAACAACAACGTGTTGATGATTCTGAGCCCTGTTTGGACCTGTTTAAGCCCAATAAAAAGGATTTTTTCATGCGATATGTGATAATGGATGAAAGATGGATCCACCACTACACACAGCCGGTGAAAGCCGTCCGAAGCAACCAAAGACACAACAGTCGGCTGGGAAGGTTTTAGCCTCTGTATTTTGGGATGCGCATGGGATAATTTTCATCGACTATGCTGAGAAGGGAAAAACCATCAGTAGCGAATATTATATAAAGTTATTGGTGCGTTTGAAGGCATAAATCGCAAAGAAACGGCCCCAAATGAACAAGAAAAAAAATACTCTTTCATCAAGACAGTACATCATGTCACATGGTTACAATGGCAAAATTGCATGAATTCAAGTTCGACCTCCAGAGACTATTGTCTAGTGGCCGACCTCAAAAAAATGCTCCCGGGGAAGAGATTTGGCTCCAATAAAGACGTTATCTCTGAAACTGAAGCATATTTTGAAAGCAAAGACAAATTTTTTTACAAGAAAGGTATAGAAATGTTAGAAATGCATTGGACTGATTGTATCGCTCTTAAAGGAGACTAGGTTGATGAATAAACTCGAATTTTGCAAAAAGTAGCTAGACCAAAAGCTTTTCGGCCTATATATATATATATATATATATATATATATATATATATATATATATATATATATATATATATATATATATATCTGATCGAGAGCAGGTATACAATTTATTGTATCTTACCACGATTTTATGCCACCACGGGAATAAGCACCTGAAGTTTTGTCGTCTCGCTAGTCGTTCCTAGCTCGATTGATAAGCCGTGACACGGCGAAACGCGTCTTCCTCGAACGTTTTTCATTTTTTTTTAATTCTTATAATTTGATCATTTTTAAAAAAACAATATTTAATTAGAATTTTCTACGTAATATTCTAAAAATAAAGTTTTAAACTACTCGCTTTGAAGAACTGTATTATTTTAGTATGATCAAATGCTATTAAAAAAAAATTAGAGAAACTTACAGAAGAAGATATCAGTAAAGGAAAATTATCGAGTGTCTGTGGGCACCGATTAAAGCTTAAATTACAAAAAAGGTAGAGGATGATCAATACTATCTACCTTTTTGCTTGAATTTTTGGGAATTGTTGAAAATAACCTAAAAATAAAGTAAAGGACGTATTAATAATTTTTTTTTTGTCGTACCCCTCTCAGTCTCTTCGTGGTACGCTGTAAAATTATTTTTTATTCGGCCACTTTCCATGAGTAGAATTTTACACTCAAAAAAAATTAAAACATTTTTCTTTTCAGTTGCTTTTATTTTCAACTGGATTGGTTTCCTCCTGTTAATGTGCTTTTGCCATACCATTGCTTCAAGATATGGAGCGCTTTCAGGCTTTGGATTATCTTTGGCCAAGTGGACGTTCATTGTCCAGCACTCTACTGAACTAGCTTCAAAGGATAATAGTTGGCTATGGTGGTTGATTATGACATTTGGTAGGTATATAAAACTTGTTGGCAGAACAGTTATAAAAACCAAGACTAAGTATAGCCCAATCGCCAGAGATTTTGAACTCTCATTAAATGTTAACAGGCTGCATTTTGGCACATAGGTAGTTTTTTTGGACGTAGAATACGAATATGAATACGTTTGCTAAAGTTTGATGTACGTTAAGCCCACAAAATCCAAAATAAAATAAAAAAATTCGGTTTTTCAGTAATATTTCGAGAAATAAAAAAGATATTAAAAAACTAATAGCACCACGTAAAAGAGCAGAAAATTTTACAAAAATTAGTATATGGCTTTTTTCCGAACTTTGGATCGCATTAAAACAAGAATGGGAAAAAATACCACCCGATTTTTGTGCTAGGCTCTATGGGCAGAAGATGTCAAGCAGTGATTGACGCAAAAGGATATCCCACTGAATATTAAATATTTTCGACATCTTAGTCGTCTTACTAGAATTGAGGAGTCGTGATACGGCGAAACGCGTCTCAGGATGGATTTGACGAACAAGAGATCAGCTAGTAAACTGCTGAAATATGGACTTCTGTCTATTTTCAATTGCTTTACAATAACTATATATGCCTGAGGAGGATCCCTAGAAAAGCGCTACCTGCTTTTAAGCCTTAACTGTCTATCGGCTCGAAAGCCGCCGTGTCAGCTTTCGATGGAGTAATAGATATGCGTACTTAATACAATTCGTTATATCCCACCATCGAACTAATATACAAACTGTCATAAAAATTGAGTTGACATTAACTGAAAATCATAGTTTTTTTGTTTGTCCTGCCATCTCTTGGAGAGTCTCGAGAATTTTTACTTCATGTAATATACTATTTTTATGAGAATAGTCTACTTGCAATTCACGCAGCACATGTTTACAAAATTCTGGAACATTTTATTTGTAAGTCAGAAGAAATATATAAACCCTAAAAACCTCTAGGTAAAAACAGCCAAACTAAACACTGTTTTCATACCACTATTGAATATTTTATATGGAACTTAAATGAAATTCAACTTTTTTTTAGCTTCTGCTCACACAACAGCTGAAGACAATAAATGTTTACTAATTACTGTAATGTTTAAAATGCACAATTTTTACATAGCTACCTATTGAACAAAGTTTTAAAACATTCTACGAGGTATAGCTAAAAAATTACCGGTCTAGTTTTTTTTTACTGC
Organism: Pachyrhynchus sulphureomaculatus; assembly: GCA_019049505.1. Taxonomy (NCBI): domain Eukaryota; kingdom Metazoa; phylum Arthropoda; class Insecta; order Coleoptera; family Curculionidae; genus Pachyrhynchus; species Pachyrhynchus sulphureomaculatus. Next base: position 25,760,143 of record CM032449.1, read on the forward strand.
GAAATGGTAAATGCGCGCCAAGGTGGGGCAGCTGCAGGGTAGTGTCACACTCCCTTCTGCGTGATTTTCAAGGCCGCTTGCCATTGACTACGGTAGTAGTTTTCAGTTGGTTTGTACCGTGCATCTTCGCTCCGTAGAAAAATGCAAGTCTTCCTTTATGTGGGGCAGCATATTAAAGTAAAATTCCTTTCTAAACCTGCAAAACCGCCAATCATTGTGAAAAGAAGCGTATGACGATGCATTTTTTTTATCACGGAGCCATTTTTCTAGTGGCATAAAAGATTTGAAGCTGGAAAAGAAGAGATGATGCACGATCCTGGTCTTGATATGCCTTGCATGATGATCAGAGAAAACCATCGCTTGAATACCCAAGCAGTTGCTGAATTGAGATTCCACGATGAAAGTGTTCGAGATATTTTACATGAACAAAGTATGTTCAAAATGGTACAAAAGGACTTCATGTCTGAATAGGGGGCTTCAACGAGCATCTGAATTATGATTCAAAAAAACATTGAAATGGAATATAACCTGTTAAAGAGGGCGATAACCTGCAATGAATCATAGTTTTTTTTTTTCATACAAACCTGAAACTCTCGGGGCACTCCATTCCTCTAGCATCGTCACTCAATTTGCTGGGCGTTAATTTGGGAGCAAATATATCTTGTCATAAACATGTTACAAGCATAGTAAAGTGAGCTTCTCAAAAGCTGGGAATATTATTTTGGACCAGAAAGCTTTACACTCCACAACAATTGTTAATTCTGTACAAAGCTCAAATTCGACCAACGATGGAATACTGCTCCCATGTTTGGGGCTCTACTTCCAAACATACACTGCATTTGTTTGATTCTGCTGCTCGCCTGATTGGAAACCCAGAACTGGCCAGCAACCTTGATTCGTTGGAACAGCGAAGAACGGTTGGCGACTTGAATCTATTCTACAAGTATTTTTATGGAAAGTGTTTGATGGATGTAGCCAGCTCAATTTCACCCGGAGCGGTGCATGCTAGAAATACACGTTGCGCTAATACTTCACATCCGTATGAGGTTCCGCTTGTTACTCCTCGTATAACCTTTTTCAAGTAGTCTTATATGGAGAAACCTAGGACTGTGTTTCCGACCGACTTTCCAGCGATTCAAGACCAACGTGAATCGCTTTTTCCGTGCACATGTCGCTCCCGTAGCGCTTTAGGGATTTCCCTGCAGCATGTGTGCTAGGCCCATAAAAAAACAGACCAAGCACAGGATTCTCGTATTAAAACTCTCGCCCTACTTACCTGATCTGGCTCCATATAACTTATTTTTATTCTCAAAAACCAAGTCCTAAAAGAAAGTAGGCCATAGAAACCGGAATCGCAAAAGCGAAAGAGATCATGAAGGGCCATTCAAAAAACGATTAATTTTGCAGCACTAGTCTGATTATTTTCTAGCCATAATTTATAATAATAATATAGTAAATTTTAATCCAGTGGGTGTGTGTTAAATGACTAATGTAATGGTCCTACTGCAAGAAGTCCCCAAAATCGCCGACGTCTAAATATTATATTCATTCTATATTGAAAATAAAGCGACGAAAGATACATGAAATTCACTGGTGAGCAAAAAAATCGACTAAAACGATTTGGCTTCATTTAGTGTTCATTGTTTTTACGGATTTGAGTATCATTTGAAAGCCCATTCTGTTTTCTTTCTAATGGTATCAAATTCCATAAGCATACCTCATGCTTTTTACTGATTAAAATGATTGAAAGGGGAAACAAGGAGAGGATTGAAAATAGGGGTAAGAGAAAGGAAAAATTAAACAAATGTTAAGTTTAGCAATTAAATTTATTGATAAAAACCAAAATCAAGATTTTGTATTACCCCCCCCCTAGTCCTTATTACTGCTTCCTGCCGGTTTTTCATGGAGCGGGTGAGCTTTTTACCACCGGGATTCTTCCCCACCTTTAAGCCCCTCAGCGATGTAGGGGCTGGATTTCTGGCCCGAACCCTTCTTTTGAGTCCATCTCACATGTGCTCGCTTGGATTGAAGTCGGGACTCCACGCACACCAGTCTAATGTGGGTGCCGTACCGATGCAGCAGCATGTGACCTCACATTGTCGTAACGCCGTATTCCTGCAGGATCTCCTAGATATGCCGGTGAGCAGTTAATCCACCGCTACGAATCTCATCAGTCACGACAACAAAATCGGTTTTCGCATCCAGTGAGATACCTCCCCCACACCATGACAGAACCTCCTCCTTAGGCGGCCGTTTCAGTAAAGCAGCACTGCGCATAGCGCTCCCCAGTCCTCCTAGACTCGTCTTCTTCTATCATTGCCATGGAGGCACATTCGAGACTAGTCGGACAATAAAACGGAGCGCCATTGCTCTAAGGTGCAGCCGACATGTTCTGGGGCAAATCTGAGTCGCGCTTGTCGATGGGCCTTGGAGTTAGGTTAGATTCTTTGAGTCTTCTTCTGACTGTCTGATAACTGACAGCCCGACCACGAACTTGTCGGAGGTCCTGCTGGACCTCAACGGCGGCCAAGTGACGATTTCTTAGAGTTGTGTTGACAATGAAGCGGTCGTCTTGCTCCCAGGTACACCTTCTTCTTCGTGATCCTGGTCTCCGTGTAAAGACGCCAATCTCTTGGTAACGTCTGTAGACTCTGGAGACAGCTGACTGGCTTCGGTGCAGTTGCGCAGCGACTACACGTTGGCTATACCGTTCTTGCAGTAGAGCAATGACTTCTGCCGTTTCTTCCGGGGTGGTATCCATTTTCCGTTAACGTAGTTAGTAAACAGGTATAGCAGAGATGTTGACGGTTCAAGTTCCCATAAAGAAATGATAAGAAAATGCGGTTGCATGTGTTCTTATAGGGATGAATAGCGCGCGACGAGTACGTTGCTGAGCAAGCAAATACGGTTCTACTGAGTAAAAGAAAGGGAGAAAATCAGCATTCTGATGATACCAAAAATAATACCACTGTTTGAAAATTAAATCCAAGAATCGATGTTAAATGAAACAAAATCGTTTGTATCGATTTTTGTGCTCGCCGGTGTATGTACGTATTTCTTTTAGCAAATATACTACCCCCCAGAAGGGTACGTCAGTTAATTCAGATTTCTAAATAAGTCATTATCCTCATTACTGAGAGTATATTCTAATAGATATTATAAACGTTTCTTTTTGCACAGGTTTGATCATCTGCATACGAGCGATTCTGCAATATTTAAACATAAAGCGAGGATGGCACATGCTCTCTGCTAGTCATCAGGAAAGGCTTCTGTTTTTTTATTAGATTTTAAGCAATACCCTTTTAGAAATTAATTATTGTGATTCCTGTGTATCTCCTTGTACTATATTAGATGTGAAGTATCCTAATGTTGATATAGATATTATAACCATTCCTCATTCAATTTATTCAGAACTACAGTCAACAACCAGGATAATTAAATATACTCGAAACATTTTATCTTTAACTCTGGTGTAATATTTCATATCTATGACTATGTTTACTGAAAAATTAAAAATTTGTTAATTATAGAATTTTGAAGAGTTGTACTCTATTTATTTGAAAGTGATAGCAACAAATCATCTAATTATGCAAATTAGCATCAAGCAATAGTAAGGGCCCCAGAGTTTTACCTACATTTTACCTGTAATGCAGTAGTTCAACAACTTTATTGGAATATCATCTGGCATCGGTTTAATATTCGTAATGTTTGTAAAATTACTGAGCCATTTTATATAGGAAAACGACCCTTTTTTTTGTTAGTTGGGGCTAAATAGTCTGAAATAGTTCTGGCCAGTGGTGGTCCGCCTGGGCGTATACGTATTATTTGTGAATAGTATGAATGAAACAGTTTTATAATGTTTAAACATTTATTAGAAAAAAATAACATTTTAATGAAACATTAATTAAAATATATACAAATGAGGAAGTCAAATAACCATGAAACAAGTATTACAATTTTCTATCTCCGACATGCTTCAAAAACTATAAATGTCCGACTCATTTGAATTTACATGTATAATTAATGGTTCAATAATGGCATCCACTGCCATGTCTACAGTCCATATTTTATCTTCCCCCCTCAAATCATGCTCGACGCACTTTCGCCATTTTACTGTGGAAACATTAGATATAGCATTCTGAGAAAGGTTGTATTGTTCTTGACGACTTCACCTTTAACCTGTGCCCATATAAGTTCTATTGGATTGAGCTCGCAATGGTGGTAGACGATAAACAGTATTTTCACGTTTTTTTTTGCCATTTCGCCGATGACGAAACTTGTATACTTGTCTTTATTTTTGACTTCAAGGTTTACAATATATATCTCTCTTAACGCTGTTTTTTGGAAATGAAGTATTCTTTTCGGTCATCCAAGATTGGATGTCCTTTTTCAGCCAACCCAAGGTTGGATGGAACTCGTTTTTAATTTTTTAGAAAATAGCTTGCGTTATCCATTATAATAATAGAACCGTCTGGCATTAAGTCTATCGTCTGCGAAAACCAATCGTCGAATACATCGGAATTCATATCTTCGTGATAATCTCCTGTTTTCTCGGATACGAATGTTAAAAGACCTCCACCTACAAAACCACTTTCGCTTCGAATCTACGTCCCTTATCAGACGGCGGTTTTTTAACTGTATGCCCTTCATTTCTCCTCATCTTATCTAGTAATATATCCTTTTTCCTTCAGAGCGAGCTTTTTTAACTTTCCTTAAATAGTCTATTCTCCAGTGTACAAATTCTCCACTTTCTATCAATAAAGATTTTGTTTCAAACTTTTCCAATAAAAATTCGTACCTTTTAAAATACTCCATAGTTTTACTCTACTCATTTTCGGTATTTCTGGGTGGCAGCCTGCAGGATTATATATATGCAAAGTTCCATCCATAAAAAAGTCATGAACAATACACCTTACTGCTTGTTTTGTGTTGTCTATCAGCTGAAGTTCTTTTCTTCTGCCTGATCTCTTTTCCCTTAAAATTCTGTAAACTGTAGCTTTTACCAACTCCGATCATTAAGGAACATTTTGTCACACAGTCGTCCACACTTAAATCATAATTTTGATCGTTTTTAACGTGGTCAAATACTTTTTTAACTATACGTTAGGGCAACAGGGAGGTATGTAAATAAAATGATTTGATCGGCAATAAAACTTCGTTACAAAAGACCATCGTTACCTGAAAAATACTTGGGAATTGATAGCACGCCTGTTATAGGATGGCCGGTGAGTCCACTGGCATTTTTATTACTATCAGTTTCAAATAGAGTATAGGTGTACATATTATTTTTTTATCTTTGAACTTGATTTTTTTTCGTTTTTTTTTTGGACTAAAATTATGTTTTTACTTCTCTAGCTCAAAAAAAAATAATGTAGCGAAATCTTACAGTTCTTGCAATTTAATTTCGAAAATATATTTTCATCTCCATCAGAGTGTTTATAAATTTATCTACCTGTTGATCTTAAAGGATTCAGAGTTATTGGGCGATATCGTTTTAAAATAATGTTAGTAAGTCGAAATGGTATTGATCAAATACCATCGGAGCTTCTTAGGAATGATGATAAATACCTAAAAAAGCAGGATTGATGATTTAATAATGCAGAGTAGTAGAATTAGATTACTGAGCCATTTTATATTTAAATATGAGAAATATTCGGTTAGATGAGAAAAAGACCCCGCATATTTCTTATGGAAAGTGGCCCTCGGTGAAATTCTCTGAAATTGATATATGTTATTTCTCTCGAGCTCCTGATCAAAAGTTCCCACGGGCATAAAGTCGGAAAATGGACAGTTTTTTAGATATCGGGGGTAGAAAAGACAATTTTCGGAGATCTTGTCGACAACAGCTTAGAGCCGTGAGGTTGTTTATGCGCCGTTCTCCGGGGTATACGGGGTTTTTTTTTTTTTTCGGTCGCTGATGTCAAATCTGGTATTAAAAATGACATTTGACAGTTGGCAGATGTCAAAAAACTGTCAAATCGCCTTATTTGCCCATCAGAATATATATCGGGGCGTTTTTACGGTCGCTGATTTCAATTCCGGTCATTCAAATCCGGTCCAATGACATTTGAAACTTGGCAGCTACCAACAAAATGTCAACACCTCTCACTTGTAACAAAATGTTGCATCAGAATATATATCAGATGGTTTTTTTTATCTACTTTTAGCATTACCCAGGAACAACGACGTGGACGTAGTAGACTTCGCACGTGATGACCTGAATCTATACCTTCAGTTTCAAAGCAATTCCAGTGTTAAAAATGTCATTTTTAACACTGGAATTGGAATCAGCGACTGTAAAAACACCCCGATATATATTCTGATGAGCATTTTATTAGAAATAAGACAGTTTTTAGACAGCTGTCAACTGTCAAATGTCATTTGACAGTTGTATACCCTGGAGAACGGAGCATAAACCTCACGGCTCTACGCTGTTATCGACAAGTCCTCCGAAAATCGTCTTTCTACCCCCGATATCTGAAAACTGTCCATTTTCCGACTTTGTATCCGTGGGAACTTTTGATCAGAAGCTCAAGAGGAATAACATATATCGATTTTAGACCATTTTACCGCTACGGTTACTTCCTATAAGAAATGTGCGGGGTCCTTTCATGTTATTTTTCAACGAACTACTTAAATATATTATTTACTAAGCTATTTTTAGTTATACATACCTTTTGTTGACAAAATAAGTTATAAAAACCTGTACTTTTGTTATTATAATACAAGAATTTTGAACGAATACGCGAAGGTCTCGATTCAGAAGGCAAATTATCTATCGCTAGCCCCGGATCTGACATAATCACTATGACACTCGCTCAAGTGATGATAGAATGTTTAAGAGTGTCTTAATTATAAGCTTGCGCTTGCTGTTTTAGATTTTAAAGGGTTTTCAATTTATTTATTAATTCTTAGGTATTTTCCATTTGTTAACGCTTACGAATAACAATGGAAAACTTACCAATAATTATTTTAAATTTTTATTTAATGATTTAATCCTGACTGCCTGTAGTTAATAAAGTTTCAAACGTTGTGAGTATAAAATACTGTTCATTCTTTTAAAATTTCTTTAATGTTGTGTTTTATTTTAAAAATATTTTGTACATTATTTTTTGTTATTATATTGTTATAAGCTCCTTATTAATTAGTATTCTCTCAAAACGTTTTATTTTTACAATGACATAGATGTGAAGATGAAACATTTTGAATATATATATATATATATATATATATATATATATATATATATATATATATATATATAAAACGGTAATAAGCAGAAAATACAAGAAAACTTTTTGGACAGATCTGTGATGTTTTGGATATGGATTTATTTTTTAATCACTATGCAGCGTGTCTACTTAGTGTGCATGTAATTCTTTGATATCTGAAATATTACAAGTTCTTCAGTTATCGGTGAATATTTCTAAATATACTGGGTCTACCAACAATGTAAGAAGATTATGTTCATTAAAAATTTTTTATTTTCCCGATATTCTCTATTAACCTGGACTAACATGTATATCACAGAGTTATTTTCTGATGCAAGACCAGATTAACCAAAACGCTCAATAGACTCGTTTGGGCGCTGTAATAGTCAGTTTGTTTTTCGATCTTAACGCCCTCATAATCAGTTCCTCTTAGAAACATTCAAGCATAACAGAAGACCTGTCGTTGACAGATTTATGTGGACAGGTCAGATTCGTTGGAGCGTCGTATGCAGTACCAAAAAAATGAGCGAATGCATTTACAATACAGAATTGGAATACTGATAACTCTCGTTCATAAATATTTCCGGAAGTGCATTTGTTGCTTTTTTAGAATTCATGAAAGACCAAAAAGTTTTTAGAGGACTTGAAAAAGAATCTTCAATGTTAAGTGTATATTTTATAGGCAATGTTAATTTTTCGTTTATATCTGCTTGAACTTCGTAGTGCAGTAAAAAAAAGATCAAAATAATGATGAGGGAGGCATAGTTTAGATACAGCAATATTATGACTTTATCCTCTCTGAGATATCACCAGGAGTATTGTCCTGAGTTTTGAACCTCGAAAAACTTGTGCTCTTTTGTTTATAAACAATTAAAGTTTTCAAAACGCGTTTTGTGAGCTTAAAATGTGATTAACTCCGATTATATAAGTCGAATCGAGACAAAAAAAAACAAACTCTTCGTGATGAAATTTCCAACAAATTCTAGTTAATTTTAAGTCGCTCAAGTGTCTACATAATCTATAAAATTGAAAAGACCGGCAAAAAACTTTTTTTTTCTTTTTATTATACAGGTAAGTGAACCGATCGGCTTGAAACTTTCAGAACGTATACCTTTTATTGTAGCAAGAATACCCTGAAATTTTGATACAAAAATATTGAACCCAGTGAGCACAATTGAATTTGTTATGTAAAGTTTGAATTGCCCTCCATTTTATGCCACTTAGTCCAAAATGGATCTTTTTTTTCAAAATTTGAGTTCCGATACCATTAAAAAAGAATTTTTTTGGAGTTATTTTAACCGTTTTTTTTATTAATCAAATAACAATTATTTTTTTTGGCCATTTTGAAAAAAAGATTCTTAACAAAAATGATTTTTTTTTTAATAAAGATCTCCCGATTCTCTACCAGATGTGATAAAAAAATTTCATTTTTTTTTCAAAATGACCGAAAAAAAAAAAACGCATTTTTTGTTATTTGATTAATAAACAAATATAAAAAAACGGTTAAAAAGTCTCTAAAAATTTTTTTTTAATGATATTGGAAAGCTGACGTTGAGACATAAATTTTGTAAAAAAAAGATAAATTTTGGACCAAATGGCATAAAATGGCGGGCAATTCAAATTTTAAATAACACTGGGTTCAGTATTTTTGTAACAAAATTTCGGGGTATTTTTGCTATAACACAAGGAACATTTTCTGAAAGTTTTAAGCTGATCGGTTCACTTAGTACAATAAAATAAAAAAAAAACAGTTTTTTTGCTGGTTTTTCAATTTCGTAGGTTATGTACGCACTTAGTACGAAGAATTTGTTTTTTTTTCGTGTCGATCCGACTTATAGAACCGGAGTTATTCACATTTTAAGGTCAAAAACAGCGTTTTGAAAACTTAAATTGTTTATAAACCAAAGAGCACAAGTTTTTCGAAGTCCAAAACGCAGGATAATACTCCTGGTGATACCCCAGAGAGGATAAAATCATATTGCTGTATCTAGACTGTGCAATTTCAAACTTTTACTACACTCTTATTGCTGCCCCAATATTGCTGAGTTCAATTTTTTTAAATTTCTTGTAACTTGTATGCTTTCTTTTGATGATTTCAGATATAAACCATACTGGATACGTTCTTTTACGAATAATAGATTTAGGGAATCAATGCATCAAGCACCTCATATAGTATCTCGTAAAACCATGCCTGCGCTCCGTTGACCTTCTATTGTATATATAAATCGGACCAATCTACATTCAAAATTGTGTCATAACAGAGTGGAAAATCTACTTTTCTGAACTTATACCGAGATTGAGATGTGTTTGCTGGTAAATAGATTTTTTCCTAGAGTAAAGAGAAAGAAATGTTTAAGGAAGGATGGTAGTTGTCCACAATTAAAATTCGAAAAAACTAAATCGAGAAATTTATTATGCGTGTTAAGAATTTTGGTATATTGTTGCAAATTAAACAAATGGATAAAATTGTCTAATATATCAATTTTTGAATCTTCAACTGGATTTTCATATAGGTTAGGTATATTAAATTCTCCCAAACATCAGTATTTTTCAGGGTGGTCATTTTTAGACATTTGGTAGTGAAAACGACGCTGAGCGCCGCGACGCCAAACAACTTTTTTTTCCATCGACATACCTTTTGTAAAACGGCATTGGAAAGCCCTAATATTTTTTCTTTAAATTGTTCTTTTCCAGTTTGTTTTGCAAAAAAGTTATACAGCAAAAACCCTTTAAAATATGTTTTTGGTCTTTGCAGTTGCCCTGGATCGTAGCCACCTTTGGCAGTTTTCAAACAATTTATCTAGTAGGCGGCTGTCATACTTTGATCTGACAATAATTATAATACTTAATTAAATATCTTTGAACAATAAAAAAAAACAAGAATACCTTATTTTTATTAAAACCACAAAAAAACTATATAACTGTTATCATTACATAACTTATTCATATTTATGAAATTAAATGTTAGAAACTTAAAAAAATAATAAAAATAAAACATTAGAAGAAATTTTTATATATGTCTTCCTTCCTTTAGCTTGCATTTTTCAATTATTTTCATTAACGCTTGATGAGTGGATCTGTAAATAATTTCTCCAGATATACTATGAACTCGTCTGATATTTTTACCTTTAAGTGCTCAATATTATTTGCCGCAGTTTTCTATACAATATTTTCCACCACAAGAAAAAATCTAACGGCGGTGGTCTGGTGACTTAGGTGCCCATTGAATAACTGGGCTCCGAACTCTCTATTAATTTTCGTCGAAACCGTTTATTCAAATACTCCCAACAGCAACAGTTGTATGAGGTGGTGCTCTCGTGTTGATATCACATATGCCTTCTTAAAATAAGGGGACAATTTTCTAGTAAAACTGGTAGAGTATTAACCAAGAAATTAAAGTATTTATTTCCAGTTAGTGTTTCCTCAAAAAAGTGTGGTTCAACCGAATGTTTCCCAATTATCCCACACCATACATTAACGCCCTAATGGCCTTGATTCTGAATTTGATTCACGTTGTATGGATTCTCGTGAACCCAGTAATAATATTTTTTTTTGTTAGGTTTGCCATTGTTAACAAAATTACTTTCATCTGTCCATAATATATGATTCAGAAAATAACATTCTTCGTCATATTTAATCATCATTTCTGCTACAAAACTCAGTCGTCGTTCCGAATCAAATTATGTTAATAATTATACATTTTGTAGTCATGATATTTGTTAGCTTTAAGAGATTTCTGAATAGCTCCATAAAATACATACGTTTGCCTGCTTACCTGTCTGATTGAATTATATGGAGAGTTTTGAAAATATTGCATAACTTTGCGTACTTTTTCATCTGTTAAAACAGTTTTTTCGTTTAGAAATACTTTTCTGCCCAGAAAATGCATCCATATTGCTCCTAAAATTTCATTCTAATCGACAAAACATAGTTCGATGCGGGATATACCTGTCGGAATGACGTTCTCGATACAGTCTAACAGCTTCCCAAGAATTTCTTTTTGCTTCTCCATAAATAAGAATCATACCTACTTTTTCAGCGTGGAAAATCACCTCAACCAGAAAACACACTGTTTTTTTAATTTAAATCTTATTGAATTGAATAGGTGTGCAAACAAGAGCTGTCAGATTAAAGTATGACAGCCGCCTACTAGATAAATTGTTTCAAAACTGTCAAACGTGGCATACGATCCAGGGCAATCGCGATGACCAAAAAATAATATTTTAGGGGGTTTTTACTGCATAACTTTTTTGCAAAACAAATTAGAAAAAAACAGTGTAAGGAAGAAATGTTGAAAAAAAATTAGGGCTATAAAATGCCGTTTTACAAAAAGTATGTCGATGGAAAAAAGTTGTTTGGCGTCGCGAGGCCCAGCGTCGTTTTCACTACCAAATGTCAAATACGTCAGTATACTCCTTGACATGCACTATATTTAAAAAAATAAATAAATATCCCACAATTTTCCAAAAATCGGGCCGGGCGTCTAAAAATGATCACCCCATACATAAAGTGTTAGTTCTCGTTAAGAAATACCTGGAGGTATGTAGATAACTAAAACGAGTACTGTTATATGAATGCTTACCTTACAACCCACCATATCTACCTTAATGACAAAAACTTAACATCACTGATAACTGAAGAACTTATATGTTAACAGTTTTTTCTAACCTTTCTTTACGAGATATCAAAGAAAATTAAACACTTAATGAACATCTTGTACAATTCTTAGTATATAAATAGGTATGCAACATCCCACCGCGAACATTTCTGCCCATTATCCAGACGTAACATAAGCCAATTTAAAATGTAAAGTACTCACTATTTTGATTGGACGATAGTTTTATATAGGTATAGTGACGGCCTTAAAAATCGCATCAGTTTAATATTCTCTTGAGACAATTGTTATAAGCAGTTCATTTTTATTTTTTACTTGCACAAATTTCATTAAAATATTTGTTCACAATGTCTTCAAGGGTCAAGTTAAATAATAATCAAATTATATGTTTCCGACATATAAATATTTTGTTAAAATTTTGTCACTTAGTCCTAAAAAATGCAGCATAGTAGTCGTTCAAGAGATGTGCTAATAGGTAGCGTGTCTGTTTTAATTTCAGTAGCGCATAAGTATTACTAAGTCCAGAGCATATATATCCTGATACAACGGCAGCTGTTTTTTGTAGATTTCTGAGATCTGAAGTCACATGGATCCTTGCAAAAAAGTCGAAATGTTTGTAGTTATTTACTAGTCTCTTCTAGAGATATAACTTTTTGTTGTTAATATGAGCCAGTATTTTAAGTTCGGCGAACAGAGAAAATTTTTGATATCAATTATTCATTACTTTAATTTATGTATATACGTATATATATATATATATATATATATATATATATATATATATATATATATATATGTATGTATGTATATATATATATATATATATATATATATATATATATATATATATATATATATATATATATATATATATGTATGTGTATATATATATATATATATATATATATATATATATATATATATATATATATATATATATATATATATATACATATACATATACATATACACATTACGTTTTTAAAATACAGCAGGTACTTTTGACCGTCATTGTATTTATATTTAAATAATACTCATATAGGGTGTTTCAAAAAGACGGCACAAATTTAAAAAACGACTCATCAAATTGAGAAGTATTTTTGGATTTTAACTTTTTTCTTCTCCAAGTAGACGTACAAAATTTCGGTCGACCTGCACGGAAGCGAAGGAAATTAAATTGTCGAACAGTTTGTGCAAATTCCGAAAAAGATTCTAAATAAAAATGTAATTAAGCTTAAGAAATATGCGAGTTTTTTAAATAAAACCATCCAATATCGAATGTGGCGAGTGAGAATTATCTAGCACTCGACCTCTCTAATATTTTAAAACCATTTTGAACATGTTAGCTTGAAATGATCCTTGTAGTATATTGAAAATTATTTTAAATTTATTGAACATCGGGAATAATATCAGTAATGAAAGAGAGTGACAAATAAATTGACTCACCGCGTAATATTTGTGCATAATATTGATAACATTTTTTTTAAAAATATGAGTAAAAACTTGGATAAACGTTGTAAATTTGTAACTTTTCTTTGTGAAACATCCTTCAGATTTGACTGACAAGTTGTTTAAATTTAGTTATTTTGTTCTAGGTGTTATTTCTAGTAAATATGAATATAAAATTTTAAATGTTTGAAAAATAATATTAGCATCGGCACCTAGAAAATGGTCACACAAATCTAACACACGCCACTTATATTTAAAAACATTTTATCAAAAATTATTGTCTTAAATAGCCGGTATTTTAATAAACATTGTAAAAATTTATTTGTATTTTTATTCTATACGTCCTAATAGTGTATGCCCGCGGCTTTACCCACGTGGACCATATGGTGACAGAAGTACCATTACCTACTAATAACCCAATTTGACCTCCTGATGTATTCACATATACGTATTTGCGATAAGAATTGTATTAACAATTTTCTACGACCTAATCGAAACTCGAGTTAATTGACATACTTGACCTGCTGCCGTCTACGTTATACCTGATAAACTATATCCAAAATTTTTGTTGTTTGTCAATTTTGAAATAACTTTGTAGATCTGCACATCATATTGCGTAGAGCGCGCCTGCCCTGAGTTAAAATGATGTAAATGTCACGTTCTTGTCTGTCTACGAGAGACGCGTTGAATTTTGCGAGGTCATGATTGAACGAATCAATAATGATCCTAACTTAATTCATAATATTTTTTTTCTGACGAAGCCACATTTGGTCTTAACGGAAGAGTTAACAAGCATAACCGCCGGTACTGGTCTACTGAGAATCCCCACTGGATAATCGACAGTCATTCTCAAAGACCACAAAAGATAAATGTGTGGTCCCTTTTTTTTATAGATGGAAATCTTATAGGACAGCGGTATTTACAGTTACTTCAAGAGCACTTCCTCACTATGAAATCAATATTCGCAGATATTTGAATGCGATTTTTCCTAATCGATGGATAGGCAGAAGAGGTGCTGTAGAATGGCCTGCAAGGAGTCCCGACCTTACGCCACTCGATTTTTTTTATGGGGTCATTTGAAAACAAAAGTTTACCATAGTACTGTAGATTTACAACAAATGAAGTAGCATAGGTCACCCTCGGATTCTCTGTAAAACTCTATTCAGGTTGTTTATGACAGATCGAGTCACTGCCTCGGTGTTACTGGTAGACATTTTGAGCAATTGTTACCTTAAAAATAAACCTAGAATATTTATTAATAGTTTTTTGCCTTTTTTTATTTTAAATTTCATATGACAATAATTCCAAAACAGTTCAATTTAGACATATGGTATGTTAGACAAAAAATATCTAGAATTTTTAGTAGGACTCAAAAATAAAATAATATACAGGACTTTCCGTTTAAAAAATCAAGATGGCGTAATTTATTCGAACTGACAATTCAAAACATTTTGTTGTCAATGTCATCATGTATGACGTATATCACCATATAACTTTTATTTAAACATATCTTTGATACACTGATTAATAAATGCTGTGGAATTATTCCATACATATGTATATATATAATAAATATATATATATATATATATATATATATATATATATATATATATATATATATATATATATATATATATATATACTAGCCGGGCCCGCGGCTCCGCTCGCGTGGAATTGATTCACTACTATCATCACTGCTTATTCCTTATGTTACCCAACGTAATAAAATATCTCCCATTATTTCTCCTTATCTCCCAATATTTCTCCTTATTTCCCATTATCTCTACATAATTTCCATTATCTAGGTTTATCTCTGCTCATCTTCCATTATTTCTCCTTATCTCCCATTATTTCTCCTTATCTCCCATTATCTCACCTTATTTCCCATTATCTAGGCTTATCTCGACTTATCTCCCATTATTTCTCCTTATCTCCCATTATTTCTCCTTATCTCCCATTATCTCACCATAACTCCCATTATCTAGACTTATCTCTGCTTATCTCCCATTATCTCTCCTTATCTCCCATTATCTCACCTTATCTCCCATTATCGAGGCTTATCTCGACTTATCTCCCATTATTTCTCCTTATCTCCCCTTATCTAGGCTTATATCGAATTATATAGAACACATGTATAAATTTATAAAAACACGTAAATCGGATAAATGGTTATCGAGTGATAAGCGCACTAACGGACAGACAGACAGACAGAGAGACGTTGCATTTTATATATATATTGTATTCTTTGCTACATGATATTGTTCCATATTTAATGCTTTAGGGAGTGTATTGCAAGAGAACGCGCTAGCGGCAAACTTTTCTCCGACTTGAGTCACTATTATCGTCATTGGTTATTCCTTATGTCACCTAATAAAATATATCCTATAACCTGGCCAGAGAACATACGTATGTTTAAAAAAAAGCACGTAAATCGGATAAGTGGTTCTCCAGTGATAAGCACACTAACGGACGGACAGAGAGACATTGCATTTTATATATATTATAGATATTCTCTGCTACATAATATTGTACCATATTTAATGGTTTGGACTGTGTATTGCAAGAGAACGCGCTAGCGGCAAACTTTGTCCGACTTCATTTACTATTATTGTCATTGCTCATTCCTTACGCTACCATCGTAATAAAATATAGCCTATAACCTGGCCGGAGAACATATGTATGTTTTAAAAAAAAAAGTACGAAAATCGGATAAGTGGTTCTCCAGTGATAAGCGCACTAACGGACAGACAGACAGACAGAGATACGTTGCATTTTATATATATTATAGATGTAATAAAATATATATCTATAACCTGGTCAGAGAACATATGTATGAATTTAAAATCACGTAAATCGGATAAGTGGTTCTCGAGGGATAAGCGCCTTAACGGACAGATAGACAGACAGACAAACATTGCATTTTATATATATTATAGATATAGATTATTATTATTATTATATAACCTGGCCAAAGAATATATGTATGAATTTAAAAAAAGACAGGTAAATCGGATAAGTGGTTCCCGCGTGATAAACTAATAAAAACTAATGGACAAACAGACAGACATTGCATTTTATATATATTATAGATTATACATTACAGATATTCTTTGCTACATAATATTGTTCCATATTTAATGGTTTAGGCTGTGTATTGCAAAGACACGCGCTAGCGGCAAACTTATTTCCGACATCATTCACTATTTTACGTCACTGCTCATTCCTTATGCTATCTATCGTAATAAAATATAGCCTATAACCTGGCCAGAGAACATATGTATGTTTTAAAAAAAAAAGTACGTAAATCGGATAAGTGGTTCTTCAGTGATAGGCGCACTAACGGACAGACAGACAGAGACACGTTGCATTTTATATATATTATTATATAGATATATATATATATATATATATATATATATATATATATATATATATATATATATATATATCTATATATACATATATAGATATATATATATATATATATATATATATATATATATATATATATATATATATATATATATATATATATATATATATATATATATAATATATATATATATATGTATATGTATATGTATATAGGCAAACATTGTTTATTTATAATAATTAGAGTCGTATTATTCTTTTGAAACAACTAAGAGTCCTAGAGATTCTGAGAGATGTGCAATAGTAAATAGATCATCGCCAATCCTGTTACTCAATTAATGAAGACAATTCTACAAAATTTTTATTTATTTTTCCCTTGACATAACTTTTGACCAAAATCACCTCATTTTAATTTGTCCTCTACTACGTTCTATTAACCCAAAGGTCTTTATGTCTTTTCAGATAAACTTTTCCTTTTCAATAATGTCCTTAAATAAAAACAACTTCAAACTTAACTATATTGTTTATTATAAATTCTCAAAAATAAATAAACAATAAACTTAACGTAATTTAATTTAATCGTCCGGATCTAATCCGATATTATCTTCATGAGAGTTCGACTCTGAGGTACTAATGGTTATTATGTCAGCCAAGTCGACATTTGTATGGAGGATGTTTCCATCCACGTAGTGCATTTCTGTTTGTATGCTATCACTGTGTTCACTGTCACTGCAAAATAATAAACGTTTAGATATAATTCGGCATTTAAAATACATAACTTTGACACTAGGGGGTTATCAGGCCAAGACCGTCAGTTAGTTTTGACTTTTCATTACAAGTATCGTAGGTGCAAAAATAATAGTCAAGCCGGGCGTGCATTTATTGATCACGAAACTAGAACGTACCATGTTTCGCTCATCAGCTAGCCTAAGCGTGTCGTCGTCCGATAACCAATATAAATATTTTTTTGCATTTTTCACGGGAGTTAAACCTATTTCGATCAAAAATACAGTACAATTACTAAAAACCGGGACAACCTTTTTAGTGTTCCGTACGGATCACGTCCCATCTGTCACACCCGATTTTTTCCGAAACTATTTGACACACCCGTTGAAATTTGGCACACTAATATAGGAATTGATGACCTCCTCTTCAGAGCCGTGTGGTTTTGAAAGTTAAATTTTAACTTAAGGGCAGCGAAATCGGAAGTAAAAAAAAATTTTTTACCAGGTCACCGAGTGAGATGTTGGGTATTTTTTTACCTGCCTAATACGAGGCTGGTTTGAAAAGTCCGTGCAAAATCCGAGAGTTGGCACCACCGGCGCGTATCGAGGTCATGTTTAGTTAGTAGCATCTCTTGAATGAACGCACACCAAGTTTCAGCCATATTGGTCTATTTCTTTGTGTTTGGCATTCGTGTGAATCAAGGAAGTCGAGTGATTTTCAAGAAATGGACGAAAAAGAATTTCGTGTGGTGATTAAACATTACTTTATGAAAGGCAAAACGCCTCAGGAGACTAAAGAGAAGCTTGATAAACATTATGGTGACTCTGCACCTTCGATTAGAACAGTTTATAAGTGGTTTCAAAATTTTCGGACTGGCCATATGGGCACAAGTGACGCTGAACGTTCTGGACGGCCTGTGGAGGTTACGACTCCAGAAATCATTGATCAAATCCATGATATGGTGATGGATGACAGAAGAGTTAAGGTGCGTGAGATTGCTAGTGCTGTGGGCATCTCAACTGAACGGGTACATAATATTTTGCATAAACATTTGGACATGAGAAAGCTATCCGCAAGATGGGTGCCGCGATTGCTCACGCTTGACCAAAAACGGAATCGTGTGAAGTGTTGCAAGGATGGTTTGCAGATGTTCCAGAAGAATCCGAAGGACTTTAAGCGTCGTTTCGTCACTGTGGATGAAACATGGATACATTACTATACTCCTGAGACCAAACAACAATCTAAACAATGGGTTACCAAGGGGGAATCTGCACCAAAAAAGGCGAAGACCGTTCCTTCGGCCGGAAAGGTTATGGCGACTGTCTTTTGGGATTCGCAAGGGATAATCCTCATCGACTATCTGGAAAAGGGTAAAACTATTACAGGTGAATATTATTCATCGTTATTGGACCGTTTGAAAACCGAGCTGCAAGGAAAACGCCCGCGATTGGCCCACAAGAAAGTCCTTTTCCATCACGACAACGCACCAGCACACACAGCAGTTGTGGTGGCAAAATTAATGGAAATAGGATTCCAACTCGTTTCACATCCCCCCTATTCTCCAGACTTGGCTCCCTCGGACTACTATTTGTTCCCCAATTTGAAGAAATGGCTGACGGGACAAAGATTTTATTCAAACGAGGAGGTGATTGCAGACACTAATGGATATTTTGCAGACTTGGACAAATCCTACTATTCGGAAGGGATCAACAAACTAGAACATCGTTGGACGAAGTGTATAAGCCTAAAAGGAGACTATGTCGAAAAATAAAAAAGGTTTACCCCAAACACATAAATAGTTTTTATTTTTGCACGGACTTTTCAAACCAGGCTCGTACATTTATTAACATTAAAAAGTTTCACACTAAAATTCTTAAATAATTTGACGATATATAAGATTAAATCAGTTCAGTTAGTTAGTTAACAAAGAACTTATTTCTGCGTCAAATATTTTCAGTTATTAAGGGAACTGAAGACGTAGAATATACATATTCAGGCTCAAACCAAGCAAGCTAGGTGATTAGGAACTTAAAGAACGTAAAACTGACTTGGACTTCCAGTGCGATAAATGAAAATTAAAAATACATAACGTTAACTCGCAATTGGATAACATAAGATTAACTTTTAAAGTTATTTAAGATAACTGCAGGTTGAAAATATGAAAAATTAATTTTTAATTCAGGCAGGTAAATTATAACTAAAAATACATAAGATTGATTGACTTTTAAGCCAGTGATTTAAATGAGAAAATAAAAATATATAAAACTAACTTTCAATTTACTTGGATAACTGTGAACAAGTTAAGACTTAACGCAAAGGTGGTACCTTTGCGTTAAGTCTTAAGAGATCGAAAGTGCTGAAATTCGCGATTAATGTATAACGAATACGTGATTGCCACCCCGTACACGTACTAGCGAGATCCATTGACCAACATCTTTACAATCATTGCCAGTTCGAGATTCCGATGAGATTATACTACTGCTTGCTGCCAAGGATTCCCATCGTGTAGGAACTGCGGCGACTCAAAACCAACCTAAATCACTATTTTCCCGACCTGCTCTCGTGCGAGTTTTGTGACTTGATTTCTCTTTAGTCATGTTAAGACAAACGTCTATTTTCATGAACATATAATATAGTCCTTTTAACTTGGTTTCTGATCGTAAGAAAATAAGACAGATAAACAGTACTTAAGCGTACTTAAGTCCAAAATAAAAGATCGTTGTAAATTTATTGCAATTTTATAAATTCGTTTTGGAATTCGCCCACACGCAGACTCCCACGTGTAGGCCCACCAATGCGATGCAAATGCTTTCACGCAAGTACCAAATCGCGCGATTGAATGAAAAATTTTTAGTCGCAAAGTAATCGTCAAATCACGATGCAGTATCGGAACAATCACAGAAACACGCGTTTCCGATGCAAAAAAAATCAGTAAGCTCTAGGGTCCGTGGGCACTCAAATATATAAGGTTTAATTTGGATTTTGCTCAATAATTAGGAACTTAAAATACTATTTTTTAAGTTCACGAATACCAACCGTGAAATAAAAATTAAATAAGGTTGATATTTAATTAATGTAGCTTGAAACACAATGGTAAGTCCAAGGAAATGTATAGTACAGGGTGAGTCAACGATAGAGTAAAGTTCATTATCTCATTTGTCTCGAGAATGAAGAAAAAAAATGTTAAATACAATAGTTTTAGGGAATGATAAGGCACACAGTTTAAAATTATTTTTGAGTATACAGGGTACTTCAAAAAAGTGTGACCGATATAACATGTTTTTTTTTTAAATGGAACATCTTATTTGTTAATTTATTTTTAAATTCTGCGTAAAATTTTAACACTTTTTTATTAATAATGTTATATACCTAAACCTAGTAGTTTTTCTAATATTTCAATTTTTTTTAAAAAAATACTAGTTTTCAGTTTGAAAACGCCATTGTTTCTGAAGGTGGAATATTCATAATTGGTTCGAGCGTTTTATAGAGATGAAAAAAAAAGATATATGTAAAGAAATTTGAGTTAGATGCTACAGGGTGTTCAAAATAAATTTATACATTTCGACTATTTTAAATTGAAAAGTCTCAAATTTTTTAAATGGCACACCCTGTAAATTATTATTTTTTCTGGTAGATTTTACAAAACCCTCCAACTGTTATTAAGTATGTCATATACCTATTTTTCCTAGTTTTCGATTTATTTTGAATTTTTCAATTTTTACCCTTGTTTTTAATACACTTACGCTAGTGTGAAAACAAACAAATAGTTAATAATAATTTTAATATACTATAACTCATCTAATGATTAATTATTATCACGTAATAAATGTTCAAAAATATGCCCGTCTGCTTGAATACACATGTTTAGTTGTTTTTTACTATATTTTCCTTCACTTTCCTTAGCATAAAGGGCGTTATTCTCCTGCACGCATCCCGCATCCTATTTTCTATACCTACTGGTGTTATAGGAGGATTCACATAAACACGATCTTTAATGTAGCCCCACAAAAAGAAGTCTAAATGTGTTAAGTCACACGATCGAGGGGGCAACTGAATGAATCCATCCCTACCGATCCATTTTTGTGCATAACGATCGTTTAAAATTCCCGAATTTCCCGGTGGTAATGAGCAGGAGCTCCCTCTTTTTTGCTCAATTCATGGTAGTACAAAAGTTTACTCGTCGTTCAAAATCACGATCTTGAAGTTCTTGGTGTAGTTCCATATGAAATGATACTTGTATTTTCTCGTGGTACGATTAGCCGTAGATTGTGATGTGTCAGATAAGTCAGCTAGTTGACGGCTGCTAACCTGGGGATTATCTTCAACATGAATTAAAATCTCCATTTCGTTTTCCTCATTGGTAGCATTCTGGTTTACTACTTTCCGTTTCGCTACCACTACCATTAAACCATTCCATTAAGCACTGAAAAGATTTTCTAGATGGTATACGTCTATTAGGGTACTTCGCTCCGTAAAGCCTTACTGCCAAAAGACAATTTTTTCCCGCCTCGCCCAGTATATAAACCATATCGATTAATTCACTTTTAGGAAAATCCATAACTATTACCTTTATACGTCACTTACTACAACAAATTAAACTATTTTTACTTGCTTAATAGACATGTCAAAATTTGACAATGCCTACATTTTTGTTTTGTCTTGGCAACTATGATGTTATAGCGTAAGTGTATTAAAAACAAAGCTAAAAATTGAAAAAAATTCAAAATAAATCGAAAACTATTAGAAATAGGTATATGACATACTTCATAAAAGTTGCGAGGGTTTTGTAAAATCTATCAGAAAAAATAATAATATATAGGGAGTGCCATTTAAAAAATTTGAGATTTTTCAGTTTAAAATAGTCGAAAGGCATGAATTTATTTTGAACACTCTGTAGAATCTAACTCAAATTTCTTTACATATATCTTTTTTTCATCTATATAGAACGCTCGTACCAATTATGAGTATTTCACCTTCAAAAACAATGGCGCTACTGGCAATTTTTTAAAAAACTGAAAACTAGTATTTTTTAAAAAAAATTGAAATATTAGAAAAACTACTAGGCTTAGGTATATAACACTATTAATAAAAAAGTTATAAAATTTTACGCAGAATTTAAAAATAAAATACAAAAGAGGACGTTCCATTTAAAAAAACATATGTTATATCGGCCACACTTTTCTGAAGTACCCTGTATACTCAAAAATAATTTTAAACTGTGCACCTTAACATTAACTAAAACTATTGTATTTAACATTTTTTCGTCATTCCCGAAACAAATGAGATAATGAACCTTACTCTATCGTTGACTCACCCTGTACAGTATTTACTTAATCTTTTATAAATGGACAAGTGAATAATTTACTTCTATTTCATTTGGTGTTCTAGTTTCGAAGGGTAAAAATATCTAAAGGTGCCGGGTACAGTCGTACCCAAGAACCACTATTTCTCAAAATTTTATTTTCAGCGTTCCGTACGGAACACTTATAAGATCACTTCGGTGTCTGTCCGTCTGTCACACCCGATTTTCTCCGAAACTATTTGTCACAGAAAGTTGAAATTTGGTAATAATATAGGAATTGATGACCTCATCAGAGCCATGTAGTTTTGACTTAAGCGGTAAGTTTTGGGGGGTGAAATCGGAAATTTTTTACTAGGTAATCGAGTGTGGTGTCAAATGAAAGCTTGTGAAAACACGAGTAAAAAATACATATATAATGTAATACTTGCGCGCACTTTTCTTTGTATTATTGTCCACCCGCCTTATCTCGAAAAGTACTTATCAAAAAATTTTGAAAAAATTCTGGAATATTCTCCACGGGGTGTAGATTGAACGAAAATTATCACGAGTGCATTACCTGTAATAGTTTATCTGGTATATAAAAAAACCGAAATTTCAAGGTCATCAATTTTCAGTAAAGATTGCAAATAAACTTTGTTGAAAACTCATTTGGAGTGTGTTTTGTGAAGACACTGATCATTTTATACTTCCGTTACAACATTTTTTATTTTAAAAGCAATCAACGTACGGAACAATAATTGCGCAAGCTCAACTTGCACTTGACCGGTTATTTATATTAACAATTATATTTTACGACATAGGTAAAGAAAAAAGTAATTTAGCAAAATACACACAGTCCAGTCGCTAGGGGTTTTCAGCTCTCATTGAATGTTAACAGATTGCATTTTGGCACACAGGTAGTTTTTTGGATGTAGAATACGATAAAAAAAAGTTTGCTAAAGTTTGATGTACGCTAGGCCCATAAAATCCAAAATAAATTCAAAAATTCGTTTTTTTCGGTAATATCTCGAAACATAAAAAAGATATTGAAAAACTAATAGCACCACCGGAACTTTTACAAAAGCCTAATACATAGACTTTTTTCCAGATTTTTTTAGTAGCGTGAGAATTTATTAAAAATTCGGATTCAAAAAGTGTAGCGCGCCAAACAAATTAGTTTGAAAATCTACGCGCACCGCTGGAAGGTTAATCGATATTACTTTTTTCAGAGTGTAAAAAAAAAATTAAAAGATGACTTTTTGAAAGGGAGACTTTCAGCTTTCCGATGATACTAATAGTTTTTATTTTTGTTGCTTTACAATTTGTAAAACGAAATTTTTGTTTGCATGATTTCAACGGGCATACAGTAAATTACAAATATTTAATAAAATATAGTATTGAAAAAAAAATCCTCGTACATATATCATTATTATACCTTAAGTTTCAATATACAAATAATTAAAAATACCCACATTGACTGTGTTATTTAAAAATTGAGTTTTAAAATATGAAAATTTGCCTGTTGTAGTGCGCCGCCCGCAATTTTACGTCCAAAGACGTACGAAATGGTGAAGAAAAGTCGGACAATTTTTTTGCTCTTAAAAAAGTGTTCATGATAAACGTATTTTTTACTCATTTTTAATCACACAACTTAAACTTAAAATAAAAAAATATATTTAAAGGTGGGAAATGAAAGATAAAAGTCTAAACTTTAACTATAAAGAATTTATCCAGATACAAAGAAAACAGTTATTGAAAACACAAAAATTCTAAATTACTCGAAGAAATTAATTGAATTACGTACTCTCTGGCCGTCATATTGGATCCGCCATTTTGAATTATTCAAATCTGTCCTCGGATTCTTAACCAGCACCCCGAGAAACCCCTTAATAGCCAATATTAAAATATTTAATGATATATAGAAACGTTAATTTAATCATAAATGAGGTTGGAAGCATGATTCCCACTACAACTGAAGGGGTTAAACTAGCCAATTTATTTTAAATATTATTTAAATTGTGGTAAAACTAAAAAAAAAATAATCTATACACTAATTTTTCATTTTATTTTCGATTTGGTAGGCTTACCGTACACTTTAGAGCAGCAAACTTTTTTATCGTTTTCTACGTCCAAAAACTACCTGTATGCCACAATGCAGCCTGTTAACATTTAATGAGAGCTTTTCGTCCAAAATTTTCTCTGACGACTGGGTTAAGAGCTTTCTTCCAAAAAAATTTTACTTAACATTGTAAAAATGTTTCTTTATTTGGACTATGCAGCCAATGACAAAAAGGTTTTAAATAATATTACAGTCGGTCAAGTAAGAATGTGTCGTTTTACACGACAGTAAAGGTTTGCCGTTAACATGCTAATGATTCGGTAATTCGTCCAGTCCTCACGAGCGTCGATGATCGCCTGGCATTTCGACGAGATTTTCGGCGTATTCTTGGCACAAAGATTTTCAAACGGCCCGAATCTGCTGTGACAGCTACTTCATTGTGTACACCTTTTTATTACGAAGCTTCTACTTGACGTATGACCACACATTTTGCATCAAAGCGGCTGGGATGGCCAATCTAGTGGGACGATCCCGAATTTCCCTTTTCACTGGCTACATCTTTTACTCCTCTGATGTTTGGAGTCCTTAACCTCTTGAAGAATCCAGTCCTCATTTTTATTAACGAGCCACCGTTTGGCAATAATATTTTCAACGTTCAAATTGTAGGTAAAGATGAAGTCTCCCAAAACCTTTTTTCGAAAGACATCCCCAAACACGGATCTTCACAGGGCATTTCACGATACGTTGAACCAATCGGTTAGTGGAAAGTGACCAGGCTCGTGGGGTGATAACATAACCCCAAAATGAAGCGTCATCGGAAAAAATTACATTGCTCCAATCTCGATCTATGTTTTTCTCTGACCACGAGGGTCGTTTCTCTCCGTGTTTTTCGCTCAGCAGTGGTTTCTTGCTTGTACTCCGCCATATCAAATCATTAGCCTGAAGATGAGTGCGAATCGTTTCATATAATATATCCAAACCTTTCTGTTTTAGTTTCTGCGCCCGTGGGCGCAAAGTTAATTGAGGATTCCCGAAAAACACGTTAATGATCATTTTTTTGTCCTTGACCCACGTTCTGGTAGATCAACATATTTTAACTGAGAGTATCGTTTCACTCACTTGCTAACGAAGGCCCTCGACTTGCGCATATGCTTAGCAGGTGCTGTATGCGTCATTTTCGAACCTTTTGGATGATTACATAGGATCACGACCTCGAAGCGCGAAGCGTATGCAGCACTCATGTTCGATAATGTGTTATTTAACCATAGATAAGGTTACAAATGAATCTCTTTTCACAAAGTATTGTTTGCTAGGCTGCCCACCATATCCTTAATAAATAAGGAATTTCTTTTACCGACTACAAGGTATAAGCGACACGTTCTTACTTGGCCGACTGTAAATTAAAACTAAGACTTACCTTATATTATCCATACTCTCATTTACCGGACTTGGTATCCGATCATCTATACTGGGCATATTCGATTCTTGTAAATCTTCATTGGGACTATCTAATTTACTAAACTGTGAGGTACCAGAAGGTGATGAGTCTTTTTCTCCATTTGTTAATCTATTCTTTTTTTGTTGGCGGGGGGGTCTTATCCTTTTTCTTTGGCTTACCGATGTGAATGTACTTGAATCAGAGAGGGCGCCATCTGAATCACTATCGCTAAATATACAGCTTGAATACCTAAACCTGTAAAAAATATATTATTAATAGTAGTATCTTAATTGGTTTCTTAAGAAGTAAAAAAAAGACATCTAAATAAAACTAGTAAAAACTTTCCTTTACTTTAAATAATATAAGCGATACCTTGATAGCCGTACAAAAGCAGGCATATTCGCATATTAACAATAACGTACTATTAATCATTTAATGTGCATTCAAAATTGGTCGATTGCATCGACTAGTAACGAAGCGGCCAAATTTAGGGCTGTCAGATTCCCAAAATTTGATTCACCTGCTTTGATAATATCATTAAATATCCAACCTAATGAGCGTACTGCGTAAATGTATTTATAAGTCAAAAAACTGTAATACAGACCTTGTAAATAGTAAATACAATAATAAAGAGGTTGTTCAGTTTCAGTTTCTAATGAAATAAAACCATCGTGCATAGTTTTAGAGAAAACAGTAAATATTAATATATTTATAATTAACAGATGAATACTTTTTTAGTATAAGTGGCAACACCGTTACGGTATACAAAGCGGTTGGTACTACAAAACAGCAGGTGGCCATTAGGTTTTACCTGCGACGGTGCCTACAAGTAAAGTATTTTTTGCATATCACCATGATGCGGTGAAGGTCGGACAGGGTTGTAATTTAGTCCTCTGTTCTTATCGCACTTACTAAAATTTTAAATGGATAATTGCTTTAACGAAAAACCCTTTTATGAATGACATAGTTGGCCTCCCCCTGGATATAAAAATTTATATTTTAAAGCAATCATAACAATGTGTAGAATCTATAGCCCTAGCTATATCTAGTTTGCAGTCTAAACATCAATTTATGTTGAGAAAAAAAAACCCATAAAACTAAGACAAGATTATCAACTCCACGTACGATTTCTTTAACTACGGTATACTACAGTGCCGGTAAAAAAATCTTTACACTTGTGCGACAAAAAAAAACTTGACATGTAAAATACCCGTCATAATTTCACTTGCCGTTCCCACTATAAAAATGAGGGAAGAACCTAGTGATGACATGCGGTATTAGCACACCACAAGCGACCTTCTCCCACCCAGCCAACACTCAATTCGCCTTCTGGACTTTTACAGTGAGGTTGACCGTTTTTTCCCCGGTCGAACAGTGTTTTTATCATTTCTTAAAAGTTTGAGGTCTAACATCTTTAATCCCACTGCACACAATGGATCGGAAGAAGCTTAAAATAGAAGAGAAATCCCGTGCCTTCAGTCTACTAAAGAAGGAGAATTCAGTGACTACTGTAGCCCGAGATCTGGCAGTATCGAGAGAGACAATTTATCAACTGAAGCGGTCAGCGGCGTTGTTGTCTTCTGGGACGGTACCTCAGAGAAAATCAGGCGCACCGAAGAAGATTTCATGAAGGACTGTTAAGCTTCTGAAGCGTGAAGTGATGTCAAGTTGTTCTATAGGCGCCGTTGAAGTCAAAAACAACTACCCTACGTTCCTCCAGAACGTCACAATTAGGACAGTTCGTCACCGCCTGCAGAAGGACCTGGGTCTACTAAGTCGCCGTGCCGCAAAGAAGCCCCTGCTCACACCAGCAATGAAGAAGAAGAGCTTTGACTTCTGTAAAAAATATCAAGATTGGACATCTGAAAAGTGTAAGAAAGTGACGTTTAGTGATGAGATCACTTTTAGGTTGGTCAGGAAAGGCTCAAAGATTGTGCGTCGTCCAAGTATGATGTCAAGGTATGACCCTAAATATACGATTAAGACTGTTAAACCCCTGACAGTGTGATGGTGTGGGGTGCATTCAGTGGAAGCAAGGGTAGGGGAGGTTTGTACTTTCTTCCCAATAATGTATCTATGGAAGCAAGCAATTAAATTAATGTTTTGGAAAAACATTTGCTTAATTTTTGGGTCATTCATCA